>OZ012644.1:21801192-22206221 GCA_963942575.1 Priocnemis perturbator | reverse complement strand
TGCTAGTTCTCACATTTTGCAAGCGAAACGCACGATGCACCGCGTTTCGTACAATTCGTTCAAGAACTCTCGTATCTCGGACATCCGCGAGTGTTTCGCGTCGAAAACATGGTCCCCGTCTGTTTTAGACGCTAAAAACGCGTATGACACTTGATTCGCACGAATCCGTTGAGAAATGCCCGAGATACGCCGTCTTACACTTCCGGACGATGAATTCGTTCAATTCGTTCAAGAACTCTCGTATCTCGGACATCCGCGAGTGTTTCGCGGCCAAAACGTGGTCCCCGTCTGTTTTAGACGCTAAAAACGCGTATGACACACTTGATTCGCACGAATCCGTTGAGAAATGGCCGTGATACGCCGTCTTACACTTCCGGACGATGAAATCTTGCTAATTCTCACGTTTTGCAAGCGAAATGCACAATGCACCGCGTTTCGTTCAATTCGTTCAAGAACTCTCGTATCTCGGACATCCGCGAGTGTTTCGCGTCGAAAACGCGGTCCCCCTCTATTTTAGACGCTAAAAACGCGTATGACACTTGATGCGCACGAATCCGTTGAGAAATGGCCGAGATACGCCGTGTTACACTTCCGGACGATGAAATCTTGCTAGTTCTCACGTTTTGCAAGCGAAACGCACGATGCACCGCATTTCGTTCTATTCGTTCAAGAACTCTCGTATCTCGGACATCCGCGAGTGTTTCGCGGCCAAAACGTGGTCCCGGCTGTTTTAGACGCTAAAAACGCGTATGACACTTGATTCGCACGAATCCGTTGAGAAATGGCCGAGATACGCCGTGTTACACTTCCGGACGATGAAATCTTGCTAGTTCTCACGTTTTGCATGCGAAACTCACGATGCACCGCGTTTCGTTAAATTCGTTCAAGAACTCTCGTATCTCGGACATCCGCGAGTGTTTCGCGTCGAAAACGTGGTCCCCGTGCGTTTTAGACGCTAAAAACGCGTATGACACTTGATTCGCACGAATCCGTTGAGAAATGGCCGAGATACGCCGTGTTACACTTCCGGACGATCAAATCTTGCTAGTTCTCACGTTTTGCAAGCGAAACGCACGATGCACCGCGTTTCGTTAAATTCGTTCAAGAACTCTCGTATCTCGGACATCCGCGAATGTTTCGCGGCCAAAACGTGGTCCCCGTCTGTTTTAGACGCTAAAAACGCGTATGACACTTGATTCGCACGAATCCGTTGAGAAATGGCCGAGATACGCCGTTTTACACTTCCGGACGATGAATTCGTTCAATTCGTTCAAGAACTCTCGTATCTCGGACATCCGCGAGGGTTTCGCGTCGAAAACATGGTCCCCGTCTGTTTTAGACGCTAAAAACGCGTATGACACTTGATTCGCACGAATCCGTTGAGAAATGACCGAGATACGCCGTGTTACACTTCCGGACGATGAAATCTTGCTAAGTTCTCACGTATTGCAAGCGAAACGCACGATGCACCGCGTTTTGTTCAATTCGTTCAAGGAACTCTCGTATCTCGGACATTCGCGAGTGATTCGCATCGAAAACATAGTCCCCGTCTGTTTTGGACGGCAAAAACGCGTATGACACTTGATTCGCACGAATCCGTTGAGAAATTGCCGCGATACGCCGTGTTACACTTCCGGACGATGAATTCGTTCAATTCGTTCAAGAACTCTCGTATCTCGGACATCCGCGATTGTTTCGCGTCGAAAACATGTTCCCCGCCTGTTTTAGACGCTAAAAATGCGTATGACACTTGATTCGCACGAATTCGTTGAGAAATGGCCGAGATACGCCGTGTTACACTACCGGACGATGAAATCTTGCTAGTTCTCACGTTTCAGCACGGCGCATCGCGGCCATTTCTCAAGGGATTCGTGCGAATCAAGTGTCATACGCGTTTTTAGCGTCTAAAACAGACGGTGACCACGTTTTCGACGCGAAACACTCGCGGATGTCCCAGATCCGAGAGTTCTTGAACGAATTGAACAAATTCATCGTCCGGAAGTGTAACACGGCGTTTCGCGGCCATTTCTCAACGGATTCGTGCGAATCAATTGTCATACGCGTTTTTAGCGTCTAAAACAGACGGGGACCATGTTTTCGACGCGAAACACTCGCGGATGTCCGAGATACGAGAGTTCTTGAACGAATTGAACGAAACGCGGAGCATCGTGCGTTTAGCTTGCAAAACGTGAGAACTAGCAAGATTTCGTCGTCCGGAAGTGTAACACGGCGGATCTCGGCCATTTCTCAACGGATTCGTGCGAATCAAGTGTCATACGCGTTTTTAGCGTCTAAAACAGACGGGGACCACGTTTTCGACGCGAAACACTCGCGGATGTCCGAGATACGAGAGTTCTTGAACGAATTGAACGAAACGCGGTGCATCGTGCGTTTCGCTTGCAAAACGTGAGAACTAGCAAGATTTCATCGTCCGGAAGTGTAACACGGCGTATCTCGGCCATTTCTCAACCGATTCGTGCGAATCAAGTGTCATACGCGTTTTTAGCGTCTAAAACAGACGGGGACCACGTTTTCGACGCGAAACAATCGCGGATGTCTGAGATACGAGAGTTCTTGGACGAATTGAACGAATTCATCGTCCGGAAGTGTAACACGGCGTATCTCGGTCATTTCTCAACGGATTCGTGAGAATCAAGTGTCATACGCGTTTTTAGCGTCTAAAACAGACGGGGACCATGTTTTCGACGCGAAACACTCGCGGATGTCCGAGATACGAGAGGTCTTGAACGAATTGAACGAATTCATCGTCCGGAAGTGTAAGACGGCGTATCTCGGCCATTTCTCAACGGATTCGTGCGAATCAAGTGTCATACGCGTTTTTAGCGTCTAAAACAGACGGGGACCATGTTTTCGACGCGAAACACTCGCGGATGTCCGAGATACGAGAGTTCTTGAACGAATTGAACGTATTCATCGTCCGGAAGTGTAACACGGCGTATCTCGGCCATTTCTCAACCGATTCGTGCGAATCAAGTGTCATACGCGTTTTTAGCGTCTAAAACAGACGGGGACCACGTTTTCGACGCGAAAAACTCGCGGATGTCCGAGATACGAGAGTTCTTGGACGAATTGAACGAATTCATCGTCCGGAAGTGTAACACGGCGTATCTCGGTTATTTCTCAACGGATTCGTGCGAATCTCGTGTTTCAAACGCGTTTTTAGCGTCTAAAACAGACGGGGACCATGTTTTCGACGCGAAACACTCGCGGATATCCGAGAGACGAGAGTTCTTGAACGAATTGAGCGAAACGCGGTGCATCGTGCGTTTCGCTTGCAAAACGTGAGAACTAGCAAGATTTCATCGTCCGGAAGTGTAACACGGCGTATCTCGGCCATTTCTCAACGGATTTGTTCGAATCAAGTGTCATACGCGTTTTTAGCGTCTAAAACAGACGGAGACCACGTTTTCGACGCGAAACACTCGCGGATGTCCGAGATACGAGAGTTCTTGAACGAATTCATCGTCCGGAAGTGTAACACGGCGTATCTCGGGCATTTCTCAATGGATTCGTGCGAATCAAGTGTCATACGCGTTTTTAGCGTCTAAAACAGACGGGGACCATGTTTTCGACGCGAAACACTCGCGGATGTCCGAGATACGAGAGTTCTTGAACGAATTGAGCGAAACGTCGTGCATCGTGCGTTTCGCTTGCAAAACGTGAGAACTAGCAAGATTTCATCGTCCGGAAGTGTAACACGGCGTATCTCGGCCATTTCTCAACGGATTCGTGCGAATCAAGTCTCATACGCGTTTTTAGCGTCTAAAACAGACGGGGACCATGTTTTCGACGCGAAACACTCGCGGATGTCCGAGATACGAGAGTTCTTGAACGAATTGAACGAAACGCGGTGCATCGTGCGTTTCGCTTGCAAAATGTGAGAACTAGCAAGATTTCATCGTCCGGAAGTGTAACGCGGCGTATCTCGGCCATTTCTCAACGGATTCGTGCGAATCAAGTGTCATACGCGTTTTTAGCGTCTAAAACAGACGGGGACCACGTTTTCGACGCGAAACACTCGCGGATGTCCGAGATACGAGAGTTCTTGAACGAATTGAACGAAAAGTGGTGCATCGTGCGTTTCGCTTGCAAAATGTGAGAACTGGCAAGATTTCATCGTCCGGAAGTGTAACGCGGCGTATCTCGGCCATTTCTCAACGGATTTGTGCGAATCAAGTGTCATACGCGTTTTTAGAGTCTAAAACAGACGGGCACCACGTTTTCGACGCGAAACACTCGCGGATGTCCGAGATACGATAGTTCTTGAACGAATTGAACGAATTCATCGTCCGGAAGTGTCACACGGCGTATCTCGGGCATTTCTCAACGGATTCGTGCGAATCAAGTGTCATACGCGTTTTTAGCCTCTAAAACAGACGGGGACCATGTTTTGGCCGCGAAACACTCGCGGATGTCCGAGATACGAGAGTTCTTGAACGAATTGAACGAAACGCGGTGCATCGTGCGTTTCGCTTGCAAAATGTGAGAACTAGCAAGATTTCATCGTCCGGAAGTGTAACGCGGCGTATCTCGGCCATTTCTCAACGGATTCGTGCGAATCAAGTGTCATACGCGTTTTTAGCGTCTAAAAACAGACGGGGACCACGTTTTCGACGCGAAACACTCGCGGATGTCCGAGATACGAGAGTTCTTGAACGAATTGAACGAATTCATCGTCCGGAAGTGTAACACGGCGTATCTCGGGCATTTCTCAACGGATTCGTGCGAATCAAGTGTCATACGCGTTTTTAGCCTCTAAAACAGACGGGGACCATGTTTTGGCCGCGAAACACTCGCGGATGTCCGAGATACGAGAGTTCTTGAACGATTTGAACAAAACGCGGTGCATCGTGCGTTTCGCTTGCAAAACGTGAGAACTAGCAAGATTTCGTCGTCCGGAAGTGTAACACGGCGTATCTCGGCCATTTCTCAACCGATTCGTGCGAATCAAGTGTCATACGCGTTTTTAGCGTCTAAAACAGACGGGGACCACGTTTTCGACGCAAAACACTCGCGGATGTCCGAGATACGAGATTTCTTGTACGAATAGAACGAAACGCGGGTGCATCGTGCGTTTCGCTTGCAAAACGTGAGAACTAGCAAGATTTCATCGTCCGGAAGTGTAACTCGGCGTATCTCGGCATTTCTCAACGGATTCGTGCGAATCAAGTGTCATACGCGTTTTTAGCGCCTAAAACAGTCGGGGACCACGTTTTCGACGCGAAACACTCGCGGATGTCCGAGATACGAGAGTTCTTGAACGAATTGAACGAAAAGTGGTGCATCGTGCGTTTCGCTTGCAAAATGTGAGAACTGGCAAGATTTCATCGTCCGGAAGTGTAACGCGGCGTATCTCGGCCATTTCTCAACGGATTTGTGCGAATCAAGTGTCATACGCGTTTTTAGAGTCTAAAACAGACGGGCACCACGTTTTCGACGCGAAACACTCGCGGATGTCCGAGATACGATAGTTCTTGAACGAATTGAACGAATTCATCGTCCGGAAGTGTCACACGGCGTATCTCGGGCATTTCTCAACGGATTCGTGCGAATCAAGTGTCATACGCGTTTTTAGCCTCTAAAACAGACGGGGACCATGTTTTGGCCGCGAAACACTCGCGGATGTCCGAGATACGAGAGTTCTTGAACGAATTGAACGAAACGCGGTGCATCGTGCGTTTCGCTTGCAAAACGTGAGAACTAGCAAGATTTCATCGTCCGGAAGTGTAACACGGCGTATCTCGGCCATTTCTCAACCGATTCGTGCGAATCAAGGTGTCATACGCGTTTTTAGCGTCTAAAACACACGGGGACCTACGTTTTCGACGCGAAACACTCGCGGATGTCCGAGATACGAGAGTTCTTGACGAATTGAGCAAAACGCGGTGCATCGTGCGTTTCGCTTGCAAAACGTGAGAACGAGCAAGATTTCATCGTCCGGAAGTATAATAGGGCGTATCTCGGCATTTCTCAACGGATTCGTGCGAATCAAGTGTCATACGCGTTTTTAGCGTCTAAAACAGACCGGGACCACGTTTTTCGACGCGAAACACTCGCGCATGTCCGAGATACGAGAGTTCTTGAACGAATTGAACGAATTCATCGTCCGGAAGTGTAACATGGCGTATCTCGGCCATTTCTCAACGGATTCGTGCGAATCACGTGTCATACGCGTTTTTTAGCGTCTAAAAACCGACGGGGAACACGTTTTCGACGCGAAACACTCGCGGATGTCCGAGATACGAGAGTTCTTCAACGAATTGAACGAAACGCCGTGCATCGTGCGTTTCGCTTGCAAAACGTGAGAACTAGCAAGATTTCATCGTCCGGAAGTGTAACACGGCGAATCTCGGCCATTTCTCAACGGATTCGTGCGAATCAAGTGTCATACGCGTTTTTAGCGTCTAAAAAGACGGGGACCATGTTTCCGACGCGAAACACTCGCGGATGTCCGAGATACGAGAGTTCTTGAACGAATTGAACAAATTCATCGTCCGGAAGTGTAACACGGCGTATCTCGGCCATTTCTCAACGTATTCGTGCGAATCAAGTGTCATACGCGTTTTTAGCGTCTAAGACAGTCGGGGACCATGTTTTCGACGCGAAACACTCGCGGATGTCTGAGATGCGAGAGTTCTTGAACGAATTGAATGAAACCGGTGCATCGTGCGTTTCGCTTGCAAAACGTGAGAACTAGCAAGATTTCATCGTCCGGAAGTGTAACGCGGCGTATCTCGGCCATTTCTCAACGGATTCGTGCGAATCAAATGTCATACCTGTTTTTAGCGTCTAAAACAGACGGGGACCACGTTCCCGACGCGAAACACTCGCGGATGTCCGAGATACGAGTGTTCTTGAACGAATTGAACGAATTCATCGTCCGGAAGTGTAACATGGCGTATCTCGGCCATTTCACAACCGATTCGTGCGAATCAAGTGTCATACGCGTTTTTAGCGTCTAAGACAGTTGGGGTCCATGTTTTCGACGCGAAACACTCGCGGATGTCCGAGATACGAGAGTTCTTGAACGAATAGAACGAAACGCGGTGCATCGTCCGTTTCGCTTGCAAAACGTGAGAACTAGCAAGATTTCATCGTCCGGAAGTGTAACACGGCGTATCTCGGCCATTTCTCAACGGATTCGTGCGAAATGAAGTGTCATACGCGTTTTTAGCGTCTAAAACAGACGGGGACCATGTTTTGGACGCGAAACACTCGCGGATGTCCGAGATACGAGAGTTCTTGAACGAATTGAACGAAACGCGGTGCATCGTGCGTTACGCTTGCAAAACGTGAGAACTAGCAAGATTTCATCGTCCGGAAGTGTAACACGGCATATCTCTGCCATTTCTCAACGGATTCGTGCGAATCAAGTGTCATACCCGTTTTTAGCGTCTAAAACAGACGGGGACCACTTTTTTCGACGCAAAACACTCGCGGATGTCCGAGATACGAGAGTTCTTGAACGAATTGAACGAATTCATCGTCCGGAGTGTAACACGGCGTATCTCGGTCATTTCTCATCGGATTCGTGCGAATCAAGTGTCATACGCGTTTTTAGCGTCTAAAAAGACGGGGACCATGTTTCCGACGCGAAACACTCGCGGATGTCCGAGATACGAGTGTTCTTGAACGAATTGAACGAATTCATCGTCCGGAAGTGTAACATGGCGTATCTCGGCCATTTCTCAACATTTTCGTGCGAATCAACTGTCATACGCGTTTTTAGCGTCTAAGACAGTCGGGGACCATGTTTTCGACGCGAAACACTCGCGGATGTCCGAGATACGAGAGTTCTTGAACGAATTGAACGAAACGCGGTGCATCGTGCGTTTCGCTTGCAAAACGTGAGAACTAGCAAGATTCATCGTCCGGATGTGTAACACGGCGTATCTCGGCCATTTCTCATCGGATTCGTGCGAATAAAGTGTCATACGCGTTCTTTAGCGTCTAAAACAGATGGGGACCATGTTTTTCGACGCGAAACACTCGCGGATGTCCGAGATACGAGAGTTCTTGAACGAATTGAAGAAATTCATCGTCCGGAAGTGTAACACGGCGTATCTCGGTCATTTCTCAACGGATTCGTCCGAATCAAGTGTCATACGCGTTTTTAGCGTCTAAAACAGACGGGGACCATGTTTTCGACGCGAAACACTCGCGGATGTCGAGATACGAGAACTCTTGAACGATTTGAACGAAACGCGGTGCATCGTGCGATTCGCTTGCAAAACGTGAGAACTATCAAGATTTCATCGTCCGGAAGTGTAACACGGCGTATCTCGGGCCATTTCTCAACGGATTCGTGCGAATCAAGTGTCATACGCGTTTTTAGCGTCTACAACAGACGGGGACCACGTTTCGACGCGAACACTCGCGGATGTCCGAGATACGAGAGTTCTTGAACGAATTGTACGAATTCATCTTCCGGAAGTGTAATACGGCGTATCTCGGCCATTTCTCAACGGATTCGTGCGAATCAAGTGTCATACGCGTTTTTAGCGTCTAAAACAGACGGGGACCAAGTTTTCGACGCGAAACACTCGCGGATGTCCGAGCTACGAGAGTTCTTGAACGAATTGAACGAAACGCGGTGCATCGTGCGTTTCGCTTGCAAAACGTGAGAACTAGCAAGATTTCATCGTCCGGAAGTGTAACACGGCGTATCTCGGCCATTTCTCGACGGATTCGTGCGAATCAAGTCTCATACGCGTTTTTAGCGTCTAAAACAGACGGGGACCACGTTTTCGCCGCGAAACACTCGCGGATGTCCGAGATACGAGAGATCTTGAACGGATTGCTCGATACGCGGTGCATCGTGCGTTTCGCTTGCAAAACGTGGGAACTAGCAAGATTTCATCGTCCAGAAGTGTAACACGGCGTATCTCGGCCATTTCTCAACGGATTCGTGCGAATCAAGTGTCATACGCGTTTTTAGCGTCTAAAACAGACGGAGATCATGTTTTCGACGCGAAACACTCGCGGATGTCCGAGATACGAGATTTTTTGAACGAATTGAACGAAACGCGCTGCATCGTGCGTTTC
Organism: Priocnemis perturbator; assembly: GCA_963942575.1. NCBI lineage: Eukaryota > Metazoa > Arthropoda > Insecta > Hymenoptera > Pompilidae > Priocnemis > Priocnemis perturbator. The sequence continues at coordinate 22,197,155 of OZ012644.1, read as the reverse complement.
GCAAAGCAAAACGTGAGAACTAGCAAGATTTCATCGTCCGGAAGTGTAACACGGCGTATCTCGGCCATTTCTCAACGGATTCGTGCGAATCAAGTGTCGTACGCGTTTTTAGCGTCTAAAACAGACGGGGACCCATGTTTTCCGACGCGAAACACACTCGCGGATGTCCGAGATACGAGAACTCTTGAACGATTTGAACGAAACGCGGTGCATCGTGCGATTCGCTTGCAAAACGTGAGAACTATCAAGATTTCATCGTCCGGAAGTGTAACACGGCGTATCTCGGCCATTTCTCAACGGATTCGTGCGAATCAAGTGTCATACGCGTTTTTAGCGTCTACAACAGACGGGGACCACGTTTTCGACGCGAAACACTCGCGGATGTCCGAGATACGAGAGTTCTTGAACGAATTGTACGAATTCATCTTCCGGAAGTGTAATACGGCGTATCTCGGCCATTTCTCAACGGATTCGTGCGAATCAAGTGTCATACGCGTTTTTAGCGTCTAAAACAGACGGGGACCAAGTTTTCGACGCGAAACACTCGCGGATGTCCGAGCTACGAGAGTTCTTGAACGAATTGAACGAAACGCGTGCATCGTGCGTTTCGCTTGCAAAACGTGAGAACTAGCAAGATTTCATCGTCCGGAAGTGTAACACGGCGTATCTCGGCCATTTCTCGACGGATTCGTGCGAATCAAGTCTCATACGCGTTTTTAGCGTCTAAAACAGACGGGACCACGTTTTCGCCGCGAAACACTCGCGGATGTCCGAGATACGAGAGATCTTGAACGGATTGCTCGATACGCGGTGCATCGTGCGTTCGCTTGCAAAACGTGGGAACTAGCAAGATTTCATCGTCCAGAAGTGTAACACGGCGTATCTCGGCCATTTCTCAACGGATTCGTGCGAATCAGTGTCATACGCGTTTTTAGCGTCTAAACAGACGGAGATCATGTTTTCGACGCGAAACACTCGCGATGTCCGAGATACGAGATTTTTTGAACGAATTGAACGAAACGCGCTGCATCGTGCGTTTCGCAAAGCAAAACGTGAGAACTAGCAAGATTTCATCGTCCGGAAGTGTAACACGGCGTATCTCGGCCATTTCTCAACGGATTCGTGCGAATCAAGTGTCGTACGCGTTTTTAGCGTCTAAAACAGACGGGGACCATGTTTTGGACGCGAAATCACTCGCGGATGTCCGAGATACGAGAGTTCTTGAACGAATTGAACGAAACGCGGTGCATCGTGCGATTCGCTTGCAAAACGTGAGAACTAGCAATATTTCATCGTCCGGAAGTGTAACACGGCGTATCTCGGCCATTTCACAACGGATTCGTGCGAATCAAGTGTCATACGCGTTTTTAGCGTCTACAACAGACGGGGACCACGTTTTCGACGCGAAACACTCGCGGATGTCCGAGATACGAGAGTTCTTGAACGATTTGAACGAAACGCTGTGCATCGTGCGTTTCGCTTGCAAAACGTGAGAACTAGCAAGATTTCATCGTCCGGAAGTGTAACACGGCGTATCTCGGCCATTTCTCAACGGATTCGTGCGAATCAAGTGTCATACGCGTTTTTAGCGTCTAAAACAAACTGGGAACACGTTTTCGACGCGAAACACTCGCGGATGTCCGAGATACGAGAGTTCTTGAACGAATTGAACAAATTCATCGTCCAGAAGTGTAACACGGCGTATCTCGGCCATTTCTCAACGGATTCGTGCGAATCAAGTGTCATACGCGTTTTTAGCGTCTAAAACAGACGGAGATCATGTTTTCGACGCGAAACACTCGCGGATGTCCGAGATACGAGATTTTTTGAACGAATTGAACGAAACGCGCTGCATCGTGCGTTTCGCAAAGCAAAACGTGAGAACTAGCAAGATTTCATCGTCCGGAAGTGTAACACGGCGTATCTCGGCCATTTCTCAACGGATTCGTGCGAATCAAGTGTCGTACGCGTTTTTAGCGTCTAAAACAGACGGGGACCATGTTTTGGACGCGAAACACTCGCGGATGTCCGAGATACGAGAGTTCTTGAACGAATTGAACGAAACGCGGTGCATCGTGCGATTCGCTTGCAAAACGTGAGAACTAGCAATATTTCATCGTCCGGAAGTGTAACACGGCGTATCTCGGCCATTTCACAACGGATTCGTGCGAATCAAGTGTCATACGCGTTTTTAGCGTCTACAACAGACGGGGACCACGTTTTCGACGCGAAACACTCGCGGATGTCCGAGATACGAGAGTTCTTGAACGATTTGAACGAAACGCTGTGCATCGTGCGTTTCGCTTGCAAAACGTGAGAACTAGCAAGATTTCATCGTCCGGAAGTGTAACACGGCGTATCTCGGCCATTTCTCAACGGATTCGTGCGAATCAAGTGTCATACGCGTTTTTAGCGTCTAAAACAAACTGGGAACACGTTTTCGACGCGAAACACTCGCGGATGTCCGAGATACGAGAGTTCTTGAACGAATTGAACAAATTCATCGTCCGGAAGTGTAACACGGCGTATCTCGGCCATTTCTCAACGGATTCGTGCGAATCAAGTGTCATACGCGTTTTTAGCGTCTAAAACAGACGGGGACCATGTTTTCGACGCGAAACACTCGCGGATGTCCGAGATACGAGAGTTCTTGAACGAATAGAACGAAACGCGGTGCATCGTCCGTTTCGCTTGCAAAACGTCAGAACTAGCAAGATTTCATCGTCCGGAAGTGTAACACGGCGTATCTCGGCCATTTCTCAACGGATTCGTGCGAATGAAGTGTCATACGCGTTTTTAGCGTCTAAAACCGACGGGGAACACGTTTTCGACGCGAAACATTCGCGGATGTCCGAGATACGAGAGTTCTTGAACGAATTGAACGAAACGCGGTGCATCGTGCGATTCGCTTGCAAAACGTGAGAACTAGCAAGATTTCATCGTCCGGAAGTGTAACACGGCGTATCTCGGCCATTTCTCAACGGATTCTTGCGAATTATGTGTCATACGCGTTTTTAGCGTCTAAAACAGACGGGGACCACTTTTTCGACGCAAAACACTCGCGGATGTCCGAGATACGAGAATTCTTGAACGAATTGAACGAATTCATCGTCCGGAAGTGTAACACGGCGTATCTCGGCCATTTCTCAACGGATTCGTCCGAATCAAGTGTCATACGCGTTTTTAGCGTCTAAAACAGACGGGGACCATGTTTTCGACGCGAAACACTCGCGGATGTCCGAGGTACGAGAACTCTTGAACGATTTGAACGAAACGCTGTGCATCGTGCGTTTCGCTTGCAAAACGTGAGAACTAGCAAGATTTCATCGTCCGGAAGTGTAACACGGCGTATCTCGGCCATTTCTCAACGGATTCGTGCGAATCAAGTGTCATACGCGTTTTTAGCGTCTAAAACAAACGGGGAACACGTTTTCGACGCGAAACACTCGCGGATGTCCGAGATACGAGAGTTCTTGAACGAATTGAACAAATTCATCGTCCGGAAGTGTAACACGGCGTATCTCGGCCATTTCTCAACGGATTCGTGCGAATCAAGTGTCATACGCGTTTTTAGCGTCTAAAACAGACGGGGACCATGTTTTCGACGCGAAACACTCGCGGATGTCCGAGATACGAGTGTTCTTGAACGAATTGAACGAATTCATCGTCCGGAAGTGTAACACGGCGTATCTCGGCCATTTCTCAACGGATTCGTGCGAATCAAGTGTCATACGCGTTTTTAGCGTCTAAAACAGACGGAGATCATGTTTTCGACGCGAAACACTCGCGGATGTCCGAGATACGAGAGTTCTTGAACGAATTGAACGAAACGCGCTGCATCGTGCGTTTCGCAAAGCAAAACGTGAGAACTAGCAAGATTTCATCGTCCGGAAGTGTAACACGGCGTATCTCGGCCATTTCTCAACGGATTCGTGCGAATCAAGTGTCATATGCGTTTTTAGCGTCTGAAACAGACGGCAACCACGTTTTCGACGCGAAACACTCGCGGATGTCCGAGATACGAGAGTTCTTGAACGAATTAAACGAAACGCGGTGCATCGTGCGTTTCGCTTGCAAAACGTGAGAACTAGCAAGATTTCATTGTCCGGAAGTGTAACACGGCGTATCTCTGCCATTTCTCAACGGATTCGTGCGAATTATGTGTCATACGCGTTTTTAGCGTCTAAAACAGACGGGGACCACGTTTTCGACGCGAAACATTCGCGGATGTCCGAGATACGAGAGTTCTTCAACGAATTGAACGAAACGCGGTGCATCGTGCGTTTCGCTTGCAAAACGTGAGAACTAGCAAGATTTCATCGTCCGGAAGTGTAACACGGCGTATCTCTGCCATTTCTCAACGGATTCGTGCGAATTATGTGTCATACGCGTTTTTAGCGTCTAAAACAGACGGGGACCACGTTTTCGACGCGAAACACTCGCGGTTGTCCGAGATACGAGAGTTCTTGAACGAATTGAACGAATTCATCGTCCGGAATTGTAACACGGCGTATCTCGGCCATTTCTTAACGGATTCGTGCGAATCAAGTGTCATACGCGTTTTTAGCGTCTACAACAGACGGGGACCACGTTTTCGACGCGAAACACTCGCGGATGTCCGAGATACGAGAGTTCTTGAACGATTTGAACGAAACGCTGTGCATCGTGCGTTTCGCTTGCAAAACGTGAGAACTAGCAAGATTTCATCGTCCGGAAGTGTAACACGGCGTATCTCGGCCATTTCTCAACGGATTCGTGCGAATCAAGTGTCATACGCGTTTTTAGCGTCTAAAACAAACTGGGAACACGTTTTCGACGCGAAACACTCGCGGATGTCCGAGATACGAGAGTTCTTGAACGAATTGAACAAATTCATCGTCCGGAAGTGTAACACGGCGTATCTCGGCCATTTCTCAACGGATTCGTGCGAATCAAGTGTCATACGCGTTTTTAGCGTCTAAAACAGACGGGGACCATGTTTTCGACGCGAAACACTCGCGGATGTCCGAGATACGAGAGTTCTTGAACGAATAGAACGAAACGCGGTGCATCGTCCGTTTCGCTTGCAAAACGTCAGAACTAGCAAGATTTCATCGTCCGGAAGTGTAACACGGCGTATCTCGGCCATTTCTCAACGGATTCGTGCGAATGAAGTGTCATACGCGTTTTTAGCGTCTAAAACCGACGGGGAACACGTTTTCGACGCGAAACATTCGCGGATGTCCGAGATACGAGAGTTCTTCAACGAATTGAACGAAACGCGGTGCATCGTGCGTTTCGCTTGCAAAACGTGAGAACTAGCAAGATTTCATCGTCCGGAAGTGTAACACGGCGTATCTCTGCCATTTCTCAACGGATTCGTGCGAATTATGTGTCATACGCGTTTTTAGCGTCTAAAACAGACGGGGACCACGTTTTCGACGCGAAACACTCGCGGTTGTCCGAGATACGAGAGTTCTTGAACGAATTGAACGAATTCATCGTCCGGAATTGTAACACGGCGTATCTCGGCCATTTCTTAACGGATTCGTGCGAATCAAGTGTCATACGCGTTTTTAGCGTCTAAAACAGACGGGGACCACTTTTTCGACGCAAAACACTCGCGGATGTCCGAGATACGAGAGTTCTTGAACGAATTGAACGAATTCATCGTCCCGAAGTGTAACACGGCGTATCTCGGCCATTTCTCAACGGATTCGTGCGAATCGAGTGTCGTACGCGTTTTTAGCGTCTAAAACAGACGGAGACCATGTTTTCGACGCGAAACACTCGCGGATGTCCGAGATACGAGAGTTCTTGAACGAATTGAACGAAACGCGGTGCATCGTGCGATTCGCTTGCAAAACGTGAGAACTAGCAAGATTTCATCGTCCGGAAGTGTAACACGGCGTATCTCGGCCATTTCTCAACGGATTCTTGCGAATTATGTGTCATACGCGTTTTTAGCGTCTAAAACAGACGGGGACCACTTTTTCGACGCAAAACACTCGCGGATGTCCGAGATACGAGAATTCTTGAACGAATTGAACGAATTCATCGTCCGGAAGTGTAACACGGCGTATCTCGGCCATTTCTCAACGGATTCGTCCGAATCAAGTGTCATACGCGTTTTTAGCGTCTAAAACAGACGGGGACCATGTTTTCGACGCGAAACACTCGCGGATGTCCGAGGTACGAGATATCTTGAACGATTTGAACGAAACGCTGTGCATCGTGCGTTTCGCTTGCAAAACGTGAGAACTAGCAAGATTTCATCGTCCGGAAGTGTAACACGGCGTATCTCGGCCATTTCTCAACGGATTCGTGCGAATCAAGTGTCATACGCGTTTTTAGCGTCTAAAACAAACGGGGAACACGTTTTCGACGCGAAACACTCGCGGATGTCCGAGATACGAGAGTTCTTGAACGAATTGAACAAATTCATCGTCCGGAAGTGTAACACGGCGTATCTCGGCCATTTCTCAACGGATTCGTGCGAATCAAGTGTCATACGCGTTTTTAGCGTCTAAAACAGACGGGGACCATGTTTTCGACGCGAAACACTCGCGGATGTCCGAGATACGAGTGTTCTTGAACGAATTGAACGAATTCAACGGCCGGAAGTGTAACACGGCGTATCTCGGCCATTTCTCAACGGATTCGTGCGAATCAAGTGTCATACGCGTTTTTAGCGTCTAAAACAGACGGAGATCATGTTTTCGACGCGAAACACTCGCGGATGTCCGAGATACGAGAGTTCTTGAACGAATTGAACGAAACGCGCTGCATCGTGCGTTTCGCAAAGCAAAACGTGAGAACTAGCAAGATTTCATCGTCCGGAAGTGTAACACGGCGTATCTCGGCCATTTCTCAACGGATTCGTGCGAATCAAGTGTCATATGCGTTTTTAGCGTCTGAAACAGACGGCAACCACGTTTTCGACGCGAAACACTCGCGGATGTCCGAGATACGAGAGTTCTTGAACGAATTAAACGAAACGCGGTGCATCGTGCGTTTCGCTTGCAAAACGTGAGAACTAGCAAGATTTCATTGTCCGGAAGTGTAACACGGCGTATCTCTGCCATTTCTCAACGGATTCGTGCGAATTATGTGTCATACGCGTTTTTAGCGTCTAAAACAGACGGGGACCACGTTTTCGACGCGAAACACTCGCGGTTGTCCGAGATACGAGAGTTCTTGAACGAATTGAACGAATTCATCGTCCGGAATTGTAACACGGCGTATCTCGGCCATTTCTTAACGGATTCGTGCGAATCAAGTGTCATACGCGTTTTTAGCGTCTAAAACAGACGGGGACCACTTTTTCGACGCAAAACACTCGCGGATGTCCGAGACACGAGAGTTCTTGAACGAATTGAACGAATTCATCGTCCCGAAGTGTAACACGGCGTATCTCGGCCATTTCTCAACGGATTCGTGCGAATCGAGTGTCGTACGCGTTTTTAGCGTCTAAAACAGACGGAGACCATGTTTTCGACGCGAAACACTCGCGGATGTCCGAGATACGAGAGTTCTTGAACGAATTGAACGAAACGCGGTGCATCGTGCGATTCGCTTGCAAAACGTGAGAACTAGCAAGATTTCATCGTCCGGAAGTGTAACACGGCGTATCTCGGCCATTTCTCAACGGATTCTTGCGAATCAAGTGTCATATGCGTTTTTAGCGTCTGAAACAGACGGCAACCACGTTTTCGACGCGAAACACTCGCGGATGTGCGAGATACGAGAGTTCTTGATCGAATTGAACGAATTCATCGTCCGGAAGTGTAACACGGCGTATCTCGGTCATTTCTCATCGGATTCATGCGAATCAAGTGTCATACGCGTTTTTAGCGTCTAAAACAGACGGGGACCATGTTTTCGACGCGAAACACTCGCGGATGTCGGAGATACGAGAGTTCTTGAACGAATTGAACGAATTCATCGTCCGGAAGTGTAACACGGCGTATCACGGCCATTTCTCAACGGATTCGTGCGAATCAAGGGTCGTACGCGTTTTTAGCGTCTACAAAGACGGGGACCATGTTTCCGACGCGAAACACTCGCGGATGTCCGAGATACGACAGTTCTTGAACGAATTGAACAAATTCATCGTCCGGAAGTGTAACACGGCGTATCTCGGCCATTTCTCAACGAATTCGTGCGAATGAAGAGTCATACGCGTTTTTAGCGTCTAAAACAGACGGGGACCATGTTTTGGACGCGAAACACTCGCGGATGTCCGAGATACGAGAGTTCTTGAACGAATTGAACGAAACGCGGTGCATCGTGCGCTTCGCTTGCAAAACGTGAGAACTAGCAAGATTTCATCGTCCGGAAGTGTAACACGGCGTATCTCTGCCATTTCTCAACGGATTCGTGCGAATCATGTGTCATACGCGTTTTTAGCGTCTAAAACAGACGGGGACCACGTTTTCGACGCAAAACACTCGCGGATGTCCGAGATACGAGAGTTCTTGAACGAATTGAACGAAACGCGGTGCATCGCGCGTTTCGCTTGAAAAACGTGAGAACTAGCAAGATTTAATCGTCCGGAAGTGTAAAACGGCGTATCTCTGCCATTTCTCAACGGATTCGTGCGAATGAAGTGTCATACGCGTTTTTAGCGTCTAAAACAGACGGGGACCATGTTTTGGACGCGAAACACTCGCGGATGTCCGAGATACGAGAGTTCTTGAACGAATTGAACGAAACGCGGTGCATCGTGCGTTTCGCTTGCAAAACGTGAGAACTAGCAAGATTTCATCGTCCGGAAGTGTAACACGGCGTATCTCGGCCATTTCTCAACGGATTCGTGCGAATCATGTGTCATACGCGTTTTTAGCGTCTAAAACAGACGGGGACCACGTTTTCGACGCGAAACACTCGCAGTTGTCCGAGATACGAGAGTTCTTGAACGAATTGAACGAATTCATCGTCCGGAATTGTAACACGGTGTATCTCGGCCATTTCTTAACGGATTCGTGCGAATCAAGTGTCATACGTGTTCTTAACGTCTAAAACAGACGGGGACCACTTTTTAGACGCAAAACACTCGCGGATGTCCGAGATACGAGAGTTCTTGAACGAATTGAACGAATTCATCGTCCCGAAGTGTAACACGGCGTATCTTGGCCATTTCTCAACGGATTCGTGCGAATCAAGTGTCGTACGCGTTTTTAGCGTCTAAAACAGACGGGGACCATGTTTTCGACGCGAAACACTCGCGGATGTCCGAGATACGAGAATTCTTGAACGAATTGAACGAAACGCGGTGCATCGTGTGTTTCGCTTGCAAAACGTGAGAACTAGCAAAATTTCATTGTCCGGAAGTGTAACACGGCGTATCTCGGCCATTTCTCAACGGATTCGTGCGAATCAAGTATCATACCCGTTTTTAGCGTCTAAAACAGACGGGGACCACTTTTTCGACGCAAAACACTCGCGGATGTCCGAGATACGAGAGTTCTTGTACGAATTGAACGAATTCATCGTCCGGAAGTGTAACACGGCGTATCTCGGTCATTTCTCATCGGATTCGTGCGAATCAAGTGTCATACGCGTTTTTCGCGTCTAAAACAGGCGGGGACCACTTTTTAGACGCAAAACACTCGCGGATGTCCGAGATACGAGAGTTCTTGAACGAATTGAACGAATTCATCGTCCGGAAGTGTAACACGGCGTTTCTCGGCCATTTCTCAACGGATTCGTGCGAATCAAGTGTCGTACGCGTTTTTAGCGTCTAAGACAGACGGGGACCATGTTTTCGACGCGTAACACTCGCGGATGTCCGAGATACGAGAGTTCTTGAACGAATTGAACGAATTCATCGTCCGGAAGTGTAACACGGCGTATCTCGGCCATTTCTCAACGGATTCGTGCGAATCAAGTGTCATACGCGTTTTTGGCGTCTACAAAGACGGGGACCATGTTTCCGACGCGAAACACTCGCGGATGTCCGAGATACGACAGTTCTTGAACGAATTGAACAAATTCATCGTCCGGAAGTGTAACACGGCGTATCTCGGCCATTTCTCAACGAATTCGTGCGAATGAAGAGTCATACGCGTTTTTAGCGTCTAAAACAGACGGGGACCATGTTTTGGACGCGAAACACTCGCGGATGTCCGAGATACGAGAGTTCTTGAACGAATTGAACGAAACGCGGTGCATCGTGCGCTTCGCTTGCAAAACGTGAGAACTAGCAAGATTTCATCGTCCGGAAGTGTAACACGGCGTATCTCTGCCATTTCTCAACGGATTCTTGCGAATCATGTGTCATACGCGTTTTTAGCGTCTAAAACAGACGGGGACCACGTTTTCGACGCAAAACACTCGCGGATGTCCGAGATACGAGAGTTCTTGAACGAATTGAACGAAACGCGGTGCATCGTGCGTTTCGCTTGAAAAACGTGAGAACTAGCAAGATTTAATCGTCCGGAAGTGTAACACGGCGTATCTCGGCCATTTCTCAACGGATTCGTGCGAATGAAGTGTCATACGCGTTTTTAGCGTCTAAAACAGATGGGGACCATGTTTTGGACGCGAAACACTCGCGGATGTCCGAGATACGAGAGTTCTTGAACGAATTGAACGAAACGCGGTGCATCGTGCGTTTCGCTTGCAAAACGTGAGAACTAGCAAGATTTCATCGTCCGGAAGTGTAACACGGCGTATCTCTGCCATTTCTCAACGGATTCGTGCGAATCATGTGTCATACGCGTTTTTAGCGTCTAAAACAGACGGGGACCACGTTTTCGACGCGAAACACTCGCAGTTGTCCGAGATACGAGAGTTCTTGAACGAATTGAACGAAACGCGGTGCATCGTGCGCTTCGCTTGCAAAACGTGAGAACTAGCAAGATTTCATCGTCCGGAAGTGTAACACGGCGTATCTCTGCCATTTCTCAACGGATTCGTGCGAATCATGTGTCATACGCGTTTTTAGCGTCTAAAACAGACGGGGACCACGTTTTCGACGCGAAACACTCGCAGTTGTCCGAGATACGAGAGTTCTTGAACGAATTGAACGAATTCATCGTCCGGAATTGTAACACGGCGTATCTCGGCCATTTCTTAACGGATTCGTGCGAATCAAGTGTCATACGTGTTCTTAACGTCTAAAACAGACGGGGACCACTTTTTAGACGCAAAACACTCGCGGATGTCCGAGATACGAGAGTTCTTGAACGAATTGAACGAATTCATCGTCCGGAAGTGTAACACGGCGTATCTTGGCCATTTCTCAACGGATTCGTGCGAATCAAGTGTCGTACGCGTTTTTAGCGTCTAAAACAGACGGGGACCATGTTTTCGACGCGAAACACTCGCGGATGTCCGAGATACGAGAATTCTTGAACGAATTGAACGAAACGCGGTGCATCGTGTGTTTCGCTTGCAAAACGTGAGAACTAGCAAAATTTCATTGTCCGGAAGTGTAACACGGCGTATCTCGGCCATTTCTCAACGGATTCGTGCGCATCATGTGTCATACGCGTTTTTAGCGTCTAAAACAGACGGGGACCACGTTTTCGACGCAAAACACTCGCGGATGTCCGAGATACGAGAGTTCTTGAACGAATTGAACGAAACGCGGTGCATCGTGCGTTTCGCTTGCAAAACGTGAGAACTAGCAAGATTTCATCGTCCGGAAGTGTAACACGGCGTATCTCGGCCATTTCTCAACGGATTCGTGCGAATCAAGTGTCATACGCGTTTATAGCGTCTAAAACAGACGGGGACCGCGTTTTCGATGCGAAACACTCGCGGATGTCCGAGATACGAGAGTTCTTGAACGAATTGAACGAAACGCGGTGCATCATGCGTTTCGCTTTCAAAACGTTAGAACTAGCAAGATTTCATTTTCCGGAAGTGTAACACGGCGTATCTCGGCTATTTCTCAACGGATTCGTGCGTATCAAGTGTCATTCGCGTTTTTAGCGTCTGAAACAGACGGGGACCACGTTTCCGACGCGAAACACTCGCGGATGTCCGAGATACGAGAGCATGCTGTACAAGTTTCATAAACTTCGTACGGCTGGAAGCGGAGTTTGAAAAAAATTGTCATCATCCGAATTTCCGCTCAGCGACCAAGTCCCTTCGTAGCTGCATGTAAGTTCATCGAGGAATCTGAACCGACCGTACGATCATCTTCAAACTTGCAGGGGTGCTCTCGATTGGCGACACGAGCATTCTGTACAAGTTTCATAAACTTCGTACGGCTGGAAGGGGAGTTAGACACAAATTGTCATCTACAACGCAGTTTCCGCTCAGCGACCAAGTCCCGTCGTAGCTGTATGTAAGTTCATCGAGAAATGCGAACCGACCGTACGATCTTCTTCAAACTTGCAGGAGTGCTCCCGATTGGAGACACGAGCATGCTGTACAAGTTTCATAAACTTCGTACGGCTGCAAGGGGAGTTTCAAAAAAATTGTCATCATCCGAATTTCCGCTCAGCGACCAAGTCCCCTCGTAGCTGCATGTAAGTTCATCGAGAAATCTGAACCGACCGTACGATCATCTTCAAACTTGCAGGAGTGCTCTCGATTGGCGACACGAGCATTCTGTACAAGTTTCATAAACTTCGTACGGCTGGAAGGGGAGTTAGACACAAATTGTCATCTACAACGCAGTACTGGATAGTTCCCGTTCAGCGACAAAGTCCCGTCGTAGCTGCATGTAAGTTCATCGAGAAATGTGAACCGACCGTACGATCTTCTTCAAACTTGCAGGAGTGCTCTCGATTGGCGACACGAGCATTCTGTACAAGTTTCATAAACTTCATACGGCTGGAAGGGGTGTTAGAAACAAATTGTCATCTACAACGCAGTTTCCGCTCAGCGACCAAGTCCCGTCGTAGCTGTATGTAAGTTCATCGAGAAATGCGAACCGACCGTACGATCTTCTGCAAACTTGCAGGAGAGCTTTCGATTAGCGGCACGAGCATTCTCTACAAGTTTCATAAACTTCGTATGGCTGGAAGCGGAGTTAGACACAAATTGTCATCATCCGAATTTCCGCTCAGCGAGCAAGTCCCGTCGTAGCTATATGTAAGTTCATCGAGAAATGCGAACCGACCGTACGATCATCTTCACACTTGCAGGAGTGCTCTCGATTGGCGACACGAGCATTCTCTACAAGCTTCATAAACTTCGTACGGCTGGAAGGGGTGTTAGAAACAAATTGTCATCTACAACGCAGTTTCCGCTCAGCGACCAAGTCCCGTCGTAGCTGTATGTAAGTTCATCGTGAAATGCGAACCGACCGTACGATCTTCTTCAAACATGCAGGAGTGCCCTCGATTGGCGACACGAGCATTCTCTACAAGTTTCATAAACTTTGTACGGCTGGAAGGGGAGTTAGACACAATTTGTCATCATCCGAATTTCCGCTCAGCGACCAAGTCCCTTCGTAGCTGCATGTAAGTTCATCGAGGAATCTGAACCGACCGTACGATCATCTTCAAACTTGCAGGGGTGCTCTCGATTGGCGACACGAGCATTCTGTACAAGTTTCATAAACTTCGTACGGCTGGAAGGGGAGTTAGACACAAATTGTCATCTACAACGCAGTTTCCGCTCAGCGACCAAGTCCCGTCGTAGCTGTATGTAAGTTCATCGAGAAATGCGAACCAAACCGTACGATCTTCTTCAAACTTGCAGGAGTGCTCCCGATTGGAGACACGAGCATGCTGTACAAGTTTCATAAACTTCGTACGGCTGCAAGGGGAGTTTCAAAAAAATTGTCATCATCCGAATTTCCGCTCAGCGACCAAGTCCCCTCGTAGCTGCATGTAAGTTCATCGAGAAATCTGAACCGACCGTACGATCATCTTCAAACTTGCAGGAGTGCTCTCGATTGGCGACACGAGCATTCTGTACAAGTTTCATAAACTTCGTACGGCTGGAAGGGGAGTTAGACACAAATTGTCATCTACAACGCAGTACTGGATAGTTCCCGTTCAGCGATAAAGTCCCGTCGTAGCTGCTTGTAAGTTCATCGAGAAATGTGAACCGACCGTACGATCTTCTTCAAACTTGCAGGAGTGCTCTCGATTTTCGACACGAGCATTCTGTACAATTTCATAAACTTCGTACGGCTGGAAGGGGTGTTAGACACAAATTGTCATCTGCAACGCAGTTTGCGCTCAGCGACCAAGTCCCGTCGTAGCTGTATGTAAGCTCATCAAGAAATGCGAACCGACCGTACGATCTTCTTCAAACATGCAGAAGTGCTCTCGATTGACGACACGAGCATGCTGTACAAGTTTCATAAACTTCGTACGGCTGGAAGCGGAGTTTGAAAAAAATGGTCATCATCCGAATTTGCGCTCAGCGACCAAGTCCCTCGTAGCTGCATGTAAGTTCATCGAGAAATCTGAACCGACCGTACGATCATCTTCAAACTTGCAGGAGTGCTCTCGATTGGCGACACGAGCATTCTGTACAAGTTTCATAAACTTTGTACGGCTGCAAGGGGAGTTAGAAAAAAATTGTCATCATCCGAATTTCCGCTCAGCGAGCAAGTCCCGTCGTAGCTATATGTAAGTTCATCGAGAAATGCGAACCGACCGTACGATCTTCTTCAAACTGGCAGGAGTGCTCTCGATTGGCGACACGAGCATTCTCTACAAGTTTCATAAACTTCGTACGGCTGGAAGCGGAGTTAGACACAAATTGTCATCATCCGAATTTCCGCTCAGCGAGCAAGTCCCGTCGTAGCTATATGTAAGTTCATCGAGAAATGCGAACCGACCGTACGATCTTCTTCAAACTTGCAGGAGTGCTCTCGATTGGCGACACGAGCATTCTCTACAAGTTTCATAAACTTCGTACGGCTGGAAGCGGAGTTAGACACAAATTGCCATCATCCGAATTTCCGCTCAGCGACCAAGTCCCTTCGTAGCTGCACGTAAGTTCATCGAGATATCTGAACCGACCGTACGATCATCTTCACACTTGCAGGAGTGCTCTCGATTGGCGACGCGGGCATTCTCTACAAGTTTCATAAACTTCGTATGGCTGGAAGCGGAGTTAGACACAAATTGTCATCATCCGAATTTCCGCTCAGCGAGCAAGTTCCGTCGTAGCTATATGTAAGTTCATCGAGAAATGCGAACCGACCGTACGATCATCTTCACACTTGCAGGAGTGCTCTCGATGGGCGACACGAGCATTCTCTACAAGCTTCATAAACTTCGTACGGCTGGAAGGGGTGTTAGAAACAAATTGTCATCTACAACGCAGTTTCCGCTCAGCGACCATGTCCCGTCGTAGCTGTATGTAAGTTCATCGAGAAATGCGAACCGACCGTACGATCTTCTTCAAACTTGCAGGAGTGCTCTCGATCTGCGACACGAGCATTCTCTACAAGTTTCATAAACTTCGTACGGCTGGAAGCGGAGTTAGACACAAATTGTCATCATCCGAATTTCCGCTCAGCGAGCAAGTCCCGTCGTAGCTATATGTAAGTTCATCGAGAAATGCGAACCGACCCTACGATCTTCTTCAAACTTGCAGGAGTGGTCTCGATTGGCGACACGAGCATTCTCTACAAGTTTCAAAAACTTCGTACGGCTGGAAGCGGAGTTAGACACAAATTGTCATCATCCGAATTTCCGCTCAGCGACCAAGTCCCTTCGCAGCTGCATGTAAGTTCATCGAGAAATCTGAACCGACCGTACGATCATCTTCGCACTTGCAGGAGTGCTCTCGATTGGCGACACGAGCATTCTCTATAAGTTTCATACACTTCGCACGGCTGGCAGGGGAGTTAGACACAAATTGTCATCTACAACGCAGTTTCCGACAACGACCAAATCCCGTCGTAGCTGTATGTAAGTTCATCGTGAAATGCGAACCGACCGTCCGATCTTCTTCAAACATGCAGGAGTGCTCTCGATTGGCGACACGAGCATTCTCTACAAGTTTCATAAACTATGTACGGCTGGAAGGGGAGTTACACACAAATTGTCATCTACAACGCAGTTTCCGACAGCGACCAAGTCCCGTCGCAGCTGTATGTAAGTTCATCGAGAAATGCGAACCGACCGTACGATCTTCTTCAAACTTGCAGGAGTGCTCTCGATTGGCGACACGAGCATTCTCTACAAGTTTCATAAACTTTGTACGGCTGGAAGGGGAGTTACACACAAATTGTCATCATCCGAATTTCCGCTCAGCGACCAAGTCACTTCGTAGCTGCATGTAAGTTCATCGAGAAATCTGAACCGACCGTACGATCATCTTCAAACTTGCAGGAATGCTCTCGATTGGCGACACGAGCATTTTGTACAAGTTTGATAAACTTCGTACGGCTGGAAGGGGAGTTAGACACAAATTGTCATCTACAACGCAGTACTGGATAATACCCGTTCAGCGACTAAGTCCCGTCGTAGCTATATATAAGTTCATCGAGAAATGCGAAGCGACCGTACGATCATTTTCACACTTGCAGGAGTGCTCTCGATTGGCGACACGAGCATTCTCTACAAGCTTCATAAACTTCGTACGGCTGGAAGGGGTGTTAGAAACAAATTGTCATCTACAACGCAGTTTCCGCTCAGCGACCAAGTCCCGTCGTAGCTGTATGTAAGTTCATCGAGAAATGCGAACCGACCGTACGATCTTCTTCAAACTTGCAGGAGTGCTCTCGATCTGCGACACGAGCATTCTCTACAAGTTTCATAAACTTCGTACGGCTGGAAGCGGAGTTAGACACAAATTGTCATCATCCGAATTTCCGCTCAGCGAGCAAGTCCCGTCGTAGCTATATGTAAGTTCATCGAGAAATGCGAACCGACCCTACGATCTTCTTCAAACTTGCAGGAGTGGTCTCGATTGGCGACACGAGCATTCTCTACAAGTTTTAAAAACTTCGTACGGCTGGAAGCGGAGTTAGACACAAATTGTCATCATCCGAATTTCCGCTCAGCGACCAAGTCCCTTCGCAGCTGCATGTAAGTTCATCGAGAAATCTGAACCGACCGTACGATCATCTTCGCACTTGCAGGAGTGCTCTCGATTGGCGACACGAGCATTCTCTATAAGTTTCATACACTTCGCACGGCTGGCAGGGGAGTTAGACACAAATTGTCATCTACAACGCAGCTTCCGACAACGACCAAGTCCCGTCGTAGCTGTATGTAAGTTCATCGTGAAATGCGAACCGACCGTACGATCTTCTTCAAACATGCAGGAGTGCTCTCGATTGGCGACACGAGCATTCTCTATAAGTTTCATAAACTTCGCACGGCTGGAAGGGGAGTTAGACACAAATTGTCATCTACAACGCAGTTTCCGACAGCGACCAAGTCCCGTCGTAGCTGTATGTAAGTTCATCGAGAAATGCGAACCGACCGTACGATCTTCTTCAAACTTGCAGGAGTGCTCTCGATTGGCGACACGAGCATTCTCTACAAGTTTCATAAACTTCGTACGGCTGGAAGGGGCGTTAGACACAATTTGTCATCTACGACGCAGTACTGGATAGTTCCCGTTCAGCGACTAAGTCCCGTCGTAGGTGCATGTAAGTTCATCGAGAAATCTTACCCGACCGTACGATCTTCTTCAAACTTGCAGGAGTGCTCTCGATTGGCGGCACGAGCATTCTCTACAAGTTTCATAAACTTCGTACGGCTGGAAGGGGAGTTAGACACAAATTGTCATCATCCGAATTTCCGCTCAGCGACCAAGTCACTTCGTAGCTGCATGTAAGTTCATCGAGAAATCTGAACCGACCGTACGATCATCTTCAAACTTGCAGGAATGCTCTCGATTGGCGACACGAGCATTTTGTACAAGTTTGATAAACTTCGTACGGCTGGAAGGGGAGTTAGACACAAATTGTCATCTACAACGCAGTACAGGATAATACCCGTTCAGCGACTAAGTCCCGTCGTAGCTATATATAAGTTCATCGAGAAATGCGAAGCGACCGTACGATCATCTTCACACTTGCAGGAGTGCTCTCGATTGGCGACACGAGCATTCTCTACAAGCTTCATAAACTTCGTACGGCTGGAAGGGGTGTTAGAAACAAATTGTCATCTACAACGCAGTTTCCGCTCAGCGACCAAGTCCCGTCGTAGCTGTATGTAAGTTCATCGAGAAATGCGAACCGACCGTACGATCTTCTTCAAACTTGCAGGAGTGCTCTCGATCTGCGACACGAGCATTCTCTACAAGTTTCATAAACTTCGTACGGCTGGAAGCGGAGTTAGACACAAATTGTCATCATCCGAATTTCCGCTCAGCGAGCAAGTCCCGTCGTAGCTATATGTAAGTTCATCGAGAAATGCGAACCGACCCTACGATCTTCTTCAAACTTGCAGGAGTGGTCTCGATTGGCGACACGAGCATTCTCTACAAGTTTTAAAAACTTCGTACGGCTGGAAGCGGAGTTAGACACAAATTGTCATCATCCGAATTTCCGCTCAGCGACCAAGTCCCTTCGCAGCTGCATGTAAGTTCATCGAGAAATCTGAACCGACCGTACGATCATCTTCGCACTTGCAGGAGTGCTCTCGATTGGCGACACGAGCATTCTCTATAAGTTTCATAAACTTCGCACGGCTGGAAGGGGAGTTAGACACAAATTGTCATCTACAACGCAGTTTCCGACAGCGACCAAGTCCCGTCGTAGCTGTATGTAAGTTCATCGAGAAATGCGAACCGACCGTACGATCTTCTTCAAACTTGCAGGAGTGCTCTCGATTGGCGACACGAGCATTCTCTACAAGTTTCATAAACTTCGTACGGCTGGAAGGGGCGTTAGACACAATTTGTCATCTACGACGCAGTACTGGATAGTTCCCGTTCAGCGACTAAGTCCCGTCGTAGGTGCATGTAAGTTCATCGAGAAATCTTACCCGACCGTACGATCTTCTTCAAACTTGCAGGAGTGCTCTCGATTGGCGGCACGAGCATTCTCTACAAGTTTCATAAACTTCGTACGGCTGGAAGGGGAGTTAGACACAAATTGTCATCATCCGAATTTCCGCTCAGCGACCAAGTCACTTCGTAGCTGCATGTAAGTTCATCGAGAAATCTGAACCGACCGTACGATCATCTTCAAACTTGCAGGAATGCTCTCGATTGGCGACACGAGCATTTTGTACAAGTTTGATAAACTTCGTACGGCTGGAAGGGGAGTTAGACACAAATTGTCATCTACAACGCAGTACTGGATAATACCCGTTCAGCGACTAAGTCCCGTCGTAGCTATATATAAGTTCATCGAGAAATGCGAAGCGACCGTACGATCATCTTCACACTTGCAGGAGTGCTCTCGATTGGCGACACGAGCATTCTCTACAAGCTTCATAAACTTCGTACGGCTGGAAGGGGTGTTAGAAACAAATTGTCATCTACAACGCAGTTTCCGCTCAGCGACCAAGTCCCGTCGTAGCTGTATGTAAGTTCATCGAGAAATGCGAACCGACCGTACGATCTTCTTCAAACTTGCAGGAGTGCTCTCGATCTGCGACACGAGCATTCTCTACAAGTTTCATAAACTTCGTACGGCTGGAAGCGGAGTTAGACACAAATTGTCATCATCCGAATTTCCGCTCAGCGAGCAAGTCCCGTCGTAGCTATATGTAAGTTCATCGAGAAATGCGAACCGACCCTACGATCTTCTTCAAACTTGCAGGAGTGGTCTCGATTGGCGACACGAGCATTCTCTACAAGTTTTAAAAACTTCGTACGGCTGGAAGCGGAGTTAGACACAAATTGTCATCATCCGAATTTCCGCTCAGCGACCAAGTCCCTTCGCAGCTGCATGTAAGTTCATCGAGAAATCTGAACCGACCGTACGATCATCTTCGCACTTGCAGGAGTGCTCTCGATTGGCGACACGAGCATTCTCTATAAGTTTCATACACTTCGCACGGCTGGCAGGGGAGTTAGACACAAATTGTCATCTACAACGCAGCTTCCGACAACGACCAAGTCCCGTCGTAGCTGTATGTAAGTTCATCGTGAAATGCGAACCGACCGTACGATCTTCTTCAAACATGCAGGAGTGCTCTCGATTGGCGACACGAGCATTCTCTATAAGTTTCATAAACTTCGCACGGCTGGAAGGGGAGTTAGACACAAATTGTCATCTACAACGCAGTTTCCGACAGCGACCAAGTCCCGTCGTAGCTGTATGTAAGTTCATCGAGAAATGCGAACCGACCGTACGATCTTCTTCAAACTTGCAGGAGTGCTCTCGATTGGCGACACGAGCATTCTCTACAAGTTTCATAAACTTCGTACGGCTGGAAGGGGCGTTAGACACAATTTGTCATCTACGACGCAGTACTGGATAGTTCCCGTTCAGCGACTAAGTCCCGTCGTAGGTGCATGTAAGTTCATCGAGAAATCTTACCCGACCGTACGATCTTCTTCAAACTTGCAGGAGTGCTCTCGATTGGCGGCACGAGCATTCTCTACAAGTTTCATAAACTTCGTACGGCTGGAAGGGGAGTTAGACACAAATTGTCATCATCCGAATTTCCGCTCAGCGACCAAGTCCCTTCGTAGCTGCATGTAAGATCATCGAGAAATCTGAACCGACCGTACGATCATCTTCACACTTGCAGGAGTGCTCTCGATTGGCGACACGAGCATTCTCTACAAGTTTCATAAACTTCGTACGGCTGGAAGGGGTGTTAGACACAAATTGTCATCTACAACGCAGTTTCCGCTCAGCGACCAAGTCCCGTCGTAGCTATATGTAAGTTCATCAAGAAATGCGAACCGACCGTACGATCTTCTTCAAACTTGCAGGAGTGCTATCGATTGGCGACACGAGCATTCTCTACTAGTTTCATAAACTTCGTACGGCTGGAAGGGGAGTGTGAAAAAAATGGTCATCTTCCGAATTTCCGCTCAGCGACCAAGTCCCCTCGTAGCTGCATGTAAGTTCATCGAGAAATCTGAACCGACCGTACGATCATCTACACACTTGCAGGAGTGCTCTCGATTGGCGACACGAGCATTCTCTACAAGTTTCATAAACTTCGTACGGCTGGAAGGGGAGTTAGACACTAATTGTCATCTACAACGCAGTACTGGATAGTGCCCGTTCAGCGACTAAGTCCCGTCGTATGTGTTAGTAAGTTCATCGAGAAATGCGAACCGACTGTACGATCTTCTTCAAACTTGCAGCAGTGTTCTCGATTGGCGACACGAGCATTCTCTACAAGTTTCATAAACTTCGTACGGCTGGAAGGGGAGTTAGACACTAATTGTCATCTACAACGCAGTTTCCGCTAAGCGACCAAGTCCCTTCGTAGCTGTATGTAAGTTCATCGAGAAATGCGAACCGACCGTACGATCTTCTTCAAACTTGCAGGAGTGCTCTCGATTGGCGACACGAGCAATCTCTATAAGTTTCATACACTTCGTACAGCTGAAAGGGGAGTTAGACACAAATTGTCATTTACAACGCAGTACTGGATAGTTCCTGTTCAGCGACAAAGTCCCGTCGTAGCTGTATGTAAGTTCACCGAGAAATGTGAACCGACCGTACGATCTTCTTCAAACTTGCAGGAGTGCTCTCCATTGACGACACGAGCATGCTGTGCAAGTTTCATAAACTTCGTACGGCTGGAAGCGGAGTTTGAAAAAAATTGTCATCATCCGAATTTCCGCTCAGCGACCAAGTCCCTTCGTAGCTGCATGTAAGTTCATCGAGAAATGTGGACCGACCGTACGCTCATCTTCAAACTTGCAGGAGTGCTCTCGATTGGCGACACGAGCATTCTCTACAAGTTTCTTAAACTTCGTACGGTTGGAAGGGGAGTTAGACACAAATTGTCATCTACAACGCAGTACTGGATAGTGCCCGTTCAGCGACTAAGTCCCGTCGTAGGTGTATGTAAGTTCATCGAGAAATGTGAACCGACCGTACGATCTTCTTCAAACTTGCAGGAGTGCTCTCGATTGGCGACACGAGCATGCTGTACAAGTTTCATAAACTTCGTACGGCTGGAAGCGGAGTTAGACACAAATTGTCATCATCCGAATTTCCGCTCAGCGACCAAGTCCCTTCGTAGCTGCATGTAAGTTCATCGAGAAATCTGAACCGACCGTACGATCATCTTCACACTTGCAGGAGTGCTCTCGATTGGCGACACGAGCATTCTCTACAAGTTTCATAAACTTCGTACGGCTGGAAGGGGTGTTAGAAACAAATTGTCATCTACAACGCAGTTTCCGCTCAGCGAGCAAGTCCCGTCGTAGCTATATGTAAGTTCATCGAGATATGCGAACCGACCGTACGATCTTCTTCAAACTTTCAGGAGTGCTCTCGATTGGCGACACGAGCATTCTCTATAAGTTTCATACACTTCGTACGGCTGGAAGGGGAGTTAGACACAAATTGTCATCTACAACGCAGTTTCCGACAGCGACCAAGTTCCGTCGTAGCTGTATGTAAGTTCATCGAGAAATGCGAACCGACCGTACGATCTTCTTCAAACTTGCAGGAGTGCTCTCGATTGGCGACACGAGCATTCTCTATAAGTTTCATACACTTCGTACGGCTGGAAGGGGAGTTAGACACAAATTGTCATCTACAACGCAGTTTCCGACAGCGACCAAGTTCCGTCGTAGCTGTATGTAAGTTCATCGAGAAATGCGAACCGAACGTACGATCTTCTTCAAACTTGCAGGAGTGCTCTCGATTGGCGACACGAGCATTCTCTACAAGTTTCATAAACTTCGTACGGCTGGAAGCGGAGTTAGACACAAATTGTAATCTACAACGCAGTTTCCGCTCAGCGACCAAGTCCCTTCGTAGCTGTATGTAAGTTCATCGAGACATGCGAACCGACCGTACGATCTTCTTCAAACTTGCAGGAGTGCTCTCGATTGGCGACACGAGCATTCTCTATAAGTTTCATACACTTCGTACGGCTGGAAGGGGAGTTAGACACAAATTGTCATTTACAACGCAGTACAGGATAGTTCCTGTTCAGCGACAAAGTCCCGTCGTAGCTGTATATAAGTTCATCGAGAAATGTGAACCGACCGTACGATCTTCTTCAAACTTGCAGGAGTGCTCTCGATTGACGACACGAGCATGCTGTGCAAGTTTCATAAACTTCGTACGGCTGGAAGCGGAGTTTGAAAAAAATTGTCATCATCCGAATTTCCGCTCAGGGACCAAGTCCCTTCGTAGCTGCATGTTAGTTCATCGAGAAATCTGAACCGACCGTACGCTCATCTTCAAACTTGCAGGAGTGCTCTCGATTGGCGACACGAGCATTCTCTATAAGTTTCATAAACTTCGTACGGCTGGAAAAGGAGTTATTCACAAATTGTCATCTACAACGCAGTACTGGATAGTGCCCGTTCAGCGACTAAGTCCCGTCGTATGTGTATGTAAGTTCATCGAGAAATGCGAACCGACTGTACGATCTTCTTCAAACTTGCAGCAGTGTTCTCGATTGGCGACACGAGAATTCTCTACAAGTTTCATAAACTTCGTACGGCTGGAAGGGGAGTTAGACACTAATTGTCATCTACAACGCAATTTCCGCTTAGCGACCAAGTCCCGTCGTAGCTGTATGTAAGTTCATCGAGAAATGCGAACCGACCGTACGATCTTCTCCAAACTTGCAGGTGTGCTCTCGATTGACGACACGAGCATGCTGTACAAGTTTCATAAACTTCGTACGGCTGGAAGCGGAGTTAGACACAAATTGTCATCATCCGAATTTCCGCTCAGCGACCAAGTCCCTTCGTAGCTGCATGTAAGTTCATCGAGAAATCTGAACCGACCGTACGATCATCTTCACACTTGCAGGAGTGCTCTCGATTGGCGACACGAGCATTCTCTACAAGTTTCATAAACTTCGTACGGCTGGAAGGGGTATTAGACACAAATTGTCATCTACAACGCAGTTTCCGCTCAGCGAGCAAGTCCCGTCGTAGCTATATGTAAGTTCATCGAGATATGCGAACCGACCGTACGATCTTCTTCAAACTTTCAGGAGTGCTCTCGATTGGCGACACGAGCATTCTCTATAAGTTCCATACACTTCGTACGGCTGGAAGGGGAGTTAGACACAAATTGTCATCTACAACGCAGTTTCCGACAGCGACCAAGTTCCGTCGTAGCTGTATGTAAGTTCATCGAGAAATGCGAACCGACCGTACGATCTTCTTCAAACTTGCAGGAGTGCTCTCGATTGGCGACACGAGCATTCTCTATAAGTTTCATACACTTCGTACGGCTGGAAGGGGAGTTAGACACAAATTGTCATCTACAACGCAGTTTCCGACAGCGACCAAGTTCCGTCGTAGCTGTATGTAAGTTCATCGAGAAATGCGAACCGACCGTGCGATCTTCTTCAAACTTGCAGGAGTGCTCTCGATTGGCGACACGAGCAATCTCTACAAGTTTCATAAACTTCGTACGGCTGGAAGCGGAGTTAGACACAAATTGTAATCTACAACGCAGTTTCCGCTCAGCGACCAAGTCCCTTCGTAGCTGTATGTAAGTTCATCGAGAAATGCGAACCGACCGTACGATCTTCTTCAAACTTGCAGGAGTGCTCTCGATTGGCGACACGAGCATTCTCTATAAGTTTCATACACTTCGTACGGCTGGAAGGGGAGTTAGACACAAATTGTCATTTACAACGCAGTACTGGATAGTTCCTGTTCAGCGACAAAGTCCCGTCGTAGCTGTATGTAAGTTCATCGAGAAATGCGAACCGACCGTACGATCTTCTTCAAACTTGCAGGAGTGCTCTCGATTGACGACACGAGCATTCTCTACAAGTTTCATAAACTTCGTACGGCTGGAAGCGGAGTTAGACACAAATTGTAATCTACAACGCAGTTTCCGACAGCGACCAAGTTCCGTCGTAGCTGTATGTAAGTTCATCGAGAAATGCGAACCGACCGTACGATCTTCTTCAAACTTGCAGGAGTGCTCTCGATTGGCGACACGAGCATTCTCTATAAGTTTCATACACTTCGTACGGCTGGAAGGGGAGTTAGACACAAATTGTCATCTACAACGCAGTTTCCGACAGCGACCAAGTTCCGTCGTAGCTGTATGTAAGTTCATCGAGAAATGCGAACCGAACGTACGATCTTCTTCAAACTTGCAGGAGTGCTCTCGATTGGCGACACGAGCATTCTCTACAAGTTTCATAAACTTCGTACGGCTGGAAGCGGAGTTAGACACAAATTGTAATCTACAACGCAGTTTCCGCTCAGCGACCAAGTCCCTTCGTAGCTGTATGTAAGTTCATCGAGAAATGCGAACCGACCGTACGATCTTCTTCAAACTTGCAGGAGTGCTCTCGATTGGCGACACGAGCATTCTCTATAAGTTTCATACACTTCGTACGGCTGGAAGGGGAGTTAGACACAAATTGTCATTTACAACGCAGTACTGGATAGTTCCTGTTCAGCGACAAAGTCCCGTCGTAGCTGTATGTAAGTTCATCGAGAAATGCGAACCGACCGTACGATCTTCTTCAAACTTGCAGGAGTGCTCTCGATTGACGACACGAGCATTCTCTACAAGTTTCATAAACTTCGTACGGCTGGAAGCGGAGTTAGACACAAATTGTAATCTACAACGCAGTTTCCGACAGCGACCAAGTTCCGTCGTAGCTGTATGTAAGTTCATCGAGAAATGCGAACCGACCGTACGATCTTCTTCAAACTTGCAGGAGTGCTCTCGATTGGCGACACGAGCATTCTCTATAAGTTTCATACACTTCGTACGGCTGGAAGGGGAGTTAGACACAAATTGTCATCTACAACGCAGTTTCCGACAGCGACCAAGTTCCGTCGTAGCTGTATGTAAGTTCATCGAGAAATGCGAACCGAACGTACGATCTTCTTCAAACTTGCAGGAGTGCTCTCGATTGGCGACACGAGCATTCTCTACAAGTTTCATAAACTTCGTACGGCTGGAAGCGGAGTTAGACACAAATTGTAATCTACAACGCAGTTTCCGCTCAGCGACCAAGTCCCTTCGTAGCTGTATGTAAGTTCATCGAGAAATGCGAACCGACCGTACGATCTTCTTCAAACTTGCAGGAGTGCTCTCGATTGGCGACACGAGCAATCTCTATAAGTTTCATACACTTCGTACGGCTGAAAGGGGAGTTAGACACAAATTGTCATTTACAACGCAGTACTGGATAGTTCCTGTTCAGCGACAAAGTCCCGTCGTAGCTGTATGTAAGTTCATCGAGATATGTGAACCGACCGTACGATCTTCTTCAAACTTGCAGGAGTGCTCTCGATTGACGACACGAGCATGCTGTGCAAGTTTCATAAACTTCGTACGGCTGGAAGCGGAGTTTGAAAAAAATTGTCATCATCCGAATTTCCGCTCAGCGACCAAGTCCCTTCGTAGCTGCATGTAAGTTCATCGAGAAATCTGAACCGACCGTACGCTCATCTTCAAACTTGCAGGAGTGCTCTCGATTGGCAACACGAGCAGTCTGTACAAGTTTCATAAACTTCGTACGGCTGGAAGGGGAGTTAGACACAAATTGTCATCTACAACAGAGTTCCCGACAGCGACCAAGTCCCGTCGTAGCTGTATGTAAGTTCATCGAGAAATGCGAACCGACCGTACGATCTACTTCAAACTTGCAGGAGTGCTCTCGATTGGCGACACAAGCATTCTCTACAAGTTTCATAAACTTCGTACGGCTGGAAGCGGAGTTAAACACAAATTGTAATCTACAACGCAGTTTCCGCTCAGCGACCAAGTCCCGTCGTAGCTGTATGTAAGTTCATCGAGAAATGCGAACCGACCGTACGATCTTCTTCAAACTTGCAGGAGTGCTCTCGATTGACGACACGAGCATGCTGAACAAGTTTCATAAACTTCGTACGGCTGGAAGCGGAGTTTGAAAAAAATGGTCATCATCCGAATTTCCGCTCAGCGACCAAGTCCCTTTGTAACTGCATGTAAGTTCATCGAGAAATCTGAACCGACCGTAAGATCATCTTCAAACTTGCAGGAGTGCTCTCGATTGGCAACACGAGCAGTCTGTACAAGTTTCATAAACTTCGTACGGCTGGAAGCGGAGTTAGACACAAATTGTCATCATCCGAATTTCCGCTCAGCGACCAAGTCCCTTCGTAGCTGCATGTAAGTTCATCGAGAAATCTGAACCGACCGTACGATCATCTTCACACTTGCAGGAGTGCTCTCGATTGGCGACACGAGCATTCTCTACAAGTTTCATAAACTTCGTACGGCTGGAAGGGGTATTAGACACAAATTGTCATCTACAACGCAGTTTCCGCTCAGCGAGCAAGTCCCGTCGTAGCTATATGTAAGTTCATCGAGATATGCGAACCGACCGTACGATCTTCTTCAAACTTTCAGGAGTGCTCTCGATTGGCGACACGAGCATTCTCTATAAGTTTCATACACTTCGTACGGCTGGAAGGGGAGTTAGACACAAATTGTCATCTACAACGCAGTTTCCGACAGCGACCAAGTTCCGTCGTAGCTGTATGTAAGTTCATCGAGAAATGCGAACCGACCGTGCGATCTTCTTCAAACTTGCAGGAGTGCTCTCGATTGGCGACACGAGCATTCTCTACAAGTTTCATAAACTTCGTACGGCTGGAAGCGGAGTTAGACACAAATTGTAATCTACAACGCAGTTTCCGCTCAGCGACCAAGTCCCTTCGTAGCTGTATGTAAGTTCATCGAGAAATGCGAACCGACCGTACGATCTTCTTCAATCTTGCAGGAGTGCTCTCGATTGGCGACACGAGCATTCTCTATAAGTTTCATACACTTCGTACGGCTGGAAGGGGAGTTAGACACAAATTGTCATTTACAACGCAGTACTGGATAGTTCCTTTTCAGCGACAAAGTCCCGTCGTAGCTGTATGTAAGTTCATCGAGAAATGCGAACCGACCGTACGATCTTCTTCAAACTTGCAGGAGTGCTCTCGATTGGCGACACGAGCATTCTCTACAAGTTTCATAAACTTCGTACGGCTGGAAGCGGAGTTAGACACAAATTGTAATCTACAACGCAGTTTCCGCTAAGCGACCAAGTCCCTTCGTAGCTGTATGTAAGTTCATCGAGAAATGCGAACCGACCGTACGATCTTCTTCAAACTTGCAGGAGTGCTCTCGATTGGCGACACGATCAATCTCTATAAGTTTCATACACTTCGTACAGCTGAAAGGGGAGTTAGACACAAATTGTCATTTACAACGCAGTACTGGATAGTTCCTGTTCAGCGACAAAGTCCCGTCGTAGCTGTATGTAAGTTCACCGAGAAATGTGAACCGACCGTACGATCTTCTTCAAACTTGCAGGAGTGCTCTCCATTGACGACACGAGCATGCTGTGCAAGTTTCATAAACTTCGTACGACGGGGAAGCGGAGTTTGAAAAAAATTGTCATCATCCGAATTTCCGCTCAGCGACCAAGTCCCTTCGTAGCTGCATGTAAGTTCATCGAGAAATCTAAACCGACCGTACGCTCATCTTCAAACTTGCAGGAGTGCTCTCGATTGGCGACACGAGCATTCTCTACAAGTTTCATAAACTTCGTACGGCTGGAGAAGGAGTTAGACACAAATTGTCATCTACAACGCAGTACTGGATAGTTCCCGTTCAGCGAATAAGTCCCGTCGTAGGTGTATGTAAGTTCATCGAGAAATGTGGACCGACCGTACGCTCATCTTCAAACTTGCAGGAGTGCTCTCGATTGGCGACACGAGCATGCTGTGCAAGTTTCATAAACTTCGTACGGCTGGAAGCGGAGTTTGAAAAAAATTGTCATCATCCGAATTTCCGCTCAGCGACCAAGTCCCTTCGTAGCTGCATGTAAGTTCATCGAGAAATCTGAACCGACCGTACGCTCATCTTCAAACTTGCAGGAGTGCTCTCGATTGGCGACACGAGCATTCTCTACAAGTTTCATAAACTTCGTACGGCTGGAAGGGGTATTAGACACAAATTGTCATCTACAACGCAGTTTCCGCTCAGCGAGCAAGTCCCGTCGTAGCTATATGTAAGTTCATCGAGATATGCGAACCGACCGTACGATCTTCTTCAAACTTTCAGGAGTGCTCTCGATTGGCGACACGAGCATTCTCTATAAGTTTCATACACTTCGTACGGCTGGAAGGGGAGTTAGACACAAATTGTCATCTACAACGCAGTTTCCGACAGCGACCAAGTTCCGTCGTAGCTGTATGTAAGTTCATCGAGAAATGCGAACCGACCGTGCGATCTTCTTCAAACTTGCAGGAGTGCTCTCGATTGGCGACACGAGCATTCTCTACAAGTTTCATAAACTTCGTACGGCTGGAAGCGGAGTTAGACACAAATTGTAATCTACAACGCAGTTTCCGCTCAGCGACCAAGTCCCTTCGTAGCTGTATGTAAGTTCATCGAGAAATGCGAACCGACCGTACGATCTTCTTCAATCTTGCAGGAGTGCTCTCGATTGGCGACACGAGCATTCTCTATAAGTTTCATACACTTCGTACGGCTGGAAGGGGAGTTAGACACAAATTGTCATTTACAACGCAGTACTGGATAGTTCCTTTTCAGCGACAAAGTCCCGTCGTAGCTGTATGTAAGTTCATCGAGAAATGCGAACCGACCGTACGATCTTCTTCAAACTTGCAGGAGTGCTCTCGATTGGCGACACGAGCATTCTCTACAAGTTTCATAAACTTCGTACGGCTGGAAGCGGAGTTAGACACAAATTGTAATCTACAACGCAGTTTCCGCTAAGCGACCAAGTCCCTTCGTAGCTGTATGTAAGTTCATCGAGAAATGCGAACCGACCGTACGATCTTCTTCAAACTTGCAGGAGTGCTCTCGATTGGCGACACGATCAATCTCTATAAGTTTCATACACTTCGTACAGCTGAAAGGGGAGTTAGACACAAATTGTCATTTACAACGCAGTACTGGATAGTTCCTGTTCAGCGACAAAGTCCCGTCGTAGCTGTATGTAAGTTCACCGAGAAATGTGAACCGACCGTACGATCTTCTTCAAACTTGCAGGAGTGCTCTCCATTGACGACACGAGCATGCTGTGCAAGTTTCATAAACTTCGTACGACGGGGAAGCGGAGTTTGAAAAAAATTGTCATCATCCGAATTTCCGCTCAGCGACCAAGTCCCTTCGTAGCTGCATGTAAGTTCATCGAGAAATCTAAACCGACCGTACGCTCATCTTCAAACTTGCAGGAGTGCTCTCGATTGGCGACACGAGCATTCTCTACAAGTTTCATAAACTTCGTACGGCTGGAGAAGGAGTTAGACACAAATTGTCATCTACAACGCAGTACTGGATAGTTCCCGTTCAGCGAATAAGTCCCGTCGTAGGTGTATGTAAGTTCATCGAGAAATGTGGACCGACCGTACGCTCATCTTCAAACTTGCAGGAGTGCTCTCGATTGGCGACACGAGCATGCTGTGCAAGTTTCATAAACTTCGTACGGCTGGAAGCGGAGTTTGAAAAAAATTGTCATCATCCGAATTTCCGCTCAGCGACCAAGTCCCTTCGTAGCTGCATGTAAGTTCATCCAGAAATCTGAACCGACCGTACGCTCATCTTCAAACTTGCAGGAGTGCTCTCGATTGGCGACACGAGCATTCTCTACAAGTTTCATAAACTTCGTACGGCTGGAAGGGGTGTTAGACACAAATTGTCATCTACAACGCAGTTTCCGCTCAGCGAGCAAGTCCCGTCGTAGCTATATGTAAGTTCATCGAGATATGCGAACCGACCGTACGATCTTCTTCAAACTTTCAGGAGTGCTCTCCATTGGCGACACGAGCATTCTCTATAAGTTTCATACACTTCGTACGGCTGGAAGGGGAGTTAGACACAAATTGTCATCTACAACGCAGTTTCCGACAGCGACCAAGTTCCGTCGTAGCTGCATGTAAGTTCATCGAGAAATGCGAACCGACCGTACGATCTTCTTCAAACTTGCAGGAGTGCTCTCGATTGGCGACACGAGCATTCTCTATAAGTTTCATACACTTCGTACGGCTGGAAGGGGAGTTAGATACAAATTGTCATTTACAACGCAGTACTGGATAGTTCCTGTTCAGCGACAAAGTCCCGTCGTAGCTGTATGTAAGTTCACCGAGAAATGTGAACCGACCGTACGATCTTCTTCAAACTTGCAGGAGTGCTCTCGATTGACGACACGAGCATGCTGTGCAAGTTTCATAAACTTCGTACGGCTGGAAGCGGAGTTTGAAAAAAATTGTCATCATCCGAATTTGCGCTCAGCGACCAAGTCCCTTCGTAGCTGCATGTAAGTTCATCGAGAAATCAGAACCGACCGTACGCTCATCTTCAAACTTGCAGGAGTGCTCTCGATTGACGACACAAGCATTCTCTACAAGTTTCATAAACTTCGTACGGCTGGAAGCGGAGTTAAACACAAATTGTAATCTACAACGCAGTTTCCGCTCAGCGACCAAGTCCCTTCGTAGCTGCATGTAAGTTCATCGAGAAATGTGCACCGACCGTTCGATCTTCTTCAAACTTGCAGGAGTGGTCTCGATTGGCGACACGAGCATTCTCTACAAGTTTCATAAACTTCGTACGGCTGGAAAAGGAGTTAGACACAAATTGTCATCTACAACGCAGTACTGGATAGTGCCCGTTCAGCGACTAAGTCCCGTCGTAGGTGTATGTAAGTTCATCGAGAAATGTGAACCGACCGTACGCTCATCTTCAAACTTGCAGGAGTGCTCTCGATTGGCGACACGAGCATTCTCTACAAGTTTCATAAACTTCGTACGGCTGGAAGGGGAGTTAGACACAAATTGTCATCTACAACGCAGTACTGGATAGTGCCCGTTCAGCGACTAAGTCCCGTCGTAGGTGTATGTAAGTTCATCGAGAAATGTGAACCGACCGTACGATCTTCTTCAAACTTGCAGGAGTGCTCTCGATTGGCGACACGAGCATGCTGTACAAGTTTCATAAACTTCGTACGGCTGGAAGCGGAGTTAGACACAAATTGTCATCATCCGAATTTCCGCTCAGCGACCAAGTCCCTTCGTAGCTGCATGTAAGTTCATCGAGAAATCTGAGCCGACCGTACGATCATCTTCACACTTGCAGGAGTGCTCTCGATTGGCGACACGAGCATTCTCTACAAGTTTCATAAACCTCGTACGGCTGGAAGGGGTGTTAGACACAAATTGTCATCTACAACGCAGATCCCGACAGCGACCAAGTCCAGTCGTAGCTGTATGTAAGTTCATCGAGAAATGCGAACCGACCGTACGATCTTCTTCAAACTTGCAGGAGTGCTCTCGATTAGCGACACAAGCATTCTCTACAAGTTTCATAAACTTCGTACGGCTGGAAGCGGAGTTAAACACAAATTGTAATCTACAACGCAGTTTCCGCTCAGCGACCAAGTCCCTTCGTAGCTGTATGTAAGTTCATCGAGAAATGCGAACCGATCGTACGATCTTCTTCAAACTTGCAGGAGTGCTCTCGATTGACGACACGAGCATGCTGTGCAAGTTTCATAAACTTCGTACGGCTGGAAGCGGAGTTTGAAAAAAATTGTCATCCTCCGAATTTCCGCTCAGCGACCAAGTCCCTTCGTAGCTGCATGTAAGTTCATCGAGAAATCTGAACCGACCGTACGCTCATCTTCAAACTTGCACGAGTGCTCTCGATTGGCGACACGAGCATTCTCTACAAGTTTCATAACCTTCGTACGGCTGGAGAAGGAGTTAGACACAAATTGTCATCTACAACGCAGTACTGGATAGTTCCCGTTCAGCGAATAAGTCCCGTCGCAGCTGCATGTAAGTTCATCGAGAAATGTGAACCGACCGTTCGATCTTCTTCAAACTTGCAGGAGTGCTCTCGATTGACGACACGAGCATGCTGAACAAGTTTCATAAACTTCGTACGGCTGGAAGCGGAGTTTGAAAAAAATGGTCATCATCCGAATTTCCGCTCAGCGACCAAGTCCCGTCGTAGGTGTAAGTAAGTTCATCGAGAAATGTAAACCGACCGTACGATATTCTTCAAATTTGCAGGAGTGCTCTCGAATGGCGACACGAGCACTCTGTACAAGTTTCATAAACTTCGTACGGCTGGAAGGGGAGTTAGACACAAATTGTCATCTACAACGCAATTTTCGCTTAGCGACCAAGTCCCGTCGTAGCTGTATGTAAGTTCATCGAGAAATGCGAACCGACCGTACGATCTTCTTCAAACTTGCAGGTGTGCTCTCGATTGACGACACGAGCATGCTGTACAAGTTTCATAAACTTCGTACGGCTGGAAGCGGAGTTAGACACACATTGTAATCTACAACGCAGTTTCCGCTCAGCGACCAAGTCCCTTCGTAGCTGTATGTAAGTTCATCGAGAAATGCGAACCGATCGTACGATCTTCTTCAAACTTGCAGGAGTGGTCTCGATTGGCGACACGAGCATTCTCTACAAGTTTCATAAACTTCGTACGGCTGCAAAGGGAGTTAGACACAAATTGTCATCTACAACGCAGTACTGGATAGTTTCCGCTCAGCGAGCAAGTCCCGTCGTAGCTATATGTAAGTTCATCGAGATATGCGAACCGACCGTACGATCTTCTTCAAACTTTCAGGAGTGCTCTCGATTGGCGACACGAGCATTCTCTATAAGTTTCATACACTTCGTACGGCTGGAAGGGGAGTTAGACACAAATTGTCATCTACAACGCAGTTCCCGACAGCGACCAAGTCCCGTCGTAGCTGTAAGTAAGTTCATCGAGAAATGCGAACCGACCGTACGATCTTCTTCAAACTTGCAGGAGTGCTCTCGATTGGCGACACAAGCATTCTCTACAAGTTTCATAAACTTCGTACGGCTGGAAGCGGAGTTAAACACAAATTGTAATCTACAACGCAGTTTCCGCTCAGCGACCAAGTCCCTTCGTAGCTGTATGTAAGTTCATCGAGAAATGCGAACCGATCGTACGATCTTCTTCAAACTTGCAGGAGTGCTCTCGATTGACGACACGAGCATGCTGTGCAAGTTTCATAAACTTCGTATGGCTGGAAGCGGAGTTTGAAAAAAATTGTCATCCTCCGAATTTCCGCTCAGCGACCAAGTCCCTTCGTAGCTGCATGTAAGTTCATCGAGAAATCTGAACCGACCGTACGCTCATCTTCAAACTTGCAGGAGTGCTCTCGATTGGCGACACGAGCATTCTCTACAAGTTTCATAAACTTCGTACGGCTGGAGAAGGAGTTAGACACAAATTGTCATCTACAACGCAGTACTGGATAGTTCCCGTTCAGCGAATAAGTCCCGTCGTAGCTGCATGTAAGTTCATCGAGAAATGTGAACCGACCGTTCGATCTTCTTCAAACTTGCAGGAGTGGTCTCGATTGGCGACACGAGCATTCTCTACAAGTTTCATAAACTTCGTACGGCTGGAAAAGGAGTTAGACACAAATTGTCATCTACAACGCAGTACTGGATAGTGCCCGTTCAGCGAATAAGTCCCGTCGTAGCTGCATGTAAGTTCATCGAGAAATGTGAACCGACCGTTCGATCTTCTTCAAACTTGCAGGAGTGCTCTCGATTGACGACACGAGCATGCTGAACAAGTTTCATAAACTTCGTACGGCTGGAAGCGGAGTTTGAAAAAAATGGTCATCATCCGAATTTCCGCTCAGCGACCAAGTCCCTTTGTAACTGCATGTAAGTTCATCGAGAAATCTGAACCGACCGTAAGATCATCTTCAAACTTGCAGGAGTGCTCTCGATTGGCAACACGAGCAGTCTGTACAAGTTTCATAAACTTCGTACGGCTGGAAGGGGAGTTAGACACAAATTGTCATCTACAACGCAATTTCCGCTTAGCGACCAAGTCCCGTCGTAGCTGCATGTAAGTTCATCGAGAAATGTGAACCGACCGTACGCTCATCTTCAAACTTGCAGGAGTGCTCTCGATTGGCGACACGAGCATTCTCTACAAGTTTCATAAACTTCGTACGGCTGGAAGGGGAGTTAGACACAAATTGTCATCTACAACGCAGTACTGGATAGTGCCCGTTCAGCGACTAAGTCCCGTCGTAGGTGTATGTAAGTTCATCGAGAAATGTGAACCGACCGTACGATCTTCTTCAAACTTGCAGGAGTGCTCTCGATTGGCGACACGAGCATGCTGTACAAGTTTCATAAACTTCGTACGGCTGGAAGCGGAGTTAGACACAAATTGTCATCATCCGAATTTCCGCTCAGCGACCAAGTCCCTTCGTAGCTGCATGTAAGTTCATCGAGAAATCTGAGCCGACCGTACGATCATCTTCACACTTGCAGGAGTGCTCTCGATTGGCGACACGAGCATTCTCTACAAGTTTCATAAACCTCGTACGGCTGGAAGGGGTGTTAGACACAAATTGTCATCTACAACGCAGTTCCCGACAGCGACCAAGTCCCGTCGTAGCTGTATGTAAGTTCATCGAGAAATGCGAACCGACCGTACGATCTTCTTCAAACTTGCAGGAGTGCTCTCGATTGGCGACACAAGCATTCTCTACAAGTTTCATAAACTTCGTACGGCTGGAAGCGGAGTTAAACACAAATTGTAATCTACAACGCAGTTTCCGCTCAGCGACCAAGTCCCGTCGTAGCTGTATGTAAGTTCATCGAGAAATGCGAACCGACCGTACGATCTTCTTCAAACTTGCAGGAGTGCTCTCGATTGACGACACGAGCATGCTGAACAAGTTTCATAAACTTCGTACGGCTGGAAGCGGAGTTTGAAAAAAATGGTCATCATCCGAATTTCCGCTCAGCGACCAAGTCCCTTTGTAACTGCATGTAAGATCATCGAGAAATCTGAACCGACCGTACGATCATCGAGAAATCTGAACCGACCGTACGATCATCTTCAAACTTGCAGGAGTGTTCTCGATTGGCGACACGAGCATTCTGTACAAGTTTCATAAACTTCGTACGGCTGGAAGGGGAGTTAGACACAAATTGTCATCTACAACGCAATTTCCGCTTAGCGACCAAGTCCCGTCGTAGGTGTAAGTAAGTTCATCGAGAAATGTAAACCGACCGTACGATATTCTTCAAATTTGCAGGAGTGCTCTCGAATGGCGACACGAGCACTCTGTACAAGTTTCATAAACTTCGTACGGCTGGAAGGGGAGTTAGACACAAATTGTCATCTACAACGCAATTTTCGCTTAGCGACCAAGTCCCGTCGTAGCTGTATGTAAGTTCATCGAGAAATGCGAACCGACCGTACGATCTTCTTCAAACTTGCAGGTGTGCTCTCGATTGACGACACGAGCATGCTGTACAAGTTTCATAAACTTCGTACGGCTGGAAGCGGAGTTAGACACACATTGTAATCTACAACGCAGTTTCCGCTCAGCGACCAAGTCCCTTCGTAGCTGTATGTAAGTTCATCGAGAAATGCGAACCGATCGTACGATCTTCTTCAAACTTGCAGGAGTGGTCTCGATTGGCGACACGAGCATTCTCTACAAGTTTCATAAACTTCGTACGGCTGCAAAGGGAGTTAGACACAAATTGTCATCTACAACGCAGTACTGGATAGTTTCCGCTCAGCGAGCAAGTCCCGTCGTAGCTATATGTAAGTTCATCGAGATATGCGAACCGACCGTACGATCTTCTTCAAACTTTCAGGAGTGCTCTCGATTGGCGACACGAGCATTCTCTATAAGTTTCATACACTTCGTACGGCTGGAAGGGGAGTTAGACACAAATTGTCATCTACAACGCAGTTCCCGACAGCGACCAAGTCCCGTCGTAGCTGTATGTAAGTTCATCGAGAAATGCGAACCGACCGTACGATCTTCTTCAAACTTGCAGGAGTGCTCTCGATTGGCGACACAAGCATTCTCTACAAGTTTCATAAACTTCGTACGGCTGGAAGCGGAGTTAAACACAAATTGTAATCTACAACGCAGTTTCCGCTCAGCGACCAAGTCCCTTCGTAGCTGTATGTAAGTTCATCGAGAAATGCGAACCGATCGTACGATCTTCTTCAAACTTGCAGGAGTGCTCTCGATTGACGACACGAGCATGCTGTGCAAGTTTCATAAACTTCGTATGGCTGGAAGCGGAGTTTGAAAAAAATTGTCATCCTCCGAATTTCCGCTCAGCGACCAAGTCCCTTCGTAGCTGCATGTAAGTTCATCGAGAAATCTGAACCGACCGTACGCTCATCTTCAAACTTGCAGGAGTGCTCTCGATTGGCGACACGAGCATTCTCTACAAGTTTCATAAACTTCGTACGGCTGGAGAAGGAGTTAGACACAAATTGTCATCTACAACGCAGTACTGGATAGTTCCCGTTCAGCGAATAAGTCCCGTCGTAGCTGCATGTAAGTTCATCGAGAAATGTGAACCGACCGTTCGATCTTCTTCAAACTTGCAGGAGTGGTCTCGATTGGCGACACGAGCATTCTCTACAAGTTTCATAAACTTCGTACGGCTGGAAAAGGAGTTAGACACAAATTGTCATCTACAACGCAGTACTGGATAGTGCCCGTTCAGCGAATAAGTCCCGTCGTAGCTGCATGTAAGTTCATCGAGAAATGTGAACCGACCGTTCGATCTTCTTCAAACTTGCAGGAGTGCTCTCGATTGACGACACGAGCATGCTGAACAAGTTTCATAAACTTCGTACGGCTGGAAGCGGAGTTTGAAAAAAATGGTCATCATCCGAATTTCCGCTCAGCGACCAAGTCCCTTCGTAGCTGCATGTAAGTTCATCGAGAAATCTGAACCGACCGTACGCTCATCTTCAAACTTGCAGGAGTGCTCTCGATTGGCGACACGAGCATTCTCTACAAGTTTCATAAACTTCGTACGGCTGGAGAAGGAGTTAGACACAAATTGTCATCTACAACGCAGTACTGGATAGTTCCCGTTCAGCGAATAAGTCCCGTCGTAGCTGCATGTAAGTTCATCGAGAAATGTGAACCGACCGTTCGATCTTCTTCAAACTTGCAGGAGTGGTCTCGATTGGCGACACGAGCATTCTCTACAAGTTTCATAAACTTCGTACGGCTGGAAAAGGAGTTAGACACAAATTGTCATCTACAACGCAGTACTGGATAGTGCCCGTTCAGCGACTAAGTCCCGTCGTAGGTGTATGTAAGTTCATCGAGAAATGTGAACCGACCGTACGCTCATCTTCAAACTTGCAGGAGTGCTCTCGATTGGCGACACGAGCATTCTCTACAAGTTTCATAAACTTCGTACGGCTGGAAGGGGAGTTAGACACAAATTGTCATCTACAACGCAGTACTGGATAGTGCCCGTTCAGCGACTAAGTCCCGTCGTAGGTGTATGTAAGTTCATCGAGAAATGTGAACCGACCGTACGATCTTCTTCAAACTTGCAGGAGTGCTCTCGATTGGCGACACGAGCATGCTGTACAAGTTTCATAAACTTCGTACGGCTGGAAGCGGAGTTAGACACAAATTGTCATCATCCGAATTTCCGCTCAGCGACCAAGTCCCTTCGTAGCTGCATGTAAGTTCATCGAGAAATCTGAGCCGACCGTACGATCATCTTCACACTTGCAGGAGTGCTCTCGATTGGCGACACGAGCATTCTCTACAAGTTTCATAAACCTCGTACGGCTGGAAGGGGTGTTAGACACAAATTGTCATCTACAACGCAGTTCCCGACAGCGACCAAGTCCCGTCGTAGCTGTATGTAAGTTCATCGAGAAATGCGAACCGACCGTACGATCTTCTTCAAACTTGCAGGAGTGCTCTCGATTGGCGACACAAGCATTCTCTACAAGTTTCATAAACTTCGTACGGCTGGAAGCGGAGTTAAACACAAATTGTAATCTACAACGCAGTTTCCGCTCAGCGACCAAGTCCCGTCGTAGCTGTATGTAAGTTCATCGAGAAATGCGAACCGACCGTACGATCTTCTTCAAACTTGCAGGAGTGCTCTCGATTGACGACACGAGC
Organism: Priocnemis perturbator; assembly: GCA_963942575.1. Taxonomy (NCBI): domain Eukaryota; kingdom Metazoa; phylum Arthropoda; class Insecta; order Hymenoptera; family Pompilidae; genus Priocnemis; species Priocnemis perturbator. Next base: position 22,158,198 of record OZ012644.1, on the reverse strand, counting down.
ATGCTGAACAAGTTTCATAAACTTCGTACGGCTGGAAGCGGAGTTTGAAAAAAATGGTCATCATCCGAATTTCCGCTCAGCGACCAAGTCCCTTTGTAACTGCATGTAAGATCATCGAGAAATCTGAACCGACCGTACGATCATCGAGAAATCTGAACCGACCGTACGATCATCTTCAAACTTGCAGGAGTGTTCTCGATTGGCGACACGAGCATTCTGTACAAGTTTCATAAACTTCGTACGGCTGGAAGGGGAGTTAGACACAAATTGTCATCTACAACGCAATTTCCGCTTAGCGACCAAGTCCCGTCGTAGGTGTAAGTAAGTTCATCGAGAAATGTAAACCGACCGTACGATATTCTTCAAATTTGCAGGAGTGCTCTCGAATGGCGACACGAGCACTCTGTACAAGTTTCATAAACTTCGTACGGCTGGAAGGGGAGTTAGACACAAATTGTCATCTACAACGCAATTTTCGCTTAGCGACCAAGTCCCGTCGTAGCTGTATGTAAGTTCATCGAGAAATGCGAACCGACCGTACGATCTTCTTCAAACTTGCAGGTGTGCTCTCGATTGACGACACGAGCATGCTGTACAAGTTTCATAAACTTCGTACGGCTGGAAGCGGAGTTAGACACACATTGTAATCTACAACGCAGTTTCCGCTCAGCGACCAAGTCCCTTCGTAGCTGTATGTAAGTTCATCGAGAAATGCGAACCGATCGTACGATCTTCTTCAAACTTGCAGGAGTGGTCTCGATTGGCGACACGAGCATTCTCTACAAGTTTCATAAACTTCGTACGGCTGCAAAGGGAGTTAGACACAAATTGTCATCTACAACGCAGTACTGGATAGTTTCCGCTCAGCGAGCAAGTCCCGTCGTAGCTATATGTAAGTTCATCGAGATATGCGAACCGACCGTACGATCTTCTTCAAACTTTCAGGAGTGCTCTCGATTGGCGACACGAGCATTCTCTATAAGTTTCATACACTTCGTACGGCTGGAAGGGGAGTTAGACACAAATTGTCATCTACAACGCAGTTCCCGACAGCGACCAAGTCCCGTCGTAGCTGTATGTAAGTTCATCGAGAAATGCGAACCGACCGTACGATCTTCTTCAAACTTGCAGGAGTGCTCTCGATTGGCGACACAAGCATTCTCTACAAGTTTCATAAACTTCGTACGGCTGGAAGCGGAGTTAAACACAAATTGTAATCTACAACGCAGTTTCCGCTCAGCGACCAAGTCCCTTCGTAGCTGTATGTAAGTTCATCGAGAAATGCGAACCGATCGTACGATCTTCTTCAAACTTGCAGGAGTGCTCTCGATTGACGACACGAGCATGCTGTGCAAGTTTCATAAACTTCGTATGGCTGGAAGCGGAGTTTGAAAAAAATTGTCATCCTCCGAATTTCCGCTCAGCGACCAAGTCCCTTCGTAGCTGCATGTAAGTTCATCGAGAAATCTGAACCGACCGTACGCTCATCTTCAAACTTGCAGGAGTGCTCTCGATTGGCGACACGAGCATTCTCTACAAGTTTCATAAACTTCGTACGGCTGGAGAAGGAGTTAGACACAAATTGTCATCTACAACGCAGTACTGGATAGTTCCCGTTCAGCGAATAAGTCCCGTCGTAGCTGCATGTAAGTTCATCGAGAAATGTGAACCGACCGTTCGATCTTCTTCAAACTTGCAGGAGTGGTCTCGATTGGCGACACGAGCATTCTCTACAAGTTTCATAAACTTCGTACGGCTGGAAAAGGAGTTAGACACAAATTGTCATCTACAACGCAGTACTGGATAGTGCCCGTTCAGCGAATAAGTCCCGTCGTAGCTGCATGTAAGTTCATCGAGAAATGTGAACCGACCGTTCGATCTTCTTCAAACTTGCAGGAGTGCTCTCGATTGACGACACGAGCATGCTGAACAAGTTTCATAAACTTCGTACGGCTGGAAGCGGAGTTTGAAAAAAATGGTCATCATCCGAATTTCCGCTCAGCGACCAAGTCCCTTCGTAGCTGCATGTAAGTTCATCGAGAAATCTGAACCGACCGTACGCTCATCTTCAAACTTGCAGGAGTGCTCTCGATTGGCGACACGAGCATTCTCTACAAGTTTCATAAACTTCGTACGGCTGGAGAAGGAGTTAGACACAAATTGTCATCTACAACGCAGTACTGGATAGTTCCCGTTCAGCGAATAAGTCCCGTCGTAGCTGCATGTAAGTTCATCGAGAAATGTGAACCGACCGTTCGATCTTCTTCAAACTTGCAGGAGTGGTCTCGATTGGCGACACGAGCATTCTCTACAAGTTTCATAAACTTCGTACGGCTGGAAAAGGAGTTAGACACAAATTGTCATCTACAACGCAGTACTGGATAGTGCCCGTTCAGCGACTAAGTCCCGTCGTAGGTGTATGTAAGTTCATCGAGAAATGTGAACCGACCGTACGCTCATCTTCAAACTTGCAGGAGTGCTCTCGATTGGCGACACGAGCATTCTCTACAAGTTTCATAAACTTCGTACGGCTGGAAGGGGAGTTAGACACAAATTGTCATCTACAACGCAGTACTGGATAGTGCCCGTTCAGCGACTAAGTCCCGTCGTAGGTGTATGTAAGTTCATCGAGAAATGTGAACCGACCGTACGATCTTCTTCAAACTTGCAGGAGTGCTCTCGATTGGCGACACGAGCATGCTGTACAAGTTTCATAAACTTCGTACGGCTGGAAGCGGAGTTAGACACAAATTGTCATCATCCGAATTTCCGCTCAGCGACCAAGTCCCTTCGTAGCTGCATGTAAGTTCATCGAGAAATCTGAGCCGACCGTACGATCATCTTCACACTTGCAGGAGTGCTCTCGATTGGCGACACGAGCATTCTCTACAAGTTTCATAAACCTCGTACGGCTGGAAGGGGTGTTAGACACAAATTGTCATCTACAACGCAGTTCCCGACAGCGACCAAGTCCCGTCGTAGCTGTATGTAAGTTCATCGAGAAATGCGAACCGACCGTACGATCTTCTTCAAACTTGCAGGAGTGCTCTCGATTAGCGACACAAGCATTCTCTGCAAGTTTCATAAACTTCGTACGGCTGGAAGCGGAGTTAAACACAAATTGTAATCTACAACGCAGTTTCCGCTCAGCGACCAAGTCCCTTCGTAGCTGTATGTAAGTTCATCGAGAAATGCGAACCGATCGTACGATCTTCTTCAAACTTGCAGGAGTGCTCTCGAAAGACGACACGAGCATGCTGTGCAAGTTTCATAAACTTCGTACGGCTGGAAGCGGAGTTTGAAAAAAATTGTCATCCTCCGAATTTCCGCTCAACGACCAAGTCCCTTCGTAGCTGCATGTAAGTTCATCGAGAAATCTGAACCGACCGTACGCTCATCTTCAAACTTGCAGGAGTGCTCTCGATTGGCGACGCGAGCATTCTCTACAAGTTTCATAAACTTCGTACGGCTGGAGAAGGAGTTAGACACAAATTGTCATCTACAACGCAGTACTGGATAGTTCCCGTTCAGCGAATAAGTCCCGTCGCAGCTGCATGTAAGTTCATCGAGAAATGTGAACCGACCGTTCGATCTTCTTCAAACTTGCAGGAGTGCTCTCGATTGACGACACGAGCATGCTGAACAAGTTTCATAAACTTCGTACGGCTGGAAGCGGAGTTTGAAAAAAATGGTCATCATCCGAATTTCCGCTCAGCGACCAAGTCCCTTTGTAACTGCATGTAAGTTCATCGAGAAATCTGAACCGACCGTAAGATCATCTTCAAACTTGCAGGAGTGCTCTCGATTGGCGACACGAGCAGTCTGTACAAGTTTCATAAACTTCGTACGGCTGGAAGGGGAGTTAGACACAAATTGTCATCTACAACGCAATTTCCGCTTAGCGACCAAGTTCCGTCGTAGGTGTATGTAAGTTCATCGAGAAATGTGAACCGACCGTACGATATTCTTCAAATTTGCAGGAGTGCTCTCGAATGGCAACACGAGCATTCTCTATAAGTTTCATACACTTCGTACAGCTGGACGGGGAGTTAGACACAAATTGTCATCTACAACGCAGTTTCCGACAGCGACCAAGTCCCGTCGTAGCTGTAGGTAAGTTCATCGAGAAATGCGAACCGACCGTACGATCTTCTTCAAACTTATAGGAGTGCTCTCGATTGGCGATACGAGCATTCTCTACAAGTTTCATAAACTTCGTACGGCTGGAAGGGGAGTTAGACAAAAATTGTCATCATCCGAATTTCCGCTCAGCGAGCAAGTCCCGTCGTAGCTATATGTTAGTTCATCGAGAAATGCGAACCGACCGTACGATCTTCTTCAAACTTGCAGGAGTGCTCTCGATTGGCGACACGGGCATTCTCTACAAGTTTCATAAACTTCGTACGGCTGGAAGCGGAGTTAGACACAAATTGTCATCATCCGAATTTCCGCTCAGCGACCAAGTCCCTTCGTAGCTGCATGTAAGTTCATCGAGAAATCTGAACCGACCGTACGATCATGTTCACACTTGCAGGAGTGCTCTCGATTGGCGACACGAGCATTCTCTACAAGTTTCATAAACTTCGTACGGCTGGAAGCGGAGTTAGACACAAATTGAAATCTACAACGCAGTTTCCGCTCAGCGACCAAGTCCCTTCGTAGCTGTATGTAAGTTCATCGAGAAATGCGAACCGACCGTACGATCTTCTTCAAACTTGCAGGAGTGGTCTCGATTGGCGACACGAGCATTCTCTACAAGTTTGATAAACTTCGTACGGCTGGAAAAGGAGTTAGACACAAATTGTCATCATTCGAATTTCCGCTCAGCGAGCAAGTCCCGTCGTAGCTATATGTAAGTTCATCGAGATATGCGAACCGACCGTACGATCTTCTTCAAACTTTCAGGAGTGCTCTCGATTGGCGACACGAGCATTCTCTATAAGTTTCATACACTTCGTACAGCTGGACGGGGAGTTAGACACAAATTGTCATCTACAACGCAGTTTCCGACAGCGACCAAGTCCCGTCGTAGCTGTAGGTAAGTTCATCGAGAAATGCGAACCGACCGTACGATCTTCTTCAAACTTATAGGAGTGCTCTCGATTGGCGATACGAGCATTCTCTACAAGTTTCATAAACTTCGTACGGCTGGAAGGGGAGTTAGACAAAAATTGTCATCATCCGAATTTCCGCTCAGCGAGCAAGTCCCGTCGTAGCTATATGTTAGTTCATCGAGAAATGCGAACCGACCGTACGATCTTCTTCAAACTTGCAGGAGTGCTCTCGATTGGCGACACGGGCATTCTCTACAAGTTTCATAAACTTCGTACGGCTGGAAGCGGAGTTAGACACAAATTGTCATCATCCGAATTTCCGCTCAGCGACCAAGTCCCTTCGTAGCTGCATGTAAGTTCATCGAGAAATCTGAACCGACCGTACGATCATCTTCACACTTGCAGGAGTGCTCTCGATTGGCGACACGAGCATTCTCTACAAGTTTCATAAACTTCGTACGGCTGGAAGCGGAGTTAGACACAAATTGAAATCTACAACGCAGTTTCCGCTCAGCGACCAAGTCCCTTCGTAGCTGTATGTAAGTTCATCGAGAAATGCGAACCGACCGTACGATCTTCTTCAAACTTGCAGGAGTGGTCTCGATTGGCGACACGAGCATTCTCTACAAGTTTCATAAACTTCGTACGGCTGGAAAAGGAGTTAGACACAAATTGTCATCTACAACGCAGTACTGGATAGTGCCCGTTCAGCGATTAAGTCCCGTCGTAGGTGTATGTAAGTTCATCGAGAAATGTGAACCGACCGTACGATCTTCTTCAAACTTGCAGGAGTGCTCTCGATTGGCGACACGAGCATGCTGTACAAGTTTCATAAACTTCGTACGGCTGGAAGCGGAGTTAGACACAAATTGTCATCATCCGAATTTCCACTCAGCGACCAAGTCCCTTCGTAGCTGCATGTAAGTTCATCGAGAAATCTGAGCCGACCGTACGATCATCTTCACACTTGCAGGAGTGCTCTCGATTGGCGACACGAGCATTCTCTACAAGTTTCATAAACTTCGTACGGCTGGAAGGGGTGTTAGACACAAATTGTCATCTACAACGCAGTTTCCGCTCAGCGAGCAAGTCCCGTCGTAGCTATATGTAAGTTCATCGAGATATGCGAACCGACCGTACGATCTTCTTCAAACTTTCAGGAGTGCTCTCGATTGGCGACACGAGCATTCTCTATAAGTTTCATACACTTCGTACGGCTGGAAGGGGAGTTAGACACAAATTGTCATCTACAACGCAGTTCCCGACAGCGACCAAGTACCGTCGTAGCTGTATGTAAGTTCATCGAGAAATGCGAACCGACCGTACGATCTTCTTCAAACTTGCAGGAGTGCTCTCGATTGGCGACACAAGCATTCTCTACAAGTTTCATAAACTTCGTACGGCTGGAAGCGGAGTTAAACACAAATAGTAATCTACAACGCAGTTTCCGCTCAGCGACCATGTCCCTTCGTAGCTGTATGTAAGTTCATCGAGAAATGCGAACCGATCATACGATCTTCTTCAAACTTGCAGGAGTGCTCTCGATTGACGACACGAGCATGCTGTGCAAGTTTCATAAACTTCGTACGGCTGGAAGCGGAGTTTGAAAAAAATTGTCATCCTCCGAATTTCCGCTCAGCGACCAAGTCCCTTCGTAGCTGCATGTAAGTTCATCGAGAAATCTGAACCGACCGTACGATCTTCTTCAAACTTGCAGGAGTGCTCTCGATTGGCGACAAGAGCATTCTCTACAAGTTTCATAAACTTCGTACGGCTGGAAGCGGAGTTAGACACAAATTGTAATCTACAACGCAGTTTCCGCTCAGCGACCAAGTCCCTTCGTAGCTGTATGTAAGTTCATCGAGAAATCTGAACCGACCGTACGCTCATCTTCAAACTTGCAGGAGTGCTCTCGATTGGCGACACGAGCATTCTCTACAAGTTTCATAAACTTCGTACGGCTGGCAGCGGAGTTAGACACAAATTGTCATCATCCGAATTTCCGCTCAGCGACCAAGTCCCTTCGTAGCTGCATGTAAGTTCATCGAGAAATCTGAACCGACCGTACGCTCATCTTCAAACTTGCAGGAGTGCTCTCGATTGGCAACACGAGCAGTTTGTACAAGTTTCATAAACTTCGTACGGCCGGAAGGGGAGTTAGACACAAATTGTCATCTACAACGCAATTTCCGCTTAGCGACCAAGTCCCGTCGTAGGTGTATGTAAGTTCATCGAGAAATGTGAACCGACCGTACGATCTTCTTCAAACTTGCAGGAGTGCTCTCGATTGACGACACGAGCATGCTGTGCAAGTTTCATAAACTTCGTACGGCTGGAAGCGGAGTTTGAAAAAATTGTCATCCTCCGAATTTCCGCTCAGCGACCAAGTCCCTTCGTAGCTGCATGTAAGTTCATCGAGAAATCTGAACCGACCGTACGATCTTCTTCAAACTTGCAGGAGTGCTCTCGATTGGCGACAAGAGCATTCTCTACAAGTTTCATAAACTTCGTACGGCTGGAAGCGGAGTTAGACACAAATTGTAATCTACAACGCAGTTTCCGCTCAGCGACCAAGTCCCTTCGTAGCTGTATGTAAGTTCATCGAGAAATCTGAACCGACCGTACGCTCATCTTCAAACTTGCAGGAGTGCTCTCGATTGGCGACACGAGCATTCTCTACAAGTTTCATAAACTTCGTACGGCTGGCAGCGGAGTTAGACACAAATTGTCATCATCCGAATTTCCGCTCAGCGACCAAGTCCCTTCGTAGCTGCATGTAAGTTCATCGAGAAATCTGAACCGACCGTACGCTCATCTTCAAACTTGCAGGAGTGCTCTCGATTGGCAACACGAGCAGTTTGTACAAGTTTCATAAACTTCGTACGGCTGGAAGGGGAGTTAGACACAAATTGTCATCTACAACGCAATTTCCGCTTAGCGACCAAGTCCCGTCGTAGGTGTATGTAAGTTCATCGAGAAATGTGAACCGACCGTACGATCTTCTTCAAACTTGCAGGAGTGCTCTCGATTGACGACACGAGCATGCTGTGCAAGTTTCATAAACTTCGTACGGCTGGAAGCGGAGTTTGAAAAAATTGTCATCCTCCGAATTTCCGCTCAGCGACCAAGTCCCTTCGTAGCTGCATGTAAGTTCATCGAGAAATCTGAACCGACCGTACGATCTTCTTCAAACTTGCAGGAGTGCTCTCGATTGGCGACAAGAGCATTCTCTACAAGTTTCATAAACTTCGTACGGCTGGAAGCGGAGTTAGACACAAATTGTAATCTACAACGCAGTTTCCGCTCAGCGACCAAGTCCCTTCGTAGCTGTATGTAAGTTCATCGAGAAATGCGAACCGATCGTACGATCTTCTTCAAACTTGCAGGAGTGCTCTCGATTGACGACACGAGCATGCTGTGCAAGTTTCATAAACTTCGTACGGCTGGAAGCGGAGTTTGAAAAAAATGGTCATCATCCGAATTTCCGCTCAGCGACCAAGTCCCGTCGTAGGTGTAAGTAAGTTCATCGAGAAATGTAAACCGACCGTACGATATTCTTCAAATTTGCAGGAGTGCTCTCGAATGGCGACACGAGCACTCTGTACAAGTTTCATAAACTTCGTACGGCTGGAAGGGGAGTTAGACACAAATTGTCATCTACAACGCAATTTTCGCTTAGCGACCAAGTCCCGTCGTAGCTGTATGTAAGTTCATCGAGAAATGCGAACCGACCGTACGATCTTCTTCAAACTTGCAGGTGTGCTCTCGATTGACGACACGAGCATGCTGTACAAGTTTCATAAACTTCGTACGGCTGGAAGCGGAGTTAGACACACATTGTAATCTACAACGCAGTTTCCGCTCAGCGACCAAGTCCCTTCGTAGCTGTATGTAAGTTCATCGAGAAATGCGAACCGATCGTACGATCTTCTTCAAACTTGCAGGAGTGGTCTCGATTGGCGACACGAGCATTCTCTACAAGTTTCATAAACTTCGTACGGCTGCAAAGGGAGTTAGACACAAATTGTCATCTACAACGCAGTACTGGATAGTTTCCGCTCAGCGAGCAAGTCCCGTCGTAGCTATATGTAAGTTCATCGAGATATGCGAACCGACCGTACGATCTTCTTCAAACTTTCAGGAGTGCTCTCGATTGGCGACACGAGCATTCTCTATAAGTTTCATACACTTCGTACGGCTGGAAGGGGAGTTAGACACAAATTGTCATCTACAACGCAGTTCCCGACAGCGACCAAGTCCCGTCGTAGCTGTATGTAAGTTCATCGAGAAATGCGAACCGACCGTACGATCTTCTTCAAACTTGCAGGAGTGCTCTCGATTGGCGACACAAGCATTCTCTACAAGTTTCATAAACTTCGTACGGCTGGAAGCGGAGTTAAACACAAATTGTAATCTACAACGCAGTTTCCGCTCAGCGACCAAGTCCCTTCGTAGCTGTATGTAAGTTCATCGAGAAATGCGAACCGATCGTACGATCTTCTTCAAACTTGCAGGAGTGCTCTCGATTGACGACACGAGCATGCTGTGCAAGTTTCATAAACTTCGTATGGCTGGAAGCGGAGTTTGAAAAAAATTGTCATCCTCCGAATTTCCGCTCAGCGACCAAGTCCCTTCGTAGCTGCATGTAAGTTCATCGAGAAATCTGAACCGACCGTACGCTCATCTTCAAACTTGCAGGAGTGCTCTCGATTGGCGACACGAGCATTCTCTACAAGTTTCATAAACTTCGTACGGCTGGAGAAGGAGTTAGACACAAATTGTCATCTACAACGCAGTACTGGATAGTTCCCGTTCAGCGAATAAGTCCCGTCGTAGCTGCATGTAAGTTCATCGAGAAATGTGAACCGACCGTTCCATCTTCTTCAAACTTGCAGGAGTGGTCTCGATTGGCGACACGAGCATTCTCTACAAGTTTCATAAACTTCGTACGGCTGGAAAAGGAGTTAGACACAAATTGTCATCTACAACGCAGTACTGGATAGTGCCCGTTCAGCGAATAAGTCCCGTCGTAGCTGCATGTAAGTTCATCGAGAAATGTGAACCGACCGTTCGATCTTCTTCAAACTTGCAGGAGTGCTCTCGATTGACGACACGAGCATGCTGAACAAGTTTCATAAACTTCGTACGGCTGGAAGCGGAGTTTGAAAAAAATGGTCATCATCCGAATTTCCGCTCAGCGACCAAGTCCCTTTGTAACTACATGTAAGTTCATCGAGAAATCTGAACCGACCGTAAGATCATCTTCAAACTTGCAGGAGTGTTCTCGATTGGCAACACGAGCAGTCTGTACAAGTTTCATAAACTTCGTACGGCTGGAAGGGGAGTTAGACACAAATTGTCATCTACAACGCAATTTCCGCTTAGCGACCAAGTCCCGTCGTAGGTGTATGTAAGTTCATCGAGAAATGTGAACCGACCGTACGATCTTCTTCAAACTTTCAGGAGTGCTCTCGATTGGCGACACGAGCATTCTCTATAAGTTTCATACACTTCGTACGGCTGGAAGGGGAGTTAGACACAAATTGTCATCTACAACGCAGTTCCCGACAGCGACCAAGTCCCGTCGTAGCTGTATGTAAGTTCATCGAGAAATGCGAACCGACCGTACGATCTTCTTCAAACTTGCAGGAGTGCTCTCGATTGGCGACACAAGCATTCTCTACAAGTTTCATAAACTTCGTCCGGCTGGAAGCGGAGTTAAACACAAATTGTAATCTACAACGCAGTTTCCGCTCAGCGACCAAGTCCCGTCGTAGCTGTATGTAAGTTCATCGAGAAATGCGAACCGACCGTACGATCTTCTTCAAACTTGCAGGAGTGCTCTCGATTGACGACACGAGCATGCTGAACAAGTTTCATAAACTTCGTACGGCTGGAAGCGGAGTTTGAAAAAAATGGTCATCATCCGAATTTCCGCTCAGCGACCAAGTCCCTTTGTAACTGCATGTAAGATCATCGAGAAATCTGAACCGACCGTACGATCATCGAGAAATCTGAACCGACCGTACGATCATCTTCAAACTTGCAGGAGTGTTCTCGATTGGCGACACGAGCATTCTGTACAAGTTTCATAAACTTCGTACGGCTGGAAGGGGAGTTAGACACAAATTGTCATCTACAACGCAATTTCCGCTTAGCGACCAAGTCCCGTCGTAGGTGTAAGTAAGTTCATCGAGAAATGTAAACCGACCGTACGATATTCTTCAAATTTGCAGGAGTGCTCTCGAATGGCGACACGAGCACTCTGTACAAGTTTCATAAACTTCGTACGGCTGGAGGGGAGTTAGACACAAATTGTCATCTACAACGCAATTTTCGCTTAGCGACCAAGTCCCGTCGTAGCTGTATGTAAGTTCATCGAGAAATGCGAACCGACCGTACGATCTTCTTCAAACTTGCAGGTGTGCTCTCGATTGACGACACGAGCATGCTGTACAAGTTTCATAAACTTCGTACGGCTGGAAGCGGAGTTAGACACACATTGTAATCTACAACGCAGTTTCCGCTCAGCGACCAAGTCCCTTCGTAGCTGTATGTAAGTTCATCGAGAAATGCGAACCGATCGTACGATCTTCTTCAAACTTGCAGGAGTGGTCTCGATTGGCGACACGAGCATTCTCTACAAGTTTCATAAACTTCGTACGGCTGCAAAGGGAGTTAGACACAAATTGTCATCTACAACGCAGTACTGGATAGTTTCCGCTCAGCGAGCAAGTCCCGTCGTAGCTATATGTAAGTTCATCGAGATATGCGAACCGACCGTACGATCTTCTTCAAACTTTCAGGAGTGCTCTCGATTGGCGACACGAGCATTCTCTATAAGTTTCATACACTTCGTACGGCTGGAAGGGGAGTTAGACACAAATTGTCATCTACAACGCAGTTCCCGACAGCGACCAAGTCCCGTCGTAGCTGTATGTAAGTTCATCGAGAAATGCGAACCGACCGTACGATCTTCTTCAAACTTGCAGGAGTGCTCTCGATTGGCGACACAAGCATTCTCTACAAGTTTCATAAACTTCGTACGGCTGGAAGCGGAGTTAAACACAAATTGTAATCTACAACGCAGTTTCCGCTCAGCGACCAAGTCCCTTCGTAGCTGTATGTAAGTTCATCGAGAAATGCGAACCGATCGTACGATCTTCTTCAAACTTGCAGGAGTGCTCTCGATTGACGACACGAGCATGCTGTGCAAGTTTCATAAACTTCGTATGGCTGGAAGCGGAGTTTGAAAAAAATTGTCATCCTCCGAATTTCCGCTCAGCGACCAAGTCCCTTCGTAGCTGCATGTAAGTTCATCGAGAAATCTGAACCGACCGTACGCTCATCTTCAAACTTGCAGGAGTGCTCTCGATTGGCGACACGAGCATTCTCTACAAGTTTCATAAACTTCGTACGGCTGGAGAAGGAGTTAGACACAAATTGTCATCTACAACGCAGTACTGGATAGTTCCCGTTCAGCGAATAAGTCCCGTCGTAGCTGCATGTAAGTTCATCGAGAAATGTGAACCGACCGTTCGATCTTCTTCAAACTTGCAGGAGTGGTCTCGATTGGCGACACGAGCATTCTCTACAAGTTTCATAAACTTCGTACGGCTGGAAAAGGAGTTAGACACAAATTGTCATCTACAACGCAGTACTGGATAGTGCCCGTTCAGCGAATAAGTCCCGTCGTAGCTGCATGTAAGTTCATCGAGAAATGTGAACCGACCGTTCGATCTTCTTCAAACTTGCAGGAGTGCTCTCGATTGACGACACGAGCATGCTGAACAAGTTTCATAAACTTCGTACGGCTGGAAGCGGAGTTTGAAAAAAATGGTCATCATCCGAATTTCCGCTCAGCGACCAAGTCCCTTTGTAACTGCATGTAAGTTCATCGAGAAATCTGAACCGACCGTAAGATCATCTTCAAACTTGCAGGAGTGCTCTCGATTGGCAACACGAGCAGTCTGTACAAGTTTCATAAACTTCGTACGGCTGGACGGGGAGTTAGACACAAATTGTCATCTACAACGCAATTTCCGCTTAGCGACCAAGTCCCGTCGTAGGTGTATGTAAGTTCATCGAGAAATGTGAACCGACCGTACGATCTTCTTCAAACTTTCAGGAGTGCTCTCGATTGGCGACACGAGCATTCTCTATAAGTTTCATACACTTCGTACGGCTGGAAGGGGAGTTAGACACAAATTGTCATCTACAACGCAGTTCCCGACAGCGACCAAGTCCCGTCGTAGCTGTATGTAAGTTCATCGAGAAATGCGAACCGACCGTACGATCTTCTTCAAACTTGCAGGAGTGCTCTCGATTGGCGACACAAGCATTCTCTACAAGTTTCATAAACTTCGTACGGCTGGAAGCGGAGTTAAACACAAATTGTAATCTACAACGCAGTTTCCGCTCAGCGACCAAGTCCCGTCGTAGCTGTATGTAAGTTCATCGAGAAATGCGAACCGACCGTACGATCTTTTTCAAACTTGCAGGAGTGCTCTCGATTGACGACACGAGCATGCTGAACAAGTTTCATAAACTTCGTACGGCTGGAAGCGGAGTTTGAAAAAAATGGTCATCATCCGAATTTCCGCTCAGCGACCAAGTCCCTTTGTAACTGCATGTAAGATCATCGAGAAATCTGAACCGACCGTACGATCATCGAGAAATCTGAACCGACCGTACGATCATCTTCAAACTTGCAGGAGTGTTCTCGATTGGCGACACGAGCATTCTGTACAAGTTTCATAAACTTCGTACGGCTGGAAGGGGAGTTAGACACAAATTGTCATCTACAACGCAATTTCCGCTTAGCGACCAAGTCCCGTCGTAGGTGTAAGTAAGTTCATCGAGAAATGTAAACCGACCGTACGATATTCTTCAAATTTGCAGGAGTGCTCTCGAATGGCGACACGAGCACTCTGTACAAGTTTCATAAACTTCGTACGGCTGGAAGGGGAGTTAGACACAAATTGTCATCTACAACGCAATTTTCGCTTAGCGACCAAGTCCCGTCGTAGCTGTATGTAAGTTCATCGAGAAATGCGAACCGACCGTACGATCTTCTTCAAACTTGCAGGTGTGCTCTCGATTGACGACACGAGCATGCTGTACAAGTTTCATAAACTTCGTACGGCTGGAAGCGGAGTTAGACACACATTGTAATCTACAACGCAGTTTCCGCTCAGCGACCAAGTCCCTTCGTAGCTGTATGTAAGTTCATCGAGAAATGCGAACCGATCGTACGATCTTCTTCAAACTTGCAGGAGTGGTCTCGATTGGCGACACGAGCATTCTCTACAAGTTTCATAAACTTCGTACGGCTGCAAAGGGAGTTAGACACAAATTGTCATCTACAACGCAGTACTGGATAGTTTCCGCTCAGCGAGCAAGTCCCGTCGTAGCTATATGTAAGTTCATCGAGATATGCGAACCGACCGTACGATCTTCTTCAAACTTTCAGGAGTGCTCTCGATTGGCGACACGAGCATTCTCTATAAGTTTCATACACTTCGTACGGCTGGAAGGGGAGTTAGACACAAATTGTCATCTACAACGCAGTTCCCGACAGCGACCAAGTCCCGTCGTAGCTGTATGTAAGTTCATCGAGAAATGCGAACCGAGCGTACGATCTTCTTCAAACTTGCAGGAGTGCTCTCGATTGGCGACACAAGCATTCTCTACAAGTTTCATAAACTTCGTACGGCTGGAAGCGGAGTTAAACACAAATTGTAATCTACAACGCAGTTTCCGCTCAGCGACCAAGTCCCTTCGTAGCTGTATGTAAGTTCATCGAGAAATGCGAACCGATCGTACGATCTTCTTCAAACTTGCAGGAGTGCTCTCGATTGACGACACGAGCATGCTGTGCAAGTTTCATAAACTTCGTACGGCTGGAAGCGGAGTTTGAAAAAAATTGTCATCCTCCGAATTTCCGCTCAGCGACCAAGTCCCTTCGTAGCTGCATGTAAGTTCATCGAGAAATCTGAACCGACCGTACGCTCATCTTCAAACTTGCAGGAGTGCTCTCGATTGGCGACACGAGCATTCTCTACAAGTTTCATAAACTTCGTACGGCTGGAGAAGGAGTTAGACACAAATTGTCATCTACAACGCAGTACTGGATAGTTCCCGTTCAGCGAATAAGTCCCGTCGTAGCTGCATGTAAGTTCATCGAGAAATGTGAACCGACTGTTCGATCTTCTTCAAACTTGCAGGAGTGGTCTCGATTGGCGACACGAGCATTCTCTACAAGTTTCATAAACTTCGTACGGCTGGAAAAGGAGTTAGACACAAATTGTCATCTACAACGCAGTACTGGATAGTGCCCGTTCAGCGACTAAGTCCCGTCGTAGGTGTATGTAAGTTCATCGAGAAATGTGAACCGACCGTACGCTCATCTTCAAACTTGCAGGAGTGCTCTCGATTGGCGACACGAGCATTCTCTACAAGTTTCATAAACTTCGTACGGCTGGAGAAGGAGTTAGACACAAATTGTCATCTACAACGCAGTACTGGATAGTTCCCGTTCAGCGAATAAGTCCCGTCGTAGCTGCATGTAAGTTCATCGAGAAATGTGAACCGACCGTTCGATCTTCTTCAAACTTGCAGGAGTGGTCTCGATTGGCGACACGAGCATTCTCTACAAGTTTCATAAACTTCGTACGGCTGGAAAAGGAGTTAGACACAAATTGTCATCTACAACGCAGTACTGGATAGTGCCCGTTCAGCGACTAAGTCCCGTCGTAGGTGTATGTAAGTTCATCGAGAAATGTGAACCGACCGTACGCTCATCTTCAAACTTGCAGGAGTGCTCTCGATTGGCGACACGAGCATTCTCTACAAGTTTCATAAACTTCGTACGGCTGGAAGGGGAGTTAGACACAAATTGTCATCTACAACGCAGTGCTGGATAGTGCCCGTTCAGCGACTAAGTCCCGTCGTAGGTGTATGTAAGTTCATCGAGAAATGTGAACCGACCGTACGATCTTCTTCAAACTTGCAGGAGTGCTCTCGATTGGCGACACGAGCATGCTGTACAAGTTTCATAAACTTCGTACGGCTGGAAGCGGAGTTAGACACAAATTGTCATCATCCGAATTTACGCTCAGCGACCAAGTCCCTTCGTAGCTGCATGTAAGTTCATCGAGAAATCTGAGCCGACCGTACGATCATCTTCACACTTGCAGGAGTGCTCTCGATTGGCGACACGAGCATTCTCTACAAGTTTCATAAACCTCGTACGGCTGGAAGGGGTGTTAGACACAAATTGTCATCTACAACGCAGTTCCCGACAGCGACCAAGTCCCGTCGTAGCTGTATGTAAGTTCATCGAGAAATGCGAACCGACCGTACGATCTTCTTCAAACTTGCAGGAGTGCTCTCGATTAGCGACACAAGCATTCTCTGCAAGTTTCATAAACTTCGTACGGCTGGAAGCGGAGTTAAACACAAATTGTAATCTACAACGCAGTTTCCGCTCAGCGACCAAGTCCCTTCGTAGCTGTATGTAAGTTCATCGAGAAATGCGAACCGATCGTACGATCTTCTTCAAACTTGCAGGAGTGCTCTCGATTGACGACACGAGCATGCTGTGCAAGTTTCATAAACTTCGTTCGGCTGGAAGCGGAGTTTGAAAAAAATTGTCATCCTCCGAATTTCCGCTCAACGACCAAGTCCCTTCGTAGCTGCATGTAAGTTCATCGAGAAATCTGAACCGACCGTACGCTCATCTTCAAACTTGCAGGAGTGCTCTCGATTGGCGACACGAGCATTCTCTACAAGTTTCATAAACTTCGTACGGCTGGAGAAGGAGTTAGACACAAATTGTCATCTACAACGCAGTACTGGATAGTTCCCGTTCAGCGAATAAGTCCCGTCGCAGCTGCATGTAAGTTCATCGAGAAATGTGAACCGACCGTTCGATCTTCTTCAAACTTGCAGGAGTGCTCTCGATTGGCGACACGAGCAGTCTGTACAAGTTTCATAAACTTCGTACGGCTGGAAGGGGAGTTAGACACAAATTGTCATCTACAACGCAATTTCCGCTTAGCGACCAAGTCCCGTCGTAGGTGTATGTAAGTTCATCGAGAAATGTGAACCGACCGTACGATATTCTTCAAATTTGCAGGAGTGCTCTCGAATGGCAACACGAGCATTCTGTACAAGTTTCATAAACTTCGTACGGCTGGAAGGGGAGTTAGACAAAAATTGTCATCATTCGAATTTCCGCTCAGCGAGCAAGTCCCGTCGTAGCTATATGTAAGTTCATCGAGATATGCGAACCGACCGTACGATCTTCTTCAAACTTTCAGGAGTGCTCTCGATTGGCGACACGAGCATTCTCTATAAGTTTCATACACTTCGTACAGCTGGACGGGGAGTTAGACACAAATTGTCATCTACAACGCAGTTTCCGACAGCGACCAAGTCCCGTCGTAGCTGTAGGTAAGTTCATCGAGAAATGCGAACCGACCGTACGATCTTCTTCAAACTTATAGGAGTGCTCTCGATTGGCGATACGAGCATTCTCTACAAGTTTCATAAACTTCGTACGGCTGGAAGGGGAGTTAGACAAAAATTGTCATCATCCGAATTTCCGCTCAGCGAGCAAGTCCCGTCGTAGCTATATGTTAGTTCATCGAGAAATGCGAACCGACCGTACGATCTTCTTCAAACTTGCAGGAGTGCTCTCGATTGGCGACACGGGCATTCTCTACAAGTTTCATAAACTTCGTACGGCTGGAAGCGGAGTTAGACACAAATTGTCATCATCCGAATTTCCGCTCAGCGACCAAGTCCCTTCGTAGCTGCATGTAAGTTCATCGAGAAATCTGAACCGACCGTACGATCATCTTCACACTTGCAGGAGTGCTCTCGATTGGCGACACGAGCATTCTCTACAAGTTTCATAAACTTCGTACGGCTGGAAGCGGAGTTAGACACAAATTGAAATCTACAACGCAGTTTCCGCTCAGCGACCAAGTCCCTTCGTAGCTGTATGTAAGTTCATCGAGAAATGCGAACCGACCGTACGATCTTTTTCAAACTTGCAGGAGTGCTCTCGATTGACGACACGAGCATGCTGAACAAGTTTCATAAACTTCGTACGGCTGGAAGCGGAGTTTGAAAAAAATGGTCATCATCCGAATTTCCGCTCAGCGACCAAGTCCCTTTGTAACTGCATGTAAGATCATCGAGAAATCTGAACCGACCGTACGATCATCGAGAAATCTGAACCGACCGTACGATCATCTTCAAACTTGCAGGAGTGTTCTCGATTGGCGACACGAGCATTCTGTACAAGTTTCATAAACTTCGTACGGCTGGAAGGGGAGTTAGACACAAATTGTCATCTACAACGCAATTTCCGCTTAGCGACCAAGTCCCGTCGTAGGTGTAAGTAAGTTCATCGAGAAATGTAAACCGACCGTACGATATTCTTCAAATTTGCAGGAGTGCTCTCGAATGGCGACACGAGCACTCTGTACAAGTTTCATAAACTTCGTACGGCTGGAAGGGGAGTTAGACACAAATTGTCATCTACAACGCAATTTTCGCTTAGCGACCAAGTCCCGTCGTAGCTGTATGTAAGTTCATCGAGAAATGCGAACCGACCGTACGATCTTCTTCAAACTTGCAGGTGTGCTCTCGATTGACGACACGAGCATGCTGTACAAGTTTCATAAACTTCGTACGGCTGGAAGCGGAGTTAGACACACATTGTAATCTACAACGCAGTTTCCGCTCAGCGACCAAGTCCCTTCGTAGCTGTATGTAAGTTCATCGAGAAATGCGAACCGATCGTACGATCTTCTTCAAACTTGCAGGAGTGGTCTCGATTGGCGACACGAGCATTCTCTACAAGTTTCATAAACTTCGTACGGCTGCAAAGGGAGTTAGACACAAATTGTCATCTACAACGCAGTACTGGATAGTTTCCGCTCAGCGAGCAAGTCCCGTCGTAGCTATATGTAAGTTCATCGAGATATGCGAACCGACCGTACGATCTTCTTCAAACTTTCAGGAGTGCTCTCGATTGGCGACACGAGCATTCTCTATAAGTTTCATACACTTCGTACGGCTGGAAGGGGAGTTAGACACAAATTGTCATCTACAACGCAGTTCCCGACAGCGACCAAGTCCCGTCGTAGCTGTATGTAAGTTCATCGAGAAATGCGAACCGAGCGTACGATCTTCTTCAAACTTGCAGGAGTGCTCTCGATTGGCGACACAAGCATTCTCTACAAGTTTCATAAACTTCGTACGGCTGGAAGCGGAGTTAAACACAAATTGTAATCTACAACGCAGTTTCCGCTCAGCGACCAAGTCCCTTCGTAGCTGTATGTAAGTTCATCGAGAAATGCGAACCGATCGTACGATCTTCTTCAAACTTGCAGGAGTGCTCTCGATTGACGACACGAGCATGCTGTGCAAGTTTCATAAACTTCGTACGGCTGGAAGCGGAGTTTGAAAAAAATTGTCATCCTCCGAATTTCCGCTCAGCGACCAAGTCCCTTCGTAGCTGCATGTAAGTTCATCGAGAAATCTGAACCGACCGTACGCTCATCTTCAAACTTGCAGGAGTGCTCTCGATTGGCGACACGAGCATTCTCTACAAGTTTCATAAACTTCGTACGGCTGGAGAAGGAGTTAGACACAAATTGTCATCTACAACGCAGTACTGGATAGTTCCCGTTCAGCGAATAAGTCCCGTCGTAGCTGCATGTAAGTTCATCGAGAAATGTGAACCGACTGTTCGATCTTCTTCAAACTTGCAGGAGTGGTCTCGATTGGCGACACGAGCATTCTCTACAAGTTTCATAAACTTCGTACGGCTGGAAAAGGAGTTAGACACAAATTGTCATCTACAACGCAGTACTGGATAGTGCCCGTTCAGCGACTAAGTCCCGTCGTAGGTGTATGTAAGTTCATCGAGAAATGTGAACCGACCGTACGCTCATCTTCAAACTTGCAGGAGTGCTCTCGATTGGCGACACGAGCATTCTCTACAAGTTTCATAAACTTCGTACGGCTGGAGAAGGAGTTAGACACAAATTGTCATCTACAACGCAGTACTGGATAGTTCCCGTTCAGCGAATAAGTCCCGTCGTAGCTGCATGTAAGTTCATCGAGAAATGTGAACCGACCGTTCGATCTTCTTCAAACTTGCAGGAGTGGTCTCGATTGGCGACACGAGCATTCTCTACAAGTTTCATAAACTTCGTACGGCTGGAAAAGGAGTTAGACACAAATTGTCATCTACAACGCAGTACTGGATAGTGCCCGTTCAGCGACTAAGTCCCGTCGTAGGTGTATGTAAGTTCATCGAGAAATGTGAACCGACCGTACGCTCATCTTCAAACTTGCAGGAGTGCTCTCGATTGGCGACACGAGCATTCTCTACAAGTTTCATAAACTTCGTACGGCTGGAAGGGGAGTTAGACACAAATTGTCATCTACAACGCAGTGCTGGATAGTGCCCGTTCAGCGACTAAGTCCCGTCGTAGGTGTATGTAAGTTCATCGAGAAATGTGAACCGACCGTACGATCTTCTTCAAACTTGCAGGAGTGCTCTCGATTGGCGACACGAGCATGCTGTACAAGTTTCATAAACTTCGTACGGCTGGAAGCGGAGTTAGACACAAATTGTCATCATCCGAATTTACGCTCAGCGACCAAGTCCCTTCGTAGCTGCATGTAAGTTCATCGAGAAATCTGAGCCGACCGTACGATCATCTTCACACTTGCAGGAGTGCTCTCGATTGGCGACACGAGCATTCTCTACAAGTTTCATAAACCTCGTACGGCTGGAAGGGGTGTTAGACACAAATTGTCATCTACAACGCAGTTCCCGACAGCGACCAAGTCCCGTCGTAGCTGTATGTAAGTTCATCGAGAAATGCGAACCGACCGTACGATCTTCTTCAAACTTGCAGGAGTGCTCTCGATTAGCGACACAAGCATTCTCTGCAAGTTTCATAAACTTCGTACGGCTGGAAGCGGAGTTAAACACAAATTGTAATCTACAACGCAGTTTCCGCTCAGCGACCAAGTCCCTTCGTAGCTGTATGTAAGTTCATCGAGAAATGCGAACCGATCGTACGATCTTCTTCAAACTTGCAGGAGTGCTCTCGATTGACGACACGAGCATGCTGTGCAAGTTTCATAAACTTCGTTCGGCTGGAAGCGGAGTTTGAAAAAAATTGTCATCCTCCGAATTTCCGCTCAACGACCAAGTCCCTTCGTAGCTGCATGTAAGTTCATCGAGAAATCTGAACCGACCGTACGCTCATCTTCAAACTTGCAGGAGTGCTCTCGATTGGCGACACGAGCATTCTCTACAAGTTTCATAAACTTCGTACGGCTGGAGAAGGAGTTAGACACAAATTGTCATCTACAACGCAGTACTGGATAGTTCCCGTTCAGCGAATAAGTCCCGTCGCAGCTGCATGTAAGTTCATCGAGAAATGTGAACCGACCGTTCGATCTTCTTCAAACTTGCAGGAGTGCTCTCGATTGGCGACACGAGCAGTCTGTACAAGTTTCATAAACTTCGTACGGCTGGAAGGGGAGTTAGACACAAATTGTCATCTACAACGCAATTTCCGCTTAGCGACCAAGTCCCGTCGTAGGTGTATGTAAGTTCATCGAGAAATGTGAACCGACCGTACGATATTCTTCAAATTTGCAGGAGTGCTCTCGAATGGCAACACGAGCATTCTGTACAAGTTTCATAAACTTCGTACGGCTGGAAGGGGAGTTAGACAAAAATTGTCATCATTCGAATTTCCGCTCAGCGAGCAAGTCCCGTCGTAGCTATATGTAAGTTCATCGAGATATGCGAACCGACCGTACGATCTTCTTCAAACTTTCAGGAGTGCTCTCGATTGGCGACACGAGCATTCTCTATAAGTTTCATACACTTCGTACAGCTGGACGGGGAGTTAGACACAAATTGTCATCT
Organism: Priocnemis perturbator; assembly: GCA_963942575.1. NCBI lineage: Eukaryota > Metazoa > Arthropoda > Insecta > Hymenoptera > Pompilidae > Priocnemis > Priocnemis perturbator. The sequence continues at coordinate 22,136,169 of OZ012644.1, read as the reverse complement.
ACAACGCAGTTTCCGACAGCGACCAAGTCCCGTCGTAGCTGTAGGTAAGTTCATCGAGAAATGCGAACCGACCGTACGATCTTCTTCAAACTTATAGGAGTGCTCTCGATTGGCGATACGAGCATTCTCTACAAGTTTCATAAACTTCGTACGGCTGGAAGGGGAGTTAGACAAAAATTGTCATCATCCGAATTTCCGCTCAGCGAGCAAGTCCCGTCGTAGCTATATGTTAGTTCATCGAGAAATGCGAACCGACCGTACGATCTTCTTCAAACTTGCAGGAGTGCTCTCGATTGGCGACACGGGCATTCTCTACAAGTTTCATAAACTTCGTACGGCTGGAAGCGGAGTTAGACACAAATTGTCATCATCCGAATTTCCGCTCAGCGACCAAGTCCCTTCGTAGCTGCATGTAAGTTCATCGAGAAATCTGAACCGACCGTACGATCATCTTCACACTTGCAGGAGTGCTCTCGATTGGCGACACGAGCATTCTCTACAAGTTTCATAAACTTCGTACGGCTGGAAGCGGAGTTAGACACAAATTGAAATCTACAACGCAGTTTCCGCTCAGCGACCAAGTCCCTTCGTAGCTGTATGTAAGTTCATCGAGAAATGCGAACCGACCGTACGATCTTCTTCAAACTTGCAGGAGTGGTCTCGATTGGCGACACGAGCATTCTCTACAAGTTTGATAAACTTCGTACGGCTGGAAAAGGAGTTAGACAAAAATTGTCATCATTCGAATTTCCGCTCAGCGAGCAAGTCCCGTCGTAGCTATATGTAAGTTCATCGAGATATGCGAACCGACCGTACGATCTTCTTCAAACTTTCAGGAGTGCTCTCGATTGGCGACACGAGCATTCTCTATAAGTTTCATACACTTCGTACAGCTGGACGGGGAGTTAGACACAAATTGTCATCTACAACGCAGTTTCCGACAGCGACCAAGTCCCGTCGTAGCTGTAGGTAAGTTCATCGAGAAATGCGAACCGACCGTACGATCTTCTTCAAACTTATAGGAGTGCTCTCGATTGGCGATACGAGCATTCTCTACAAGTTTCATAAACTTCGTACGGCTGGAAGGGGAGTTAGACAAAAATTGTCATCATCCGAATTTCCGCTCAGCGAGCAAGTCCCGTCGTAGCTATATGTTAGTTCATCGAGAAATGCGAACCGACCGTACGATCTTCTTCAAACTTGCAGGAGTGCTCTCGATTGGCGACACGGGCATTCTCTACAAGTTTCATAAACTTCGTACGGCTGGAAGCGGAGTTAGACACAAATTGAAATCTACAACGCAGTTTCCGCTCAGCGACCAAGTCCCTTCGTAGCTGTATGTAAGTTCATCGAGAAATGCGAACCGACCGTACGATCTTCTTCAAACTTGCAGGAGTGGTCTCGATTGGCGACACGAGCATTCTCTACAAGTTTCATAAACTTCGTACGGCTGGAAAAGGAGTTAGACACAAATTGTCATCTACAACGCAGTACTGGATAGTGCCCGTTCAGCGATTAAGTCCCGTCGTAGGTGTATGTAAGTTCATCGAGAAATGTGAACCGACCGTACGATCTTCTTCAAACTTGCAGGAGTGCTCTCGATTGGCGACACGAGCATGCTGTACAAGTTTCATAAACTTCGTACGGCTGGAAGCGGAGTTAGACACAAATTGTCATCATCCGAATTTCCACTCAGCGACCAAGTCCCTTCGTAGCTGCATGTAAGTTCATCGAGAAATCTGAGCCGACCGTACGATCATCTTCACACTTGCAGGAGTGCTCTCGATTGGCGACACGAGCATTCTCTACAAGTTTCATAAACTTCGTACGGCTGGAAGGGGTGTTAGACACAAATTGTCATCTACAACGCAGTTTCCGCTCAGCGAGCAAGTCCCGTCGTAGCTATATGTAAGTTCATCGAGATATGCGAACCGACCGTACGATCTTCTTCAAACTTTCAGGAGTGCTCTCGATTGGCGACACGAGCATTCTCTATAAGTTTCATACACTTCGTACGGCTGGAAGGGGAGTTAGACACAAATTGTCATCTACAACGCAGTTCCCGACAGCGACCAAGTCCCGTCGTAGCTGTATGTAAGTTCATCGAGAAATGCGAACCGACCGTACGATCTTCTTCAAACTTGCAGGAGTGCTCTCGATTGGCGACACAAGCATTCTCTACAAGTTTCATAAACTTCGTACGGCTGGAAGCAGAGTTAAACACAAATAGTAATCTACAACGCAGTTTCCGCTCAGCGACCAAGTCCCGTCGTAGCTATATGTAAGTTCATCGAGATATGCGAACCGACCGTACGATCTTCTTCAAACTTTCAGGAGTGCTCTCGATTGGCGACACGAGCATTCTCTATAAGTTTCATACACTTCGTACGGCTGGAAGGGGAGTTAGACACAAATTGTCATCTACAACGCAGTTCCCGACAGCGACCAAGTCCCGTCGTAGCTGTATGTAAGTTCATCGAGAAATGCGAACCGACCGTACGATCTTCTTCAAACTTGCAGGAGTGCTCTCGATTGGCGACACAAGCATTCTCTACAAGTTTCATAAACTTCGTACGGCTGGAAGCAGAGTTAAACACAAATAGTAATCTACAACGCAGTTTCCGCTCAGCGACCATGTCCCTTCGTAGCTGTATGTAAGTTCATCGAGAAATGCGAACCGATCATACGATCTTCTTCAAACTTGCAGGAGTGCTCTCGATTGACGACACGAGCATGCTGTGCAAGTTTCATAAACTTCGTACGGCTGGAAGCGGAGTTTGAAAAAAATTGTCATCCTCCGAATTTCCGCTCAGCGACCAAGTCCCTTCGTAGCTGCATGTAAGTTCATCGAGAAATCTGAACCGACCGTACGATCTTCTTCAAACTTGCAGGAGTGCTCTCGATTGGCGACAAGAGCATTCTCTACAAGTTTCATAAACTTCGTACGGCTGGAAGCGGAGTTAGACACAAATTGTAATCTACAACGCAGTTTCCGCTCAGCGACCAAGTCCCTTCGTACCTGTATGTAAGTTCATCGAGAAATCTGAACCGACCGTACGCTCATCTTCAAACTTGCAGGAGTGCTCTCGATTGGCGACACGAGCATTCTCTACAAGTTTCATAAACTTCGTACGGCTGGAAGCGGAGTTAGACACAAATTGTCATCATCCAAATTTCCGCTCAGCGACCAAGTCCCTTCGTAGCTGCATGTAAGTTCATCGAGAAATCTGAACCGACCGTACGATCTTCTTCAAACTTGCAGGAGTGCTCTCGATTGGCGACACGAGCATTCTCTATAAGTTTCATACACTTCGTACGGCTGGAAGGGGAGTTAGACACAAATTGTCATTTACAACGCAGTACTGGATAGTTCCTGTTCAGCGACAAAGTCCCGTCGTATCTGTATGTAAGTTCATCGAGAAATGCGAACCGATCGTACGATCTTCTTCAAACTTGCAGGAGTGCTCTCGATTGACGACACGAGCATGCTGTGCAAGTTTCATAAACTTCGTTCGGCTGGAAGCGGAGTTTGAAAAAAATTGTCATCATCCGAATTTCCGCTCAGCGACCAAGTCCCTTCGTAGCTGCATGTAAGTTCATCGAGAAATCTGAACCGACCGTACGCTCATCTTCAAACTTGCAGGAGTGCTCTCGATTGGCGACACGAGCATTCTCTACAAGTTTCATAAACTTCGTACGGCTGGAGAAGGAGTTAGACACAAATTGTCATCTACAACGCAGTACTGGATAGTTCCCGTTCAGCGAATAAGTCCCGTCGCAGCTGCATGTAAGTTCATCGAGAAATGTGAACCGACCGTTCGATCTTCTTCAAACTTGCAGGAGTGCTCTCGATTGACGACACGAGCATGCTGAACAAGTTTCATAAACTTCGTACGGCTGGAAGCGGAGTTTGAAAAAAATGGTCATCATCCGAATTTCCGCTCAGCGACCAAGTCCCTTTGTAACTGCATGTAAGTTCATCGAGAAATCTGAACCGACCGTAAGATCATCTTCAAACTTGCAGGAGTGCTCTCGATTGGCGACACGAGCAGTCTGTACAAGTTTCATAAACTTCGTACGGCTGGAAGGGGAGTTAGACACAAATTGTCATCTACAACGCAATTTCCGCTTAGCGACCAAGTCCCGTCGTAGGTGTATGTAAGTTCATCGAGAAATGTGAACCGACCGTACGATATTCTTCAAATTTGCAGGAGTGCTCTCGAATGGCAACACGAGCATTCTGTACAAGTTTCATAAACTTCGTACGGCTGGAAGGGGAGTTAGACAAAAATTGTCATCATTCGAATTTCCGCTCAGCGAGCAAGTCCCGTCGTAGCTATATGTAAGTTCATCGAGATATGCGAACCGACCGTACGATCTTCTTCAAACTTTCAGGAGTGCTCTCGATTGGCGACACGAGCATTCTCTATAAGTTTCATACACTTCGTACAGCTGGACGGGGAGTTAGACACAAATTGTCATCTACAACGCAGTTTCCGACAGCGACCAAGTCCCGTCGTAGCTGTAGGTAAGTTCATCGAGAAATGCGAACCGACCGTACGATCTTCTTCAAACTTATAGGAGTGCTCTCGATTGGCGATACGAGCATTCTCTACAAGTTTCATAAACTTCGTACGGCTGGAAGGGGAGTTAGACAAAAATTGTCATCATCCGAATTTCCGCTCAGCGAGCAAGTCCCGTCGTAGCTATATGTTAGTTCATCGAGAAATGCGAACCGACCGTACGATCTTCTTCAAACTTGCAGGAGTGCTCTCGATTGGCGACACGGGCATTCTCTACAAGTTTCATAAACTTCGTACGGCTGGAAGCGGAGTTAGACACAAATTGTCATCATCCGAATTTCCGCTCAGCGACCAAGTCCCTTCGTAGCTGCATGTAAGTTCATCGAGAAATCTGAACCGACCGTACGATCATCTTCACACTTGCAGGAGTGCTCTCGATTGGCGACACGAGCATTCTCTACAAGTTTCATACACTTCGTACGGCTGGAAGGGGAGTTAGACACAAATTGTCATCTACAACGCAGTTTCCGACAGCGACCAAGTCCCGTCGTAGCTGTATGTAAGTTCATCGAGAAATGCGAACCGACCGTACGATCTTCTTCAAACTTGCAGGAGTGCTCTCGATTGGCGATACGAGCATTCTCTACAAGTTTCATAAACTTCCTACGGCTGGAAGGGGAGTTAGACAAAAATTGTCATCATCCGAATTTCCGCTCAGCGAGCAAGTCCCGTCGTAGCTATATGTTAGTTCATCGAGAAATGCGAACCGACCGTACGATCTTCTTCAAACTTGCAGGAGTGCTCTCGATTGACGACACGAGCATGCTGTGCAAGTTTCATAAACTTCGTTCGGCTGGAAGCGGAGTTTGAAAAAAATTGTCATCCTCCGAATTTCCGCTCAACGACCAAGTCCCTTCGTAGCTGCATGTAAGTTCATCGAGAAATCTGAACCGACCGTACGCTCATCTTCAAACTTGCAGGAGTGCTCTCGATTGGCGACACGAGCATTCTCTACAAGTTTCATAAACTTCGTACGGCTGGAGAAGGAGTTAGACACAAATTGTCATCTACAACGCAGTACTGGATAGTTCCCGTTCAGCGAATAAGTCCCGTCGTAGCTGCATGTAAGTTCATCGAGAAATGTGAACCGACTGTTCGATCTTCTTCAAACTTGCAGGAGTGGTCTCGATTGGCGACACGAGCATTCTCTACAAGTTTCATAAACTTCGTACGGCTGGAAAAGGAGTTAGACACAAATTGTCATCTACAACGCAGTACTGGATAGTGCCCGTTCAGCGACTAAGTCCCGTCGTAGGTGTATGTAAGTTCATCGAGAAATGTGAACCGACCGTACGCTCATCTTCAAACTTGCAGGAGTGCTCTCGATTGGCGACACGAGCATTCTCTACAAGTTTCATAAACTTCGTACGGCTGGAGAAGGAGTTAGACACAAATTGTCATCTACAACGCAGTACTGGATAGTTCCCGTTCAGCGAATAAGTCCCGTCGTAGCTGCATGTAAGTTCATCGAGAAATGTGAACCGACCGTTCGATCTTCTTCAAACTTGCAGGAGTGGTCTCGATTGGCGACACGAGCATTCTCTACAAGTTTCATAAACTTCGTACGGCTGGAAAAGGAGTTAGACACAAATTGTCATCTACAACGCAGTACTGGATAGTGCCCGTTCAGCGACTAAGTCCCGTCGTAGGTGTATGTAAGTTCATCGAGAAATGTGAACCGACCGTACGCTCATCTTCAAACTTGCAGGAGTGCTCTCGATTGGCGACACGAGCATTCTCTACAAGTTTCATAAACTTCGTACGGCTGGAAGGGGAGTTAGACACAAATTGTCATCTACAACGCAGTGCTGGATAGTGCCCGTTCAGCGACTAAGTCCCGTCGTAGGTGTATGTAAGTTCATCGAGAAATGTGAACCGACCGTACGATCTTCTTCAAACTTGCAGGAGTGCTCTCGATTGGCGACACGAGCATGCTGTACAAGTTTCATAAACTTCGTACGGCTGGAAGCGGAGTTAGACACAAATTGTCATCATCCGAATTTACGCTCAGCGACCAAGTCCCTTCGTAGCTGCATGTAAGTTCATCGAGAAATCTGAGCCGACCGTACGATCATCTTCACACTTGCAGGAGTGCTCTCGATTGGCGACACGAGCATTCTCTACAAGTTTCATAAACCTCGTACGGCTGGAAGGGGTGTTAGACACAAATTGTCATCTACAACGCAGTTCCCGACAGCGACCAAGTCCCGTCGTAGCTGTATGTAAGTTCATCGAGAAATGCGAACCGACCGTACGATCTTCTTCAAACTTGCAGGAGTGCTCTCGATTAGCGACACAAGCATTCTCTGCAAGTTTCATAAACTTCGTACGGCTGGAAGCGGAGTTAAACACAAATTGTAATCTACAACGCAGTTTCCGCTCAGCGACCAAGTCCCTTCGTAGCTGTATGTAAGTTCATCGAGAAATGCGAACCGATCGTACGATCTTCTTCAAACTTGCAGGAGTGCTCTCGATTGACGACACGAGCATGCTGTGCGAGTTTCATAAACTTCGTTCGGCTGGAAGCGGAGTTTGAAAAAAATTGTCATCCTCCGAATTTCCGCTCAACGACCAAGTCCCTTCGTAGCTGCATGTAAGTTCATCGAGAAATCTGAACCGACCGTACGCTCATCTTCAAACTTGCAGGAGTGCTCTCGATTGGCGACACGAGCATTCTCTACAAGTTTCATAAACTTCGTACGGCTGGAGAAGGAGTTAGACACAAATTGTCATCTACAACGCAGTTTCCGCTCAGCGAGCAAGTCCCGTCGTAGCTATATGTAAGTTCATCGAGATATGCGAACCGACCGTACGATCTTCTTCAAACTTTCAGGAGTGCTCTCGATTGGCGACACGAGCATTCTCTATAAGTTTCATACACTTCGTACGGCTGGAAGGGGAGTTAGACACAAATTGTCATCTACAACGCAGTTCCCGACAGCGACCAAGTCCCGTCGTAGCTGTATGTAAGTTCATCGAGAAATGCGAACCGACCGTACGATCTTCTTCAAACTTGCAGGAGTGCTCTCGATTGGCGACACAAGCATTCTCTACAAGTTTCATAAACTTCGTACGGCTGGAAGCAGAGTTAAACACAAATAGTAATCTACAACGCAGTTTCCGCTCAGCGACCATGTCCCTTCGTAGCTGTATGTAAGTTCATCGAGAAATGCGAACCGATCATACGATCTTCTTCAAACTTGCAGGAGTGCTCTCGATTGACGACACGAGCATGCTGTGCAAGTTTCATAAACTTCGTACGGCTGGAAGCGGAGTTTGAAAAAAATTGTCATCCTCCGAATTTCCGCTCAGCGACCAAGTCCCTTCGTAGCTGCATGTAAGTTCATCGAGAAATCTGAACCGACCGTACGATCTTCTTCAAACTTGCAGGAGTGCTCTCGATTGGCGACAAGAGCATTCTCTACAAGTTTCATAAACTTCGTACGGCTGGAAGCGGAGTTAGACACAAATTGTAATCTACAACGCAGTTTCCGCTCAGCGACCAAGTCCCTTCGTACCTGTATGTAAGTTCATCGAGAAATCTGAACCGACCGTACGCTCATCTTCAAACTTGCAGGAGTGCTCTCGATTGGCGACACGAGCATTCTCTACAAGTTTCATAAACTTCGTACGGCTGGAAGCGGAGTTAGACACAAATTGTCATCATCCAAATTTCCGCTCAGCGACCAAGTCCCTTCGTAGCTGCATGTAAGTTCATCGAGAAATCTGAACCGACCGTACGATCTTCTTCAAACTTGCAGGAGTGCTCTCGATTGGCGACACGAGCATTCTCTATAAGTTTCATACACTTCGTACGGCTGGAAGGGGAGTTAGACACAAATTGTCATTTACAACGCAGTACTGGATAGTTCCTGTTCAGCGACAAAGTCCCGTCGTATCTGTATGTAAGTTCATCGAGAAATGCGAACCGATCGTACGATCTTCTTCAAACTTGCAGGAGTGCTCTCGATTGACGACACGAGCATGCTGTGCAAGTTTCATAAACTTCGTTCGGCTGGAAGCGGAGTTTGAAAAAAATTGTCATCATCCGAATTTCCGCTCAGCGACCAAGTCCCTTCGTAGCTGCATGTAAGTTCATCGAGAAATCTGAACCGACCGTACGCTCATCTTCAAACTTGCAGGAGTGCTCTCGATTGGCGACACGAGCATTCTCTACAAGTTTCATAAACTTCGTACGGCTGGAGAAGGAGTTAGACACAAATTGTCATCTACAACGCAGTACTGGATAGTTCCCGTTCAGCGAATAAGTCCCGTCGCAGCTGCATGTAAGTTCATCGAGAAATGTGAACCGACCGTTCGATCTTCTTCAAACTTGCAGGAGTGCTCTCGATTGACGACACGAGCATGCTGAACAAGTTTCATAAACTTCGTACGGCTGGAAGCGGAGTTTGAAAAAAATGGTCATCATCCGAATTTCCGCTCAGCGACCAAGTCCCTTTGTAACTGCATGTAAGTTCATCGAGAAATCTGAACCGACCGTAAGATCATCTTCAAACTTGCAGGAGTGCTCTCGATTGGCGACACGAGCAGTCTGTACAAGTTTCATAAACTTCGTACGGCTGGAAGGGGAGTTAGACACAAATTGTCATCTACAACGCAATTTCCGCTTAGCGACCAAGTCCCGTCGTAGGTGTATGTAAGTTCATCGAGAAATGTGAACCGACCGTACGATATTCTTCAAATTTGCAGGAGTGCTCTCGAATGGCAACACGAGCATTCTGTACAAGTTTCATAAACTTCGTACGGCTGGAAGGGGAGTTAGACAAAAATTGTCATCATTCGAATTTCCGCTCAGCGAGCAAGTCCCGTCGTAGCTATATGTAAGTTCATCGAGATATGCGAACCGACCGTACGATCTTCTTCAAACTTTCAGGAGTGCTCTCGATTGGCGACACGAGCATTCTCTATAAGTTTCATACACTTCGTACAGCTGGACGGGGAGTTAGACACAAATTGTCATCTACAACGCAGTTTCCGACAGCGACCAAGTCCCGTCGTAGCTGTAGGTAAGTTCATCGAGAAATGCGAACCGACCGTACGATCTTCTTCAAACTTATAGGAGTGCTCTCGATTGGCGATACGAGCATTCTCTACAAGTTTCATAAACTTCGTACGGCTGGAAGGGGAGTTAGACAAAAATTGTCATCATCCGAATTTCCGCTCAGCGAGCAAGTCCCGTCGTAGCTATATGTTAGTTCATCGAGAAATGCGAACCGACCGTACGATCTTCTTCAAACTTGCAGGAGTGCTCTCGATTGGCGACACGGGCATTCTCTACAAGTTTCATAAACTTCGTACGGCTGGAAGCGGAGTTAGACACAAATTGTCATCATCCGAATTTCCGCTCAGCGACCAAGTCCCTTCGTAGCTGCATGTAAGTTCATCGAGAAATCTGAACCGACCGTACGATCATCTTCACACTTGCAGGAGTGCTCTCGATTGGCGACACGAGCATTCTCTACAAGTTTCATACACTTCGTACGGCTGGAAGGGGAGTTAGACACAAATTGTCATCTACAACGCAGTTTCCGACAGCGACCAAGTCCCGTCGTAGCTGTATGTAAGTTCATCGAGAAATGCGAACCGACCGTACGATCTTCTTCAAACTTGCAGGAGTGCTCTCGATTGGCGATACGAGCATTCTCTACAAGTTTCATAAACTTCCTACGGCTGGAAGGGGAGTTAGACAAAAATTGTCATCATCCGAATTTCCGCTCAGCGAGCAAGTCCCGTCGTAGCTATATGTAAGTTCATCGAGAAATGCGAACCGACCGTACGATCTTCTTCAAACTTTCAGGAGTGCTCTCGATTGGCGACACGAGCATTCTCTATAAGTTTCATACACTTCGTACGGCTGGAAGGGGAGTTAGACACAAATTGTCATCTACAACGCAGTTTCCGACAGCGACCAAGTTCCGTCGTAGCTGTATGTAAGTTCATCGAGAAATGCGAACCGACCGTACGATCTTCTTCAAACTTGCAGGAGTGCTCTCGATTGGCGACACGAGCATTCTCTAAAAGTTTCATACACTTCGTACGGCTGGAAGGGGAGTTAGACACAAATTGTCATCTACAACGCAGTTTCCGACAGCGACCAAGTTCCGTCGTAGCTGTATGTAAGTTCATCGAGAAATGCGAACCGACCGTACGATCTTCTTCAAACTTGCAGGAGTGCTCTCGATTGGCGACACGAGCATTCTCTACAAGTTTCATAAACTCTGTACGGCTGGAATCGGAGTTAGACACAAATTGTAATCTACAACGCAGTTTCCGCTCAGCGACCAAGTCCCTTCGTAGCTGTATGTAAGTTCATCGAGAAATGCGAACCGACCGTACGATCTTCTTCAAACTTGCAGGAGTGCTCTCGATTGACGACGCGAGCATGCTGTACAAGTTTCATAAACTTCGTACGGCTGGAAGCGGAGTTTGAAAAAAATTGTCATCATCCGAATTTCCGCTCAGCGACCAAGTCCCTTCGTAGCTGCATGTAAGTTCATCGAGAAATCTGAACCGACCGTACGCTCATCTTCAAACTTGCAGGAGTGCTCTCGATTGGCGACACGAGCATTCTCTACAAGTTTCATAAACTTCGTACGGCTGGAAGGGGAGTTAGACACAAATTGTCATCTACAACGCAATTTCCGCTTAGCGACCAAGTCCCGTCGTAGGTGTATGTAAGTTCATCGAGAAATGTGAACCGACCGTACGATATTCTTCAAATTTGCAGGAGTGCTCTCGAATGGCAACACGAGCATTCTGTACAAGTTTCATAAACTTCGTACGGCTGGAAGGGGAGTTAGACACAAATTGTCATCTACAACGCAATTTTCGCTTAGCGACCAAGTCCCGTCGTAGCTGTATGTAAGTTCATCGAGAAATGCGAACCGACCGTACGATCTTCTTCAAACTTGCAGGTGTGCGCTCGATTGACGACACGAGCATGCTGTACAAGTTTCATAAACTTCGTACGGCTGGAAGCGGAGTTAGACACAAATTGTAATCTACAACGCAGTTTCTGCTCAGCGACCAAGTCCCTTCGTAGCTGTATGTAAGTTCATCGAGAAATGCGAACCGATCGTACGATCTTCTTCAAACTTGCAGGAGTGGTCTCGATTGGCGACACGAGCATTCTCTACAAGTTTCATAAACTTCGTACGGCTGCAAGGGGAGTTAGACACAAATTGTCATCTACAACGCAGTACTGGATAGTTTCCGTTCAGCGACTAAGTCCCGTCGTAGCTGTATGTAAGTTCATCGAGAAATGCGAACCGACCGTACGATCTTCTTCAAACTTGCAGGAGTGCTCTCGATTGACGACGCGAGCATGCTGTACAAGTTTCATAAACTTCGTACGGCTGGAAGCGGAGTTTGAAAAAAATTGTCATCATCCGAATTTCCGCTCAGCGACCAAGTCCCTTCGTAGCTGCATGTAAGTTCATCGAGAAATCTGAACCGACCGTACGCTCATCTTCAAACTTGCAGGAGTGCTCTCGATTGGCGACACGAGCATTCTCTACAAGTTTCATAAACTTCGTACGGCTGGAAGGGGAGTTAGGCACAAATGGTCATCTACAACGCAGTTTCCGCTCAGCGACCAAGTCCCTTCGTAGCTGTATGTAAGTTCATCGAGCAATGCGAACCGATCGTACGATCTTCTTCAAACTTGCAGGAGTGGTCTCGATTGGCGACACGAGCATTCTCTACAAGTTTCATAAACTTCGTACGGCTGGAAGGGGAGTTAGACAAAAATTGTCATCATCCGAATTTCCGCTCAGCGAGCAAGTCCCGTCGTAGCTATATGTAAGTTCATCGAGATATGCGAACCGACCGTACGATCTTCTTCAAACTTTCAGGAGTGCTCTCGATTGGCGACACGAGCATTCTCTATAAGTTTCATACACTTCGTACGGCTGGAAGGGGAGTTAGACACAAATTGTCATCTACAACGCAGTTTCCGACAGCGACCAAGTCCCGTCGTAGCTGTATGTAAGTTCATCGAGAAATGCGAACCGACCGTACGATCTTCTTCAAACTTGCAGGAGTGCTCTCGATTGGCGATACGAGCATTCTCTACAAGTTTCATAAACTTCCTACGGCTGGAAGGGGAGTTAGACAAAAATTGTCATCATCCGAATTTCCGCTCAGCGAGCAAGTCCCGTCGTAGCTATATGTAAGTTCATCGAGAAATGCGAACCGACCGTACGATCTTCTTCAAACTTTCAGGAGTGCTCTCGATTGGCGACACGAGCATTCTCTATAAGTTTCATACACTTCGTACGGCTGGAAGGGGAGTTAGACACAAATTGTCATCTACAACGCAGTTTCCGACAGCGACCAAGTTCCGTCGTAGCTGTATGTAAGTTCATCGAGAAATGCGAACCGACCGTACGATCTTCTTCAAACTTGCAGGAGTGCTCTCGATTGGCGACACGAGCATTCTCTAAAAGTTTCATACACTTCGTACGGCTGGAAGGGGAGTTAGACACAAATTGTCATCTACAACGCAGTTTCCGACAGCGACCAAGTTCCGTCGTAGCTGTATGTAAGTTCATCGAGAAATGCGAACCGACCGTACGATCTTCTTCAAACTTGCAGGAGTGCTCTCGATTGGCGACACGAGCATTCTCTACAAGTTTCATAAACTCTGTACGGCTGGAATCGGAGTTAGACACAAATTGTAATCTACAACGCAGTTTCCGCTCAGCGACCAAGTCCCTTCGTAGCTGTATGTAAGTTCATCGAGAAATGCGAACCGACCGTACGATCTTCTTCAAACTTGCAGGAGTGCTCTCGATTGGCGACACGAGCATTCTCTATAAGTTTCATACACTTCGTACGGCTGGAAGGGGAGTTAGACACAAATTGTCATTTACAACGCAGTACTGGATAGTTCCTGTTCAGCGACCAAGTCCCTTCGTAGCTGCATGTAAGTTCATCGAGAAATCTGAACCGACCGTACGATCATCTTCACACTTGCAGGAGTGCTCTCGACTGGCGACACGAGCATTCTCTACAAGTTTCATAAACTTCGTACGGCTGGAAGGGGTGTTAGACACAAATTGTCATCTACAACGCAGTTTCCGCTCAGCGACTAAGTCCCGTCGTAGCTGTATGTAGGTTCATCGAGAAATGCGAACCGACCGTACGATCTTCTTCAAACTTGCAGGAGTGCTCTCGATTGACGACGCGAGCATGCTGTACAAGTTTCATAAACTTCGTACGGCTGGAAGCGGAGTTTGAACAAAATTGTCATCATCCGAATTTCCGCTCAGCGACCAAGTCCCTTCGTAGCTGCATGTAAGTTCATCGAGAAATCTGAACCGACCGTACGCTCATCTTCAAACTTGCAGGAGTGCTCTCGATTGGCGACACGAGCATTCTCTACAAGTTTCATAAAATTCGTACGGCTGGAAGGGGAGTTAGACACAAATGGTCATCTACAACGCAGTTTCCGCTCAGCGACCAAGTCCCTTCGTAGCTGTATGTAAGTTCATCGAGCAATGCGAACCGATCGTACGATCTTCTTCAAACTTGCAGGAGTGGTCTCGATTGGCGACACGAGCATTCTCTACAAGTTTCATAAACTTCGTACGGCTGGAAGCGGAGTTAGACACAAATTGTCATCATCCGAATTTCCGCTCAGCGACCAAGTCCCTTCGTAGCTGCATGTAAGTTCATCGAGAAATCTGAACCGACCGTACGCTCATCTTCAAACTTGCAGGAGTGCTCTCGATTGGCGACACGAGCATTCTCTACAAGTTTCATAAACTTCGTACGGCTGGAAGGGGAGTTAGGCACAAATGGTCATCTACAACGCAGTTTCCGCTCAGCGACCAAGTCCCTTCGTAGCTGTATGTAAGTTCATCGAGCAATGCGAACCGATCGTACGATCTTCTTCAAACTTGCAGTAGTGGTCTCGATTGGCGACACGAGCATTCTCTACAAGTTTCATAAACTTCGTACGGCTGGAAGGGGAGTTAGACCAAAATTGTCATCATCCGAATTTCCGCTCAGCGAGCAAGTCCCGTCGTAGCTATATGTAAGTTCATCGAGAAATGCGAACCGACAGTACGATCTTCTTCAAACTTTCAGGAGTGCTCTCGATTGGCGACACGAGCATTCTCTATAAGTTTCATACACTTCGTACGGCTGGAAGGGGAGTTAGACACAAATTGTCATCTACAACGCAGTTTCCGACAGCGACCAAGTCCCGTCGTAGCTGTATGTAAGTTCATCGAGAAATGCGAACCGACCGTACGATCTTCTTCAAACTTGCAGGAGTGCTCTCGATTGGCGATACGAGCATTCTCTACAAGTTTCATAAACTTCGTACGGCTGGAAGGGGAGTTAGACACAAATTGTCATCTACAACGCAATTTTCGCTTAGCGACCAAGTCCCGTCGTAGCTGTATGTAAGTTCATCGAGAAATGCGAACCGACCGTACGATCTTCTTCAAACTTGCAGGTGTGCGCTCGATTGACGACACGAGCATGCTGTACAAGTTTCATAAACTTCGTACGGCTGGAAGCGGAGTTAGACACAAATTGTAATCTACAACGCAGTTTCTGCTCAGCGACCAAGTCCCTTCGTAGCTGTATGTAAGTTCATCGAGAAATGCGAACCGATCGTACGATCTTCTTCAAACTTGCAGGAGTGGTCTCGATTGGCGACACGAGCATTCTCTACAAGTTTCATAAACTTCGTACGGCTGCAAGGGGAGTTAGACACAAATTGTCATCTACAACGCAGTACTGGATAGTTTCCGTTCAGCGACTAAGTCCCGTCGTAGCTGTATGTAAGTTCATCGAGAAATGCGAACCGACCGTACGATCTTCTTCAAACTTTCAGGAGTGCTCTCGATTGGCGACACGAGCATTCTCTATAAGTTTCATACACTTCGTACGGCTGGAAGGGGAGTTAGACACAAATTGTCATCTACAACGCAGTTTCCGACAGCGACCAAGTTCCGTCGTAGCTGTATGTAAGTTCATCGAGAAATGCGAACCGACCGTACGATCTTCTTCAAACTTGCAGGAGTGCTCTCGATTGGCGACACGAGCATTCTCTATAAGTTTCATACACTTCGTACGGCTGGAAGGGGAGTTAGACACAAATTGTCATTTACAACGCAGTACTGGATAGTTCCTGTTCAGCGACCAAGTCCCTTCGTAGCTGCATGTAAGTTCATCGAGAAATCTGAACCGACCGTACGATCATCTTCACACTTGCAGGAGTGCTCTCGACTGGCGACACGAGCATTCTCTACAAGTTTCATAAACTTCGTACGGCTGGAAGGGGTGTTAGACACAAATTGTCATCTACAACGCAGTTTCCGCTCAGCGAGCAAGTCCCGTCGTAGCTGTATGTAAGTTCATCGAGAAATGCGAACCGACCGTACGATCTTCTTCAAACTTGCAGGAGTGCTCTCGATTGACGACGCGAGCATGCTGTACAAGTTTCATAAACTTTGTACGGCTGGAAGCGGAGTTTGAAAAAAATTGTCATCATCCGAATTTCCGCTCAGCGACCAAGTCCCTTCGTAGCTGCATGTAAGTTCATCGAGAAATCTGAACCGACCGTACGCTCATCTTCAAACTTGCAGGAGTGCTCTCGATTGGCGACACGAGCATTCTCTACAAGTTTCATAAAATTCGTACGGCTGGAAGGGGAGTTAGACACAAATGGTCATCTACAACGCAGTTTCCGCTCAGCGACCAAGTCCCTTCGTAGCTGTATGTAAGTTCATCGAGCAATGCGAACCGATCGTACGATCTTCTTCAAACTTGCAGGAGTGGTCTCGATTGGCGACACGAGCATTCTCTACAAGTTTCATAAACTTCGTACGGCTGGAAGCGGAGTTAGACACAAATTGTCATCATCCGAATTTCCGCTAAGCGACCAAGTCCCTTCGTAGCTGCATGTAAGTTCATCGAGAAATCTGAACCGACCGTAAGATCATCTTCACACTTGCAGGAGTGCTCTCGATTGGCGACACGAGCATTCTCTACAAGTTTCATAAACTTCGTACGGCTGGAAGCGGAGTTAGACACAAATTGAAATCTACAACGCAGTTTCCGCTCAGCGACCAAGTCCCTTCGTAGCTGTATGTAAGTTCATCGAGAAATGCGAACCGACCGTACGATTTTCTTCAAACTTGCAGGAGTGGTCTCGATTGGCGACACGAGCATTCTCTACAAGTTTCATAAACTTCGTACGGCTGGAGAAGGAGTTAGACACAAATTGTCATCTACAACGCAGTACTGGATAGTTCCCGTTCAGCGAATAAGTCCCGTCGTAGCTGCATGTAAGTTCATCGAGAAATGTGAACCGACCGTTCGATCTTCTTCAAACTTGCAGGAGTGCTCTCGATTGACGACACGAGCATGCTGAACAAGTTTCATAAACTTCGTACGGCTGGAAGCGGAGTTTGAAAAAAATGGTCATCATTCGAATTTCCGCTCAGCGACCAAGTCCCTTTGTAACTGCATGTAAGTTCATCGAGAAATCTGAACCGACCGTACGATCATCTTCAAACTTGCAGGAGTGCTCTCGATTGGCGACACGAGCAGTCTGTACAAGTTTCATAAACTTCGTACGGCTGGAAGCGGAGTTAGACAAAAATTGTCATTTACAACGCAGTACTGGATAGTTCCTGTTCAGCGACAAAGTCCCGTCGTAGCTGTATGTAAGTTCACCGAGAAATCTGAACCGACCGTACGATCATCTTCACACTTGCAGGAGTGCTCTCGATTGGCGACACGAGCATTCTCTATAAGTTTCATACACTTCGTACGGCTGGAAGGGGAGTTAGACACAAATTGTCATTTACAACGCAGTACTGGATAGTTCCTGTTCAGCGACAAAGACCCGTCGTAGCTGTATGTAAGTTCACCGAGAAATCTGAACCGACCGTATGATCATCTTCACACTTGCAGGAGTGCTCTCGATTGGCGACACGAGCATTCTCTACAAGTTTCATAAACTTCGTACGGCTGGAAGCGGAGTTAGACACAAATTGAAATCTACAACGCAGTTTCCGCTCAGCGACCAAGTCCCGTCGTAGCTGTATGTAAGTTCATCGAGAAATGCGAACCGACCGTACGATCTTCTTCAAACTTGCAGGAGTGCTCTCGATTGGCGATACGAGCAGTCCCTACAAGTTTCATAAACTTCCTACGGCTGGAAGGGGAGTTAGACCAAAATTGTCATCATCCGAATTTCCGCTCAGCGAGCAAGTCCCGTCGTAGCTATATGTAAGTTCATCGAGAAATGCGAACCGACCGTACGATCTTCTTCAAACTTGCAGGAGTGCTCTCGATTGGCGACAAGAGCATTCTCTACAAGTTTCATAAACTTCGTACGGCTGGAAGGGGAGTTAGGCACAAATGGTAATCTACAACGCAGTTTCCGCTCAGCGACCAAGTCCCTTCGTAGCTGTATGTAAGTTCATCGAGAAATGCGAACCGACCGTACGATCTTCTTCAAACTTGCAGGAGTGCTCTCGATTGGCGACACGAGCATTCTCTATAAGTTTCATACACTTCGTACGGCTGAAAGGGGAGTTAGACACAAATTGTCATCTACAACGCAGTTTCCGACAGCGACCAAGTCCCTTCGTAGCTGTATGTAAGTTCATCGAGAAATGCGAACCGATCGTACGATCTTCTTCAAACTTGCAGGAGTGTTCTCGATTGGCGACACGAGCATTCTCTACAAGTTTCATAAACTTCGTACGGCTGCAAAGGGAGTTAGACACAAATTGTCATCTACAACGCAGTACTCGATAGTTTCCGTTCAGCGACTAAGTCCCGTCGTAGCTGTATGTAAGTTCATCGAGAAGTGCGAACCGACCGTACGATCTTCTTCAAACTTGCAGGAGTGCTCTCGATTGACGACGCGAGCATGCTGTACAAGTTTCATAAACTTCGTACGGCTGGAAGCGGAGTTTGAAAAAAATTGTCATCATCCGAATTTCCGCTCAGCGACCAAGTCCCTTCGTAGCTGCATGTAAGTTCATCGAGAAATCTGAACCGACCGTACGCTCATCTTCAAACTTGCAGGAGTGCTCTCGATTGGCGACACGAGCATTCTCTACAAGTTTCGTAAACTTCGTACGGCTGGAAGGGGAGTTAGACACAAATGGTCATCTACAACGCAGTTTCCGCTCAGCGAGCAAGTCCCGTCGTAGCTATATGTAATTTCATCGAGATATGCGAACCGACCGTACGATCTTCTTCAAACTTTCAGGAGTGCTCTCGATTGGCGACACGAGCATTCTCTATAAGTTTCATACACTTCGTACGGCTGGAAGGGGAGTTAGACACAAATTGTCATCTACAACGCAGTTTCCGACAGCGACCAAGTTCCGTCGTAGCTGTATGTAAGTTCATCGAGAAATGCGAACCGACCGTACGATCTTCTTCAAACTTGCAGGAGTGCTCTCGATTGGCGACACGAGCATTCTCTACAAGTTTCATAAACTTCGTACGGCTGGAAGCGGAGTTAGACACAAATTGTAATCTACAACGCAGTTTCCGCTCAGCGACCAAGTCCCTTCGTAGCTGTATGTAAGTTCATCGAGAAATGCGAACCGACCGTACGATCTTCTTCAAACTTGCAGGAGTGCTCTCGATTGGCGACACGAGCATTCTCTATAAGTTTCATACACTTCGTACGGCTGGAAGGGGAGTTAGACACAAATTGTCATTTACAACGCAGTACTGGATAGTTCCTGTTCAGCGACCAAGTCCCTTCGTAGCTGCATGTAAGTTCATCGAGAAATCTGAACCGACCGTACGATCATCTTCACACTTGCAGGAGTGCTCTCGATTGGCGACACGAGCATTCTCTACAAGTTTCATAAACTTCGTACGGCTGGAAGCGGAGTTAGACACAAATTGAAATCTACAACGCAGTTTCCGCTCAGCGACCAAGTCCCTTCGTAGCTGTATGTAAGTTCATCGAGAAATGCGAACCGACCGTACGATCTTCTTCAAACTTGCAGGAGTGGTCTCGATTGGCGACACGAGCATTCTCTACAAGTTTCATAAACTTCGTACGGCTGGAGAAGGAGTTAGACACAAATTGTCATCTACAACGCAGTACTGGATAGTTCCCGTTCAGCGAATAAGTCCCGTCGTAGCTGCATGTAAGTTCATCGAGAAATGTGAACCGACCGTTCGATCTTCTTCAAACTTGCAGGAGTGCTCTCGATTGACGACACGAGCATGCTGAACAAGTTTCATAAACTTCGTACGGCTGGAAGCGGAGTTAGACACAAATTGTCATCTACAACACAATTTCCGCTTAGCGACCAAGTCCCGTCGTAGGTGTATGTAAGTTCATCGAGAATTGTGAACCGACAGTACGATATTCTTCAAATTTGCAGGAGTGCTCTCGAATGACAACACGAGCATTCTGTACAAGTTTCATAAACTTCGTACGGCTGGAAGGGGAGTTAGACACAAATTGTCATCTACAACGCAATTTTCGCTTAGCGACCAAGTCCCGTCGTAGCTGTATGTAAGTTCATCGAGAAATGCGAACCGACCGTACGATCTTATTCAAACTTGCAGGTGTGCTCTCGATTGACGACACGAGCATGCTGTACAAGTTTCATAAACTTCGTACGGCTGGAAGCGGAGTTAGACACAAATTGTAATCTACAACGCAGTTTCTGCTCAGCGACCAAGTCCCTTCGTAGCTGTATGTAAGTTCATCGAGAAATGCGAACCGATCGTACGATCTTCTTCAAACTTGCAGGAGTGGTCTCGATTGGCGACACGAGCATTCTCTACAAGTTTCATAAATTTCGTACGGCTGCAAGGGGAGTTAGACACAAATTGTCATCTACAACGCAGTACTGGATAGTTTCCGTTCAGCGACTAAGTCCCGTCGTAGCTGTATGTAAGTTCATCGAGAAATGCGAACCGACCGTACGATCTTCTTCAAACTTGCAGGAGTGCTCTCGATTGGCGATACGAGCATTCCCTACAAGTTTCATAAACTTCCTACGGCTGGAAGGGGAGTTAGACCAAAATTGTCATCATCCGAATTTCCGCTCAGCGAGCAAGTCCCGTCGTAGCTATATGTAAGTTCATCGAGAAATGCGAACCGACCGTACGATCTTCTTCAAACTTGCAGGAGTGCTCTCGATTGGCGACAAGAGCATTCTCTACAAGTTTCATAAACTTCGTACGGCTGGAAGCGGAGTTAGACACAAATTGTAATCTACAACGCAGTTTCCGCTCAGCGACCAAGTCCCTTCGTAGCTGTATGTAAGTTCATCGAGAAATGCGAACCGACCGTACGATCTTCTTCAAACTTGCAGGAGTGCTCTCGATTGGCGACACGAGCATTCTCTATAAGTTTCATACACTTCGTACGGCTGGAAGGGGAGTTAGACACAAATTGTCATTTACAACGCAGTACTGGATAGTTCCTGTTCAGCGACAAAGTCCCGTCGTAGCTGTATGTAAGTTCACCGAGAAATCTGAACCGACCGTACGATCATCTTCACACTTGCAGGAGTGCTCTCGATTGGCGACACGAGCATTCTCTACAAGTTTCATAAACTTCGTACGGCTGGAAGGGGTGTTAGACACAAATTGTCATCTACAACGCAGTTTCCGCTCAGCGAGCAAGTCCCGTCGTAGCTATATGTAAGTTCATCGAGATATGCGAACCGACCGTACGATCTTCTTCAAACTTTCAGGAGTGCTCTCGATTGGCGACACGAGCATTCTCTATAAGTTTCATACACTTCGTACGGCTGGAAGGGGAGTTAGACACAAATTGTCATTTACAACGCAGTACTGGATAGTTCCTGTTCAGCGACCAAGTCCCTTCGTAGCTGCATGTAAGTTCATCGAGAAATCTGAACCAACCGTACGATCATCTTCACACTTGCAGGAGTGCTCTCGATTGGCGACACGAGCATTCTCTACAAGTTTCATAAGCTTCGTACGGCTGGAAGGGGTGTTAGACACAAATTGTCATCTACAACGCAGTTTCCGCTCAGCGAGCAAGTCCCGTCGTAGCTGTATGTAAGTTCATCGAGAAATGCGAACCGACCGTACGATCTTCTTCAAACTTGCAGGTGTGAACTCGATTGACGACACGAGCATGCTGTACAAGTTTCATAAACTTCGTACGGCTGGAAGCGGAGTTAGACACAAATTGTAATCTACAACGCAGTTTCCGCTCAGCGACCAAGTCCCTTCGTAGCTGTATGTAAGTTCATCGAGAAATGCGAACCGATCGTACGATCTTCTTCAAACTTGCAGGAGTGGTCTCGATTGGCGACACGAGCATTCTCTACAAGTTTCATAAACTTCGTACGGCTGCAAAGGGAGTTAGACACAAATTGTCATCTACAACGCAGTACTGGATAGTTTCCGTTCAGCGACTAAGTCCCGTCGTAGCTGTATGTAAGTTCATCGAGAAGTGCGAACCGACCGTACGATCTTCTTCAAACTTGCAGGAGTGCTCTCGATTGACGACGCGAGCATGCTGTACAAGTTTCATAAACTTCGTACGGCTGGAAGCGGAGTTTGAAAAAAATTGTCATCATCCGAATTTCCGCTCAGCGACCAAGTCCCTTCGTAGCTGCATGTAAGTTCATCGAGAAATCTGAACCGACCGTACGCTCATCTTCAAACTTGCAGGAGTGCTCTCGATTGGCGACACGAGCATTCTCTACAAGTTTCATAAACTTCGTACGGCTGGAAGGGGAGTTAGACACAAATGGTCATCTACAACGCAGTTTCCGCTCAGCGAGCAAGTCCCGTCGTAGCTATATGTAAGTTCATCGAGATATGCGAACCGACCGTACGATCTTCTTCAAACTTTCAGGAGTGCTCTCGATTGGCGACACCAGCATTCTCTATAAGTTTCATACACTTCGTACGGCTGGAAGGGGAGTTAGACACAAATTGTCATCTACAACGCAGTTTCCGACAGCGACCAAGTTCCGTCGTAGCTGTATGTAAGTTCATCGAGAAATGCGAACCGACCGTACGATCTTCTTCAAACTTGCAGGAGTGCTCTCGATTGGCGACACGAGCATTCTCTACAAGTTTCATAAACTTCGTACGGCTGGAAGCGGAGTTAGACACAAATTGTAATCTACAACGCAGTTTCCGCTCAGCGACCAAGTCCCTTCGTAGCTGTATGTAAGTTCATCGAGAAATGCGAACCGACCGTACGATCTTCTTCAAACTTGCAGGAGTGCTCTCGATTGGCGACACGAGCATTCTCTATAAGTTTCATACACTTCGTACGGCTGGAAGGGGAGTTAGACACAAATTGTCATTTACAACGCAGTACTGGATAGTTCCTGTTCAGCGACCAAGTCCCTTCGTAGCTGCATGTAAGTTCATCGAGAAATCTGAACCGACCGTACGATCATCTTCACACTTGCAGGAGTGCTCTCGATTGGCGACACGAGCATTCTCTACAAGTTTCATAAACTTCGTACGGCTGGAAGCGGAGTTAGACACAAATTGAAATCTACAACGCAGTTTCCGCTCAGCGACCAAGTCCCTTCGTAGCTGTATGTCAGTTCATCGAGAAATGCGAACCGACCGTACGATCTTCTTCAAACTTGCAGGAGTGGTCTCGATTGGCGACACGAGCATTCTCTACAAGTTTCATAAACTTCGTACGGCTGGAGAAGGAGTTAGACACAAATTGTCATCTACAACGCAGTACTGGATAGTTCCCGTTCAGCGAATAAGTCCCGTCGTAGCTGCATGTAAGTTCATCGAGAAATGTGAACCGACCGTTCGATCTTCTTCAAACTTGCAGGAGTGCTCTCGATTGACGACACGAGCATGCTGAACAAGTTTCATAAACTTCGTACGGCTGGAAGCGGAGTTTGAAAAAAATGGTCATCATTCGAATTTCCGCTCAGCGACCAAGTCCCTTTGTAACTGCATGTAAGTTCATCGAGAAATCTGAACCGACCGTACGATCATCTTCAAACTTGCAGGAGTGCTCTCGATTGGCGACACGAGCAGTCTGTACAAGTTTCATAAACTTCGTACGGCTGGAAGGGGAGTTAGACACAAATTGTCATCTACAACACAATTTCCGCTTAGCGACCAAGTCCCGTCGTAGGTGTATGTAAGTTCATCGAGAATTGTGAACCGACCGTACGATATTCTTCAAATTTGCAGGAGTGCTCTCGAATGACAACACGAGCATTCTGTACAAGTTTCATAAACTTCGTACGGCTGGAAGGGGAGTTAGACACAAATTGTCATCTACAACGCAATTTTCGCTTAGCGACCAAGTCCCGTCGTAGCTGTATGTAAGTTCATCGAGAAATGCGAACCGACCGTACGATCTTATTCAAACTTGCAGGTGTGCTCTCGATTGACGACACGAGCATGCTGTACAAGTTTCATAAACTTCGTACGGCTGGAAGCGGAGTTAGACACAAATTGTAATCTACAACGCAGTTTCTGCTCAGCGACCAAGTCCCTTCGTAGCTGTATGTAAGTTCATCGAGAAATGCGAACCGATCGTACGATCTTCTTCAAACTTGCAGGAGTGGTCTCGATTGGCGACACGAGCATTCTCTACAAGTTTCATAAATTTCGTACGGCTGCAAGGGGAGTTAGACACAAATTGTCATCTACAACGCAGTACTGGATAGTTTCCGTTCAGCGACTAAGTCCCGTCGTAGCTGTATGTAAGTTCATCGAGAAATGCGAACCGACCGTACGATCTTCTTCAAACTTGCAGGAGTGCTCTCGATTGACGACGCGAGCATGCTGTACAAGTTTCATAAACTTCGTACGGCTGGAAGCGGAGTTTGAAAAAAATTGTCATCATCCGAATTTCCGCTCAGCGACCAAGTCCCTTCGTAGCTGCATGTAAGTTCATCGAGAAATCTGAACCGACCGTACGCTCATCTTCAAACTTGCAGGAGTGCTCTCGATTGGCGACACGAGCATTCTCTACAAGTTTCATAAACTTCGTACGGCTGGAAGGGGAGTTAGGCACAAATGGTCATCTACAACGCAGTTTCCGCTCAGCGACCAAGTCCCTTCGTAGCTGTATGTAAGTTCATCGAGCAATGCGAACCGATCGTACGATCTTCTTCAAACTTGCAGGAGTGGTCTCGATTGGCGACACGAGCATTCTCTACAAGTTTCATAAACTTCGTACGGCTGGAAGGGGAGTTAGACAAAAATTGTCATCATCCGAATTTCCGCTCAGCGAGCAAGTCCCGTCGTAGCTATATGTAAGTTCATCGAGATATGCGAACCGACCGTACGATCTTCTTCAAACTTTCAGGAGTGCTCTCGATTGGCGACACGAGCATTCTCTATAAGTTTCATACACTTCGTACGGCTGGAAGGGGAGTTAGACACAAATTGTCATCTACAACGCAGTTTCCGACAGCGACCAAGTCCCGTCGTAGCTGTATGTAAGTTCATCGAGAAATGCGAACCGACCGTACGATCTTCTTCAAACTTGCAGGAGTGCTCTCGATTGGCGATACGAGCATTCCCTACAAGTTTCATAAACTTCCTACGGCTGGAAGGGGAGTTAGACCAAAATTGTCATCATCCGAATTTCCGCTCAGCGAGCAAGTCCCGTCGTAGCTATATGTAAGTTCATCGAGAAATGCGAACCGACCGTACGATCATCTTCACACTTGCAGGAGTGCTCTCGATTGGCGACACGAGCATTCTCTACAAGTTTCATAAACTTCGTACGGCTGGAAGGGGTGTTAGACACAAATTGTCATCTACAACGCAGTTTCCGCTCAGCGAGCAAGTCCCGTCGTAGCTATATGTAAGTTCATCGAGATATGCGAACCGACCGTACGATCTTCTTCAAACTTTCAGGAGTGCTCTCGATTGGCGACACGAGCATTCTCTATAAGTTTCATACACTTCGTACGGCTGGAAGGGGAGTTAGACACAAATTGTCATTTACAACGCAGTACTGGATAGTTCCTGTTCAGCGACCAAGTCCCTTCGTAGCTGCATGTAAGTTCATCGAGAAATCTGAACCGACCGTACGATCATCTTCACACTTGCAGGAGTGCTCTCGATTGGCGACACGAGCATTCTCTACAAGTTTCATAAACTTCGTACGGCTGGAAGGGGTGTTAGACACAAATTGTCATCTACAACGCAGTTTCCGCTCAGCGAGCAAGTCCCGTCGTAGCTGTATGTAAGTTCATCGTGAAATGCGAACCGACCGTACGATCTTCTTCAAACTTGCAGGTGTGAACTCGATTGACGACACGAGCATGCTGTACAAGTTTCATAAACTTCGTACGGCTGGAAGCGGAGTTAGACACAAATTGTAATCTACAACGCAGTTTCCGCTCAGCGACCAAGTCCCTTCGTAGCTGTATGTAAGTTCATCGAGAAATGCGAACCGATCGTACGATCTTCTTCAAACTTGCAGGAGTGGTCTCGATTGGCGACACGAGCATTCTCTACAAGTTTCATAAACTTCGTACGGCTGCAAAGGGAGTTAGACACAAATTGTCATCTACAACGCAGTACTGGATAGTTTCCGTTCAGCGACTAAGTCCCGTCGTAGCTATATGTAAGTTCATCGAGATATGCGAACCGACCGTACGATCTTCTTCAAACTTTCAGGAGTGCTCTCGATTGGCGACACGAGCATTCTCTATAAGTTTCATACACTTCGTACGGCTGGAAGGGGAGTTAGACACAAATTGTCATTTACAACGCAGTACTGGATACTTCCTGTTCAGCGACCAAGTCCCTTCGTAGCTGCATGTAAGTTCATCGAGAAATCTGAACCGACCGTACGATCATCTTCACACTTGCAGGAGTGCTCTCGATTGGCGACACGAGCATTCTCTACAAGTTTCATAAACTTCGTACGGCTGGAAGGGGTGTTAGACACAAATTGTCATCTAAACGCAGTTTCCGCTCAGCGAGCAAGTCCCGTCGTAGCTGTATGTAAGTTCATCGAGAAATGCGAACCGACCGTACGATCTTCTTCAAACTTGCAGGTGTGAACTCGATTGACGACACGAGCATGCTGTACAAGTTTCATAAACTTCGTACGGCTGGAAGCGGAGTTAGATACAAATTGTAATCTACAACGCAGTTTCCGCTCAGCGACCAAGTCCCTTCGTAGCTGTATGTAAGTTCATCGAGAAATGCGAACCGATCGTACGATCTTCTTCAAACTTGCAGGAGTGGTCTCGATTGGCGTCACGAGCATTCTCTACAAGTTTCATAAACTTCGTACGGCTGCAAAGGGAGTTAGACACAAATTGTCATCTACAACGCAGTACTGGATAGTTTCCGTTCAGCGACTAAGTCCCGTCGTAGCTGTATGTAAGTTCATCGAGAAGTGCGAACCGACCGTACGATCTTCTTCAAACTTGCAGGAGTGCTCTCGATTGACGACGCGAGCATGCTGTACAAGTTTCATAAACTTCGTACGGCTGGAAGCGGAGTTTGAAAAAAATGGTCATCATCCGAATTTCCGCTCAGCGACCAAGTCCCTTCGTAGCTGGATGTAAGTTCATCGAGAAATCTGAACCGACCGTACGCTCATCTTCAAACTTGCAGGAGTGCTCTCGATTGGCGACACGAGCATTCTCTACAAGTTTCATAAACTTCGTACGGCTGGAAGGGGAGTTAGACACAAATGGTCATCTACAACGCAGTTTCCGCTCAGCGAGCAAGTCCCGTCGTAGCTATATGTAAGTTCATCGAGATATGCGAACCGACCGTACGATCTTCTTCAAACTTTCAGGAGTGCTCTCGATTGGCGACACGAGCATTCTCTATAAGTTTCATACACTTCGTACGGCTGGAAGGGGAGTTAGACACAAATTGTCATCTACAACGCAGTTTCCGACAGCGACCAAGTTCCGTCGTAGCTGTATGTAAGTTCATCGAGAAATGCGAACCGACCGTACGATCTTCTTCAAACTTGCAGGAGTGCTCTCGATTGGCGACACGAGCATTCTCTACAAGTTTCATAAACTTCGTACGGCTGGAAGCGGAGTTAGACACAAATTGTAATCTACAACGCAGTTTCCGCTCAGCGACCAAGTCCCTTCGTAGCTGTATGTAAGTTCATCGAGAAATGCGAACCGACCGTACGATCTTCTTCAAACTTGCAGGAGTGCTCTCGATTGGCGACACGAGCATTCTCTATAAGTTTCATACACTTCGTACGGCTGGAAGGGGAGTTAGACACAAATTGTCATTTACAACGCAGTACTGGATAGTTCCTGTTCAGCGACCAAGTCCCTTCGTAGCTGCATGTAAGTTCATCGAGAAATCTGAACCGACCGTACGATCATCTTCACACTTGCAGGAGTGCTCTCGATTGGCGACACGAGCATTCTCTACAAGTTTCATAAACTTCGTACGGCTGGAAGCGGAGTTAGACACAAATTGTAATCTACAACGCAATTTCCGCTCAGCGACCAAGTCCCTTCGTAGCTGTATGTAAGTTCATCGAGAAATCTGAACCGACCGTACGCTCATCTTCAAACTTGCAGGAGTGCTCTCGATTGGCGACACGAGCATTCTCTACAAGTTTCATAAACTTCGTACGGCTGGAAGCGGAGTTAGACACAAATTGAAATCTACAACGCAGTTTCCGCTCAGCGACCAAGTCCCTTCGTAGCTGTATGTAAGTTCATCGAGAAATGCGAACCGACCGTACGATCTTCTTCAAACTTGCAGGAGTGGTCTCGATTGGCGACACGAGCATTCTCTACAAGTTTCATAAACTTCGTACGGCTGGAGAAGGAGTTAGACACAAATTGTCATCTACAACGCAGTACTGGATAGTTCCCGTTCAGCGAATAAGTCCCGTCGTAGCTGCATGTAAGTTCATCGAGAAATGTGAACCGACCGTTCGATCTTCTTCAAACTTGCAGGAGTGCTCTCGATTGACGACACGAGCATGCTGAACAAGTTTCATAAACTTCGTACGGCTGGAAGCGGAGTTTGAAAAAAATGGTCATCATTCGAATTTCCGCTCAGCGACCAAGTCCCTTTGTAACTGCATGTAAGTTCATCGAGAAATCTGAACCGACCGTACGATCATCTTCAAACTTGCAGGAGTGCTCTCGATTGGCGACACGAGCAGTCTGTACAAGTTTCATAAACTTCGTACGGCTGGAAGGGGAGTTAGACACAAATTGTCATCTACAACACAATTTCCGCTTAGCGACCAAGTCCCGTCGTAGGTGTATGTAAGTTCATCGAGAAATGCGAACCGACCGTACGATCTTATTCAAACTTGCAGGTGTGCTCTCGATTGACGACACGAGCATGCTGTACAAGTTTCATAAACTTCGTACGGCTGGAAGCGGAGTTAGACACAAATTGTAATCTACAACGCAGTTTCTGCTCAGCGACCAAGTCCCTTCGTAGCTGTATGTAAGTTCATCGAGAAATGCGAACCGATCGTACGATCTTCTTCAAACTTGCAGGAGTGGTCTCGATTGGCGACACGAGCATTCTCTACAAGTTTCATAAATTTCGAACGGCTGCAAGGGGAGTTAGACACAAATTGTCATCTACAACGCAGTACTGGATAGTTTCCGTTCAGCGACTAAGTCCCGTCGTAGCTGTATGTAAGTTCATCGAGAAATGCGAACCGACCGTACGATCTTCTTCAAACTTGCAGGAGTGCTCTCGATTGACGACGCGAGCATGCTGTACAAGTTTCATAAACTTCGTACGGCTGGAAGCGGAGTTTGAAAAAAATTGTCATCATCCGAATTTCCGCTCAGCGACCAAGTCCCTTCGTAGCTGCATGTAAGTTCATCGAGAAATCTGAACCGACCGTACGCTCATCTTCAAACTTGCAGGAGTGCTCTCGATTGGCGACACGAGCATTCTCTACAAGTTTCATAAACTTCGTACGGCTGGAAGGGGAGTTAGGCACAAATGGTCATCTACAACGCAGTTTCCGCTCAGCGACCAAGTCCCTTCGTAGCTGTATGTAAGTTCATCGAGCAATGCGAACCGATCGTACGATCTTCTTCAAACTTGCAGGAGTGGTCTCGATTGGCGACACGAGCATTCTCTACAAGTTTCATAAACTTCGTACGGCTGGAAGGGGAGTTAGACAAAAATTGTCATCATCCGAATTTCCGCTCAGCGAGCAAGTCCCGTCGTAGCTATATGTAAGTTCATCGAGATATGCGAACCGACCGTACGATCTTCTTCAAACTTTCAGGAGTGCTCTCGATTGGCGACACGAGCATTCTCTATAAGTTTCATACACTTCGTACGGCTGGAAGGGGAGTTAGACACAAATTGTCATCTACAACGCAGTTTCCGACAGCGACCAAGTCCCGTCGTAGCTGTATGTAAGTTCATCGAGAAATGCGAACCGACCGTACGATCTTCTTCAAACTTGCAGGAGTGCTCTCGATTGGCGATACGAGCATTCCCTACAAGTTTCATAAACTTCCTACGGCTGGAAGGGGAGTTAGACCAAAATTGTCATCATCCGAATTTCCGCTCAGCGAGCAAGTCCCGTCGTAGCTATATGTAAGTTCATCGAGAAATGCGAACCGACCGTACGATCATCTTCACACTTGCAGGAGTGCTCTCGATTGGCGACACGAGCATTCTCTACAAGTTTCATAAACTTCGTACGGCTGGAAGGGGAGTTAGACACAAATTGTCATTTACAACGCAGTACTGGATAGTTCCTGTTCAGCGACCAAGTCCCTTCGTAGCTGCATGTAAGTTCATCGAGAAATCTGAACCGACCGTACGATCATCTTCACACTTGCAGGAGTGCTCTCGATTGGCGACACGAGCATTCTCTACAAGTTTCATAAACTTCGTACGGCTGGAAGCGGAGTTAGACACAAATTGTAATCTACAACGCAGTTTCCGCTCAGCGACCAAGTCCCTTCGTAGCTGTATGTAAGTTCATCGAGAAATCTGAACCGACCGTACGCTCATCTTCAAACTTGCAGGAGTGCTCTCGATTGGTGACACCAGCATTCTCTACAAGTTTCATAAACTTCGTACGGCTGGAAGCGGAGTTAGACACAAATTGTCATCATCCGAATTTCCGCTCAGCGACCAAGTCCCTTCGTAGCTGCATGTAAGTTCATCGAGAAATCTGAACCGACCGTACGATCTTCTTCAAACTTGCAGGAGTGCTCTCGATTGGCGACACGAGCATTCTCTATAAGTTTCATACACTTCGTACGGCTGGAAGGGGAGTTAGACACAAATTGTCATTTACAACGCAGTACTGGATAGTTCCTGTTCAGCGACAAAGTCCCGTCGTAGCTGCATGTAAGTTCATCGAGAAATCTGAACCGACCGTACGATCATCTTCACACTTGCAGGAGTGCTCTCGATTGGCGACACGAGCATTCTCTACAAGTTTCATAAACTTCGTACGGCTGGAAGCGGAGTTAGACACAAATTGAAATTTACAACGCAGTTTCCGCTCAGCGACCAAGTCCCTTCGTAGCTGTATGTAAGTTCATCGAGAAATGCGAACCGACCGTACGATCTTCTTCAAACTTGCAGGAGTGGTCTCGATTGGCGACACGAGCATTCTCTACAAGTTTCATAAACTTCGTACGGCTGGAAGCGGAGTTAGACACAAATTGTAATCTACAACGCAGTTTCCGCTCAGCGACCAAGTCCCTTCGTAGCTGTATGTAAGTTCATCGAGAAATGCGAACCGACCGTACGATCTTCTTCAAACTTGCAGGAGTGGTCTCGATTGGCGACACGAGCATTCTCTACAAGTTTCATAAACTTCGTACGGCTGGAAGGGGAGTTAGACAAAAATTGTCATCATCCGAATTTCCGCTCAGCGAGCAAGTCCCGTCGTAGCTATATGTAAGTTCATCGAGATATGCGAACCGACCGTACGATCTTCTTCAAACTTTCAGGAGTGCTCTCGATTGGCGACACGAGCATTCTCTATAAGTTTCATACACTTCGTACGGCTGGAAGGGGAGTTAGACACAAATTGTCATCTACAACGCAGTTTCCGACAGCGACCAAGTCCCGTCGTAGCTGTATGTAAGTTCATCGAGAAATGCGAACCGACCGTACGATCTTCTTCAAACTTGCAGGAGTGCTCTCGATTGGCGATACGAGCATTCCCTACAAGTTTCATAAACTTCCTACGGCTGGAAGGGGAGTTAGACCAAAATTGTCATCATCCGAATTTCCGCTCAGCGAGCAAGTCCCGTCGTAGCTATATGTAAGTTCATCGAGATATGCGAACCGACCGTACGATCTTCTTCAAACTTTCAGGAGTGCTCTCGATTGGCGACACGAGCATTCTCTATAAGTTTCATACACTTCGTACGGCTGGAAGGGGAGTTAGACACAAATTGTCATCTACAACGCAGTTTCCGACAGCGACCAAGTTCCGTCGTAGCTGTATGTAAGTTCATCGAGAAATGCGAACCGACCGTACGATCTTCTTCAAACTTGCAGGAGTGCTCTCGATTGGCGACACGAGCATTCTCTACAAGTTTCATAAACTTCGTACGGCTGGAAGCGGAGTTAGACACAAATTGTAATCTACAACGCAGTTTCCGCTCAGCGACCAAGTCCCTTCGTAGCTGTATGTAAGTTCATCGAGAAATGCGAACCGACCGTACGATCTTCTTCAAACTTGCAGGAGTGCTCTCGATTGGCGACACGAGCATTCTCTATAAGTTTCATACACTTCGTACGGCTGGAAGGGGAGTTAGACACAAATTGTCATTTACAACGCAGTACTGGATAGTTCCTGTTCAGCGACCAAGTCCCTTCGTAGCTGCATGTAAGTTCATCGAGAAATCTGAACCGACCGTACGATCATCTTCACACTTGCAGGAGTGCTCTCGATTGGCGACACGAGCATTCTCTACAAGTTTCATAAACTTCGTACGGCTGGAAGCGGAGTTAGACACAAATTGTAATCTACAACGCAGTTTCCGCTCAGCGACCAAGTCCCTTCGTAGCTGTATGTAAGTTCATCGAGAAATCTGAACCGACCGTACGCTCATCTTCAAACTTGCAGGAGTGCTCTCGATTGGTGACACCAGCATTCTCTACAAGTTTCATAAACTTCGTACGGCTGGAAGCGGAGTTAGACACAAATTGTCATCATCCGAATTTCCGCTCAGCGACCAAGTCCCTTCGTAGCTGCATGTAAGTTCATCGAGAAATCTGAACCGACCGTACGATCTTCTTCAAACTTGCAGGAGTGCTCTCGATTGGCGACACGAGCATTCTCTATAAGTTTCATACACTTCGTACGGCTGGAAGGGGAGTTAGACACAAATTGTCATTTACAACGCAGTACTGGATAGTTCCTGTTCAGCGACAAAGTCCCGTCGTAGCTGCATGTAAGTTCATCGAGAAATCTGAACCGACCGTACGATCATCTTCACACTTGCAGGAGTGCTCTCGATTGGCGACACGAGCATTCTCTACAAGTTTCATAAACTTCGTACGGCTGGAAGCGGAGTTAGACACAAATTGAAATTTACAACGCAGTTTCCGCTCAGCGACTAAGTCCCTTCGTAGCTGTATGTAAGTTCATCGAGAAATGCGAACCGACCGTACGATCTTCTTCAAACTTGCAGGAGTGGTCTCGATTGGCGACACGAGCATTCTCTACAAGTTTCATAAACTTCGTACGGCTGGAAAAGGAGTTAGACACAAATTGTCATCTAAAACGCAGTACTGGATAGTGCCCGTTCAGCGACTAAGTCCTGTCGTAGGTGTATGTAAGTTCATCGAGAAATGTGAACCGACCGTACGCTCATCTTCAAACTTGCAGGAGTGCTCTCGATTGGCGACACGAGCATTCTCTACAAGTTTCATAAACTTCGTACGGCTGGAAGGGGAGTTAGACACAAATTGTCATCTACAACGCAGTACTGGATAGTGCCCGTTCAGCGACTAAGTCCCGTCGTAGGTGTATGTAAGATCATCGAGAAATGTGAACCGACCGTACGATCTTCTTCAAACTTGCAGGAGTGCTCTCGATTGGCGACACGAGCATGCTGTACAAGTTTCATAAACTTCGTACGGCTGGAAGCGGAGTTTGAAAAAAATTGTCATCCTCCGAATTTCCGCTCAGCGACCAAGTCCCTTCGTAGCTGCATGTAAGTTCATCGAGAAATCTGAACCGACCGTACGCTCATCTTCAAACTTGCAGGAGTGCTCTCGATTGGCGACACGAGCATTCTCTACAAGTTTCATAAACTTCGTACGGCTGGAGAAGGAGTTAGACACAAATTGTCATCTACAACGCAGTACTGGATAGTTCCCGTTCAGCGAATAAGTCCCGTCGTAGCTGCATGTAAGTTCATCGAGAAATGTGAACCGACCGTTCGATCTTCTTCAAACTTGCAGGAGTGCTCTCGATTGACGACACGAGCATGCTGAACAAGTTTCATAAACTTCGTACGGCTGGAAGCGGAGTTTGAAAAAAATGGTCATCATCCGAATTTCCGCTCAGCGACCAAGTCCCTTTGTAACTGCATGTAAGTTCATCGAGAAATCTGAACCGACCGTACGATCATCTTCAAACTTGCAGGAGTGCTCTCGATTGGCGACACGAGCAGTCTGTACAAGTTTCATAAACTTCGTACGGCTGGAAGGGGAGTTAGACACAAATTGTCATCTACAACGCAATTTCCGCTTAGCGACCAAGTCCCGTCGTAGGTGTATGTAAGTTCATCGAGAAATGTGAACCGACCGTACGATTTTCTTCAAATTTGCAGGAGTGCTCTCGAATGGCAACACGAGCATTCTGTACAAGTTTCATAAACTTCGTACGGCTGGAAGGGGAGTTAGACACAAATTGTCATCTACAACGCTTTTTTCGCTTAGCGACCAAGTCCCGTCGTAGCTGTATGTAAGTTCATCGAGAAATGCGAACCGACCGTACGATCTTCTTCAAACTTGCAGGTGTGCGCTCGATTGACGACACGAGCATGCTGTACAAGTTTCATAAACTTCGTACGGCTGGAAGCGGAGTTAGACACAAATTGTAATCTACAACGCAGTTTCTGCTCAGCGACCAAGTCCCTTCGTAGCTGTATGTAAGTTCATCGAGAAATGCGAACCGATCGTACGATCTTCTTCAAACTTGCAGGAGTGGTCTCGATTGGCGACACGAGCATTCTCTACAAGTTTCATAAACTTCGTACGGCTGCAAGGGGAGTTAGACACAAATTGTCATCTACAACGCAGTACTGGATAGTTTCCGTTCAGCGACTAAGTCCCGTCGTATCTTTATGTAAGTTCATCGAGAAATGCGAACCGACCGTACGATCTTCTTCAAACTTGCAGGAGTGCTCTCGATTGACGACGCGAGCATGCTGTACAAGTTTCATAAACTTCGTACGGCTGGAAGCGGAGTTTGAAAAAAATTGTCATCATCCGAATTTCCGCTCAGCGACCAAGTCCCTTCGTAGCTGCATGTAAGTTCATCGAGAAATCTGAACCGACCGTACGCTCATCTTCAAACTTGCAGGAGTGCTCTCGATTGGCGACACGAGCATTCTCTACAAGTTTCATAAACTTCGTACGGCTGGAAGGGGAGTTAGACACAAATTGTCATCTACAACGCAATTTCCGCTTAGCGACCAAGTCCCGTCGTAGGTGTATGTAAGTTCATCGAGAAATGTGAACCGACCGTACGATATTCTTCAAATTTGCAGGAGTGCTCTCGAATGGCAACACGAGCATTCTGTACAAGTTTCATAAACTTCGTACGGCTGGAAGGGGAGTTAGACACAAATTGTCATCTACAACGCAATTTTCGCTTAGCGACCAAGTCCCGTCGTAGCTGTATGTAAGTTCATCGAGAAATGCGAACCGACCGTACGATCTTCTTCAAACTTGCAGGTGTGCGCTCGATTGACGACACGAGCATGCTGTACAAGTTTCATAAACTTCGTACGGCTGGAAGCGGAGTTAGACACAAATTGTAATCTACAACGCAGTTTCTGCTCAGCGACCAAGTCCCTTCGTAGCTGTATGTAAGTTCATCGAGAAATGCGAACCGATGGTACGATCTTCTTCAAACTTGCAGGAGTGGTCTCGATTGGCGACACGAGCATTCTCTACAAGTTTCATAAACTTCGTACGGCTGCAAGGGGAATTAGACACAAATTGTCATCTACAACGCAGTACTGGATAGTTTCCGTTCAGCGACTAAGTCCCGTCGTAGCTGAATGTAGGTTCATCGAGAAATGCGAACCGACCGTACGATCTTCTTCAAACTTGCAGGAGTGCTCTCGATTGACGACGCGAGCATGCTGTACAAGTTTCATAAACTTCGTACGGCTGGAAGCGGAGTTTGAAAAAAATTGTCATCATCCGAATTTCCGCTCAGCGACCAAGTCCCTTCGTAGCTGCATGTAAGTTCATCGAGAAATCTGAACCGACCGTACGCTCATCTTCAAACTTGCAGGAGTGCTCTCGATTGGCGACACGAGCATTCTCTACAAGTTTCATAAACTTCGTACGGCTGGAAGGGGAGTTAGGCACAAATGGTCATCTACAACGCAGTTTCCGCTCAGCGACCAAGTCCCTTCGTAGCTGTATGTAAGTTCATCGAGAAATGCGAACCGACCGTACGATCTTCTTCAAACTTGCAGGAGTGCTCTCGATTGACGACGCGAGCATGCTGTACAAGTTTCATAAACTTCGTACGGCTGGAAGCGGAGTTTGAAAAAAATTGTCATCATCCGAATTTCCGCTCAGCGACCAAGTCCCTTCGTAGCTGCATGTAAGTTCATCGAGAAATCTGAACCGACCGTACGCTCATCTTCAAACTTGCAGGAGTGCTCTCGATTGGCGACACGAGCATTCTCTACAAGTTTCATAAACTTCGTACGGCTGGAAGGGGAGTTAGACACAAATTGTCATCTACAACGCAATTTCCGCTTAGCGACCAAGTCCCGTCGTAGGTGTATGTAAGTTCATCGAGAAATGTGAACCGACCGTACGATATTCTTCAAATTTGCAGGAGTGCTCTCGAATGGCAACACGAGCATTCTGTACAAGTTTCATAAACTTCGTACGGCTGGAAGGGGAGTTAGACACAAATTGTCATCTACAACGCAATTTTCGCTTAGCGACCAAGTCCCGTCGTAGCTGTATGTAAGTTCATCGAGAAATGCGAACCGACCGTACGATCTTCTTCAAACTTGCAGGTGTGCGCTCGATTGACGACACGAGCATGCTGTACAAGTTTCATAAACTTCGTACGGCTGGAAGCGGAGTTAGACACAAATTGTAATCTACAACGCAGTTTCTGCTCAGCGACCAAGTCCCTTCGTAGCTGTATGTAAGTTCATCGAGAAATGCGAACCGATCGTACGATCTTCTTCAAACTTGCAGGAGTGGTCTCGATTGGCGACACGAGCATTCTCTACAAGTTTCATAAACTTCGTACGGCTGCAAGGGGAGTTAGACACAAATTGTCATCTACAACGCAGTACTGGATAGTTTCCGTTCAGCAACTAAGTCCCGTCGTAGCTGTATGTAAGTTCATCGAGAAATGCGAACCGACCGTACGATCTTCTTCAAACTTGCAGGAGTGCTCTCGATTGACGACGCGAGCATGCTGTACAAGTTTCATAAACTTCGTACGGCTGGAAGCGGAGTTTGAAAAAAATTGTCATCATCCGAATTTCCGCTCAGCGACCAAGTCCCTTCGTAGCTGCATGTAAGTTCATCGAGAAATCTGAACCGACCGTACGCTCATCTTCAAACTTGCAGGAGTGCTCTCGATTGGCGACACGAGCATTCTCTACAAGTTTCATAAACTTCGTACGGCTGGAAGGGGAGTTAGGCACAAATGGTCATCTACAACGCAGTTTCCGCTCAGCGACCAAGTCCCTTCGTAGCTGTATGTAAGTTCATCGAGCAATGCGAACCGATCGTACGATCTTCTTCAAACTTGCAGGAGTGGTCTCGATTGGCGACACGAGCATTCTCTACAAGTTTCATAAACTTCGTACGGCTGGAAGGGGAGTTAGACAAAAATTGTCATCATCCGAATTTCCGCTCAGCGAGCAAGTCCCGTCGTAGCTATATGTAAGTTCATCGAGATATGCGAACCGACCGTACGATCTTCTTCAAACTTTCAGGAGTGCTCTCGATTGGCGACACGAGCATTCTCTATAAGTTTCATACACTTCGTACGGCTGGAAGGGGAGTTAGACACAAATTGTCATCTACAACGCAGTTTCCGACAGCGACCAAGTCCCGTCGTAGCTGTATGTAAGTTCATCGAGAAATGCGAACCGACCGTACGATCTTCTTCAAACTTGCAGGAGTGCTCTCGATTGGCGATACGAGCATTCTCTACAAGTTTCATAAACTTCCTACGGCTGGAAGGGGAGTTAGACAAAAATTGTCATCATCCGAATTTCCGCTCAGCGAGCAAGTCCCGTCGTAGCTATATGTAAGTTCATCGAGAAATGCGAACCGACCGTACGATCTTCTTCAAACTTTCAGGAGTGCTCTCGATTGGCGACACGAGCATTCTCTAAAAGTTTCATAAACTCTGTACGGCTGGAATCGGAGTTAGACACAAATTGTCATCTACAACGCAGTTTCCGACAGCGACCAAGTTCCGTCGTAGCTGTATGTAAGTTCATCGAGAAATGCGAACCGACCGTACGATCTTCTTCAAACTTGCAGGAGTGCTCTCGATTGGCGACACGAGCATTCTCTACAAGTTTCATAAACTCTGTACGGCTGGAATCGGAGTTAGACACAAATTGTAATCTACAACGCAGTTTCCGCTCAGCGACCAAGTCCCTTCGTAGCTGTATGTAAGTTCATCGAGAAATGCGAACCGACCGTACGATCTTCTTCAAACTTGCAGGAGTGCTCTCGATTGGCGACACGAGCATTCTCTATAAGTTTCATACACTTCGTACGGCTGGAAGGGGAGTTAGACACAAATTGTCATTTACAACGCAGTACTGGATAGTTCCTGTTCAGCGACCAAGTCCCTTCGTAGCTGCATGTAAGTTCATCGAGAAATCTGAACCGACCGTACGATCATCTTCACACTTGCAGGAGTGCTCTCGACTGGCGACACGAGCATTCTCTACAAGTTTCATAAACTTCGTACGGCTGGAAGGGGTGTTAGACACAAATTGTCATCTACAACGCAGTTTCCGCTCAGCGAGCAAGTCCCGTCGTAGCTGTATGTAAGTTCATCGAGAAATGCGAACCGACCGTACGATCTTCTTCAAACTTGCAGGAGTGCTCTCGATTGACGACGCGAGCATGCTGTACAAGTTTCATAAACTTTGTACGGCTGGAAGCGGAGTTTGAAAAAAATTGTCATCATCCGAATTTCCGCTCAGCGACCAAGTCCCTTCGTAGCTGCATGTAAGTTCATCGAGAAATCTGAACCGACCGTACGCTCATCTTCAAACTTGCAGGAGTGCTCTCGATTGGCGACACGAGCATTCTCTACAAGTTTCATAAAATTCGTACGGCTGGAAGGGGAGTTAGACACAAATGGTCATCTACAACGCAGTTTCCGCTCAGCGACCAAGTCCCTTCGTAGCTGTATGTAAGTTCATCGAGCAATGCGAACCGATCGTACGATCTTCTTCAAACTTGCAGGAGTGGTCTCGATTGGCGACACGAGCATTCTCTACAAGTTTCATAAACTTCGTACGGCTGGAAGCGGAGTTAGACACAAATTGTCATCATCCGAATTTCCGCTCAGCGACCAAGTCCCTTCGTAGCTGCATGTAAGTTCATCGAGAAATCTGAACCGACCGTACGATCATCTTCACACTTGCAGGAGTGCTCTCGATTGGCGACACGAGCATTCTCTACAAGTTTCATAAACTTCGTACGGCTGGAAGCGGAGTTAGACACAAATTGAAATCTACAACGCAGTTTCCGCTCAGCGACCAAGTCCCTTCGTAGCTGTATGTAAGTTCATCGAGAAATGCGAACCGACCGTACGATTTTCTTCAAACTTGCAGGAGTGGTCTCGATTGGCGACACGAGCATTCTCTACAAGTTTCATAAACTTCGTACGGCTGGAGAAGGAGTTAGACACAAATTGTCATCTACAACGCAGTACTGGATAGTTCCCGTTCAGCGAATAAGTCCCGTCGTAGCTGCATGTAAGTTCATCGAGAAATGTGAACCGACCGTTCGATCTTCTTCAAACTTGCAGGAGTGCTCTCGATTGACGACACGAGCATGCTGAACAAGTTTCATAAACTTCGTACGGCTGGAAGCGGAGTTTGAAAAAAATGGTCATCATTCGAATTTCCGCTCAGCGACCAAGTCCCTTTGTAACTGCATGTAAGTTCATCGAGAAATCTGAACCGACCGTACGATCATCTTCAAACTTGCAGGAGTGCTCTCGATTGGCGACACGAGCAGTCTGTACAAGTTTCATAAACTTCGTACGGCTGGAAGGGGAGTTAGACAAAAATTGTCATTTACAACGCAGTACTGGATAGTTCCTGTTCAGCGACAAAGTCCCGTCGTAGCTGTATGTAAGTTCACCGAGAAATCTGAACCGACAGTACGATCATCTTCACACTTGCAGGAGTGCTCTCGATTGGCGACACGAGCATTCTCTATAAGTTTCATACACTTCGTACGGCTGGAAGGGGAGTTAGACACAAATTGTCATTTACAACGCAGTACTGGATAGTTCCTGTTCAGCGACAAAGTCCCGTCGTAGCTGTATGTCAGTTCACCGAGAAATCTGAACCGACCGTACGATCATCTTCACACTTGCAGGAGTGCTCTCGATTGGCGACACGAGCATTCTCTACAAGTTTCATAAACTTCGTACGGCTGGAAGCGGAGTTAGACACAAATTGAAATCTACAACGCAGTTTCCGCTCAGCGACCAAGTCCCGTCGTAGCTGTATGTAAGTTCATCGAGAAATGCGAACCGACCGTACGATCTTCTTCAAACTTGCAGGAGTGCTCTCTATTGGCGATACGAGCATTCCCTACAAGTTTCATAAACTTCCTACGGCTGGAAGGGGAGTTAGACCAAAATTGTCATCATCCGAATTTCCGCTCAGCGAGCAAGTCCCGTCGTAGCTATATGTAAGTTCATCGAGAAATGCGAACCGACCGTACGATCTTCTTCAAACTTGCAGGAGTGCTCTCGATTGGCGACAAGAGCATTCTCTACAAGTTTCATAAACTTCGTACGGCTGGAAGGGGAGTTAGGCACAAATGGTAATCTACAACGCAGTTTCCGCTCAGCGACCAAGTCCCTTCGTAGCTGTATGTAAGTTCATGGAGAAATGCGAACCGACCGTACGATCTTCTTCAAACTTGCAGGAGTGCTCTCGATTGGCGACACGAGCATTCTCTATAAGTTTCATACACTTCGTACGGCTGGAAGGGGAGTTAGACACAAATTGTCATTTACAACGCAGTACTGGATAGTTCCTGTTCAGCGACAAAGTCCCGTCGTAGCTGTATGTAAGTTCACCGAGAAATCTGAACCGACCGTACGATCATCTTCACACTTGCAGGAGTGCTCTCGATTGGCGACACGAGCATTCTCTACAAGTTTCATAAACTTCGTACGGCTGGAAGGGGTGTTAGACACAAATTGTCATCTACAACGCAGTTTCCGCTCAACGAGCAAGTCCCGTCGTAGCTATATGTAAGTTCATCGAGATATGCGAACCGACCGTACGATCTTCTTCAAACTTTCAGGAGTGCTCTCGATTGGCGACACGAGCATTCTCTATAAGTTTCATACACTTCGTACGGCTGGAAGGGGAGTTAGACACAAATTGTCATCTACAACGCAGTTTCCGACAGCGACCAAGTTCCGTCGTAGCTGTATGTAAGTTCATCGAGAAATGCGAACCGAAAGTACGATCTTCTTCAAACTTGCAGGAGTGCTCTCGATTGGCGACACGAGCATTCTCTACAAGTTTCATAAACTCTGTACGGCTGGAATCGGAGTTAGACACAAATTGTAATCTACAACGCAGTTTCCGCTCAGCGACCAAGTCCCTTCGTAGCTGTATGTAAGTTCATCGAGAAATGCGAACCGACCGTACGATCTTCTTCAAACTTGCAGGAGTGCTCTCGATTGACGACACGAGCATTCTCTATAAGTTTCATACACTTCGTACGGCTGGAAGGGGAGTTAGACACAAATTGTCATTTACAACGCAGTACTGGATAGTTCCTGTTCAGCGACCAAGTCCCTTCGTATCTGTATGTAAGTTCATCGAGAAATGCGAACCGACCGTACGATCTTCTTCAAACTTGCAGGAGTGCTCTCGATTGACGACGCGAGCATGCTGTACAAGTTTCATAAACTTCGTACGGCTGGAAGCGGAGTTTGAAAAAAATTGTCATCATCCGAATTTCCGCTCAGCGACCAAGTCCCTTCGTAGCTGCATGTAAGTTCATCGAGAAATCTGAACCAACCGTACGCTCATCTTCAAACTTGCAGGAGTGCTCTCGATTGGCGACACGAGCATTCTCTACAAGTTTCATAAACTTCGTACGGCGGGAAGGGGATTTAGACACAAATTGTCATCTACAACGCAATTTCCGCTTAGCGACCAAGTCCCGTCGTAGGTGTATGTAAGTTCATCGAGAAATGTGAACCGACCGTACGATATTCTTCAAATTTGCAGGAGTGCTCTCGAATGGCAACACGAGCATTCTGTACAAGTTTCATAAACTTCGTACGGCTGGAAGGGGAGTTAGACACAAATTGTCATCTACAACGCAATTTTCGCTTAGCGACCAAGTCCCGTCGTAGCTGTATGTAAGTTCATCGAGAAATGCGAACCGACCGTACGATCTTCTTCAAACTTGCAGGTGTGCGCTCGATTGACGACACGAGCATGCTGTACAAGTTTCATAAACTTCGTACGGCTGGAAGCGGAGTTAGACACAAATTGTAATCTACAACGCAGTTTCTGCTCAGCGACCAAGTCCCTTCGTAGCTGTATGTAAGTTCATCGAGAAATGCGAACCGATCGTACGATCTT
The DNA here is from genome assembly GCA_963942575.1 of Priocnemis perturbator. Classification (NCBI taxonomy): domain Eukaryota; kingdom Metazoa; phylum Arthropoda; class Insecta; order Hymenoptera; family Pompilidae; genus Priocnemis; species Priocnemis perturbator. The sequence continues at coordinate 22,093,544 of OZ012644.1, read as the reverse complement.
CTTCAAACTTGCAGGAGTGGTCTCGATTGGCGACACGAGCATTCTCTACAAGTTTCATAAACTTCGTACGGCTGCAAGGGGAGTTAGACACAAATTGTCATCTACAACGCAGTACTGGATAGTTTCCGTTCAGCGACTAAGTCCCGTCGTAGCTGTATGTAAGTTCATCGAGAAGTGCGAACCGACCGTACGATCTTCTTCAAACTTGCAGGAGTGCTCTCGATTGACGACGCGAGCATGCTGTACAAGTTTCATAAACTTCGTACGGCTGGAAGCGGAGTTTGAAAAAAATTGTCATCATCCGAATTTCCGCTCAGCGACCAAGTCCCTTCGTAGCTGCATGTAAGTTCATCGAGAAATCTGAACCGACCGTACGCTCATCTTCAAACTTGCAGGAGTGCTCTCGATTGGCGACACGAGCATTCTCTACAAGTTTCATAAACTTCGTACGGCTGGAAGGGGAGTTAGACACAAATGGTCATCTACAACGCAGTTTCCGCTCAGCGAGCAAGTCCCGTCGTAGCTATATGTAAGTTCATCGAGATATGCGAACCGACCGTACGATCTTCTTCAAACTTTCAGGAGTGCTCTCGATTGGCGACACGAGCATTCTCTATAAGTTTCATACACTTCGTACGGCTGGAAGGGGAGTTAGACACAAATTGTCATCTACAACGCAGTTTCCGACAGCGACCAAGTTCCGTCGTAGCTGTATGTAAGTTCATCGAGAAATGCGAACCGAAAGTACGATCTTCTTCAAACTTGCAGGAGTGCTCTCGATTGGCGACACGAGCATTCTCTACAAGTTTCATAAACTCTGTACGGCTGGAATCGGAGTTAGACACAAATTGTAATCTACAACGCAGTTTCCGCTCAGCGACCAAGTCCCTTCGTAGCTGTATGTAAGTTCATCGAGAAATGCGAACCGACCGTACGATCTTCTTCAAACTTGCAGGAGTGCTCTCGATTGACGACACGAGCATTCTCTATAAGTTTCATACACTTCGTACGGCTGGAAGGGGAGTTAGACACAAATTGTCATTTACAACGCAGTACTGGATAGTTCCTGTTCAGCGACCAAGTCCCTTCGTATCTGTATGTAAGTTCATCGAGAAATGCGAACCGACCGTACGATCTTCTTCAAACTTGCAGGAGTGCTCTCGATTGACGACGCGAGCATGCTGTACAAGTTTCATAAACTTCGTACGGCTGGAAGCGGAGTTTGAAAAAAATTGTCATCATCCGAATTTCCGCTCAGCGACCAAGTCCCTTCGTAGCTGCATGTAAGTTCATCGAGAAATCTGAACCGACCGTACGCTCATCTTCAAACTTGCAGGAGTGCTCTCGATTGGCGACACGAGCATTCTCTACAAGTTTCATAAACTTCGTACGGCTGGAAGGGGATTTAGACACAAATTGTCATCTACAACGCAATTTCCGCTTAGCGACCAAGTCCCGTCGTAGGTGTATGTAAGTTCATCGAGAAATGTGAACCGACCGTACGATCTTCTTCAAACTTTCAGGAGTGCTCTCGATTGGCGACACGAGCATTCTCTATAAGTTTCATACACTTCGTACGGCTGGAAGGGGAGTTAGACACAAATTGTCATCTACAACGCAGTTTCCGACAGCGACCAAGTTCCGTCGTAGCTGTATGTAAGTTCATCGAGAAATGCGAACCGACCGTACGATCTTCTTCAAACTTGCAGGAGTGCTCTCGATTGGCGACACGAGCATTCTCTACAAGTTTCATAAACTTCGTACGGCTGGAAGGGGAGTTAGACACAAATTGTCATCTACAACGCAATTTCCGCTTAGCGACCAAGTCCCGTCGTAGGTGTATGTAAGTTCATCGAGAAATGTGAACCGACCGTACGATCTTCTTCAAACTTTCAGGAGTGCTCTCGATTGGCGACACGAGCATTCTCTATAAGTTTCATACACTTCGTACGGCTGGAAGGGGAGTTAGACACAAATTGTCATCTACAACGCAGTTTCCGACAGCGACCAAGTTCCGTCGTAGCTGTATGTAAGTTCATCGAGAAATGCGAACCGACCGTACGATCTTCTTCAAACTTGCAGGAGTGCTCTCGATTGGCGACACGAGCATTCTCTATAAGTTTCATACACTTCGTACGGCTGGAAGGGGAGTTAGACACAAATTGTCATTTACAACGCAGTACTGGATAGTTCCTGTTCAGCGACCAAGTCCCTTCGTAGCTGCATGTAAGTTCATCGAGAAATCTGAACCGACCGTACGATCATCTTCACACTTGCAGGAGTGCTCTCGATTGGCGACACGAGCATTCTCTACAAGTTTCATAAACTTCGTACGGCTGGAAGCGGAGTTAGACACAAATTGAAATCTTTAACGCAGTTTCCGCTCAGCGACCAAGTCCCTTCGTAGCTGTATGTAAGTTCATCGAGAAATGCGAACCGACCGTACGATCTTCTTCAAACTTGCAGGAGTGGTCTCGATTGGCGACACGAGCATTCTCTACAAGTTTCATAAACTTCGTACGGCTGGAGAAGGAGTTAGACACAAATTGTCATCTACAACGCAGTACTGGATAGTTCCCGTTCAGCGAATAAGTCCCGTCGTAGCTGCATGTAAGTTCATCGAGAAATGTGAACCGACCGTTCGATCTTCTTCAAACTTGCAGGAGTGCTCTCGATTGACGACACGAGCATGCTGAACAAGTTTCATAAACTTCGTACGGCTGGAAGCGGAGTTTGAAAAAAATGGTCATCATTCGAATTTCCGCTCAGCGACCAAGTCCCTTTGTAACTGCATGTAAGTTCATCGAGAAATCTGAACCGACCGTACGATCATCTTCAAACTTGCAGGAGTGCTCTCGATTGGCGACACGAGCAGTCTGTACAAGTTTCATAAACTTCGTACGGCTGGAAGGGGAGTTAGACACAAATTGTCATCTACAACACAATTTCCGCTTAGCGACCAAGTCCCGTCGTAGGTGTATGTAAGTTCATCGAGAATTGTGAACCGACCGTACGATATTCTTCAAATTTGCAGGAGTGCTCTCGAATGACAACACGAGCATTCTGTACAAGTTTCATAAACTTCGTACGGCTGGAAGGGGAGTTAGACACAAATTGTCATCTACAACGCAATTTTCGCTTAGCGACCAAGTCCCGTCGTAGCTGTATGTAAGTTCATCGAGAAATGCGAACCGACCGTACGATCTTATTCAAACTTGCAGGTGTGCTCTCGATTGACGACACGAGCATGCTGTACAAGTTTCATAAACTTCGTACGGCTGGAAGCGGAGTTAGACACAAATTGTAATCTACAACGCAGTTTCTGCTCAGCGACCAAGTCCCTTCGTAGCTGTATGTAAGTTCATCGAGAAATGCGAACCGATCGTACGATCTTCTTCAAACTTGCAGGAGTGGTCTCGATTGGCGACACGAGCATTCTCTACAAGTTTCATAAATTTCGTACGGCTGCAAGGGGAGTTAGACACAAATTGTCATCTACAACGCAGTACTGGATAGTTTCCGTTCAGCGACTAAGTCCCGTCGTAGCTGTATGTAAGTTCATCGAGAAATGCGAACCGACCGTACGATCTTCTTCAAACTTGCAGGAGTGCTCTCGATTGACGACGCGAGCATGCTGTACAAGTTTCATAAACTTCGTACGGCTGGAAGCGGAGTTTGAAAAAAATTGTCATCATCCGAATTTCCGCTCAGCGACCAAGTCCCTTCGTAGCTGCATGTAAGTTCATCGAGAAATCTGAACCGACCGTACGCTCATCTTCAAACTTGCAGGAGTGCTCTCGATTGGCGACACGAGCATTCTCTACAAGTTTCATAAACTTCGTACGGCTGGAAGGGGAGTTAGACACAAATGGTCATCTACAACGCAGTTTCCGCTCAGCGACCAAGTCCCTTCGTAGCTGTACGTAAGTTCATCGAGCAATGCGAACCGATCGTACGATCTTCTTCAAACTTGCAAGAGTGGTCTCGATTGGCGACACGAGCATTCTCTACAAGTTTCATAAACTTCGTACGGCTGGAAGGGGAGTTAGACACAAATTGTCATCTTCAACGCAGTACTGGATAGTTCCCGTTCCCCGACAAAGTCCCGTCGTAGCTGTATATAAGATCATCGAGAAATGTGAACCGACCGTACGATCTTCTTCAAACTTGCAGGAGTGCTCTCGATTGACGACACGAGCATGCTGAACAAGTTTCATAAACTTCGTACGGCTGGAAGCGGAGTTTGAAAAAAATGGTCATCATCCGAATTTCCGCTCAGCGACCAAGTCCCTTTGTAACTGCATGTAAGTTCATCGAGAAATCTGAACCGACCGTACGATCATCTACACACTTGCAGGAGTGCTCTCGATTGGCGACACGAGCATTCTGTACAAGTTTCATAAACTTCGTACGGCTGGAAGGGGTGTTAGACACAAATTGTCATCTACAACGCAGTACTGGATAGTTCCCGTTCAGCGACAAAGTCCCGTCGTAGCTGTATATAAGATCATCGAGAAATGTGAACCGACCGTACGATCTTCTTCAAATTAGCAGGAGTGCTCTCGAATGGCGACACGAGCATTCTGTACAAGTTTCATAAACTTCGTACGGCTGGAAGGGGAGTTAGACAAAAATTGTCATCATCCGAATTTCCGCTCAGCGACCAAGTCCCTTCGTAGCTGTATGTAAGTTCATCGAGCAATGCGAACCGATCGTACGATCTTCTTCAAACTTGCAGGAGTGGTCTCGATTGGCGACACGAGCATTCTCTACAAGTTTCATAAACTTCGTACGGCTGGAAGGGGAGTTAGACAAAAATTGTCATCATCCGAATTTCCGCTCAGCGAGCAAGTCCCGTCGTAGCTATATGTAAGTTCATCGAGAAATGCGAACCGACCGTACGATCTTCTTCAAACTTGCAGGAGTGCTCTCGATTGCCGACACGGGCATTCTCTACAAGTTTCATAAACTTCGTACGGCTGGAAGCGGAGTTAGACACAAATTGTCATCATCCGAATTTCCGCTCAGCGACCAAGTCCCTTCGTAGCTGTATGTAAGTTCATCGAGAAATGCGAACCGATCGTACGATCTTCTTCAAACTTGCAGGAGTGGTCTCGATTGGCGACACGAGCATTCTCTACAAGTTTCATAAACTTCGTACGGCTGCAAGGGGAGTTAGACACAAATTGTCATCTACAACGCAGTACTGGATAGTTCCCGTTCAGCGACAAAGTCCCGTCGTAGCTGCATGTAAGTTCATCGAGAAATGTGAACCGACCGTACGATCTTCTTCAAATTTGCAGGAGTGCTCTCGATTGGCGACACGAGCATTCTGTACAAGTTTCATAAACTTCGTACGGCTGGAAGGGGAGTTAGACACAAATTGTCACCATCCGAATTTCTGCTCAGCGACCAAGTCCCTTCGTAGCTGTATGTAAGTTCATCGAGAAATGCGAACCGATCGTACAATCTTCTTCAAACTTGCAGGAGTGGTCTCGATTGGCGAAACGAGCATTCTCTACAAGTTTCATAAACTTCGTACGGCTGCAAGGGGAGTTAGACACAAATTGTCATCTACAACGCAGTACTGGATAGTTCCCGTTCAGCGATAAAGTCCCGTCGTAGCTGCATGTAAGTTCATCGAGAAATGTGAACCGACCGTACGATCTTCTTCAAATTTGCAGGAGTGCTCTCGATTGGCGACACGAGCATTCTGTACACGTTTCATAAACTTCGTACGGCTGGAAGGGGAGTTAGACACTAATTGTCATCTACAACGCAATTTCCGCTTAGCGACCAAGTCCCGTCGTAGCTGTATGTAAGTTCATCGAGAAATGCGAACCGACCGTACGCTCATCTTCAAACTTGCAGGAGTGCTCTCGATTGGCTACACGAGCATTCTCTACAAGTTTCATAAACTTCGTACGGCTGGAAGCGGAGTTAGACACAAATTGTCATCATCCGAATTTCCGCTCAGCGAGCAAGTCCCGTCGTAGCTATATGTAAGTTCATCGAGAAATGCGAACCGACCGTACGATCTTCTTCAAACTTGCAGGAGTGCTCTCGATTGGCGACACGGGCATTCTCTACAAGTTTCATAAACTTCGTACGGCTGGAAGCGGAGTTAGACACAAATTGTCATCATCCGAATTTCCGCTCAGCGACCAAGTCCCTTCGTAGCTGCATGTAAGTTCATCGAGAAATCTGAACCGACCGTACGATCATCTTCACACTTGCAGGAGTGCTCTCGATTGGCGACACGAGCATTCTCTACAAGTTTCATAAACTTCGTACGGCTGGAAGCGGAGTTAGACACAAATTGAAATCTACAACGCAGTTTCCGCTCAGCGACCAAGTCCCTTCGTAGCTGTATGTAAATTCATCGAGAAATGCGAACCGACCGTACGATCTTCTTCAAACTTGCAGGAGTGGTCTCGATTGGCGACACGAGCATTCTCTACAAGTTTCATAAACTTCGTACGGCTGGAAAAGGAGTTAGACACAAATTGTCATCTACAACGCAGTACTGGATAGTGCCCGTTCAGCGACTAAGTCCCGTCGTAGGTGTATGTAAGTTCATCGAGAAATGTGAACCGACCGTACGATCTTCTTCAAACTTGCAGGAGTGCTCTCGATTGGCGACACGAGCATGCTGTACAAGTTTCATAAACTTCGTACGGCTGGAAGCGGAGTTAGACACAAATTGTCATCTACAACGCAGTTTCCGACAGCGACCAAGTTCCGTCGTAGCTGTATGTAAGTTCATCGAGAAATGCGAACCGACCGTACGATCTTCTTCAAACTTGCAGGAGTGCTCTCGATTGGTGACACGAGCATTCTCTATAAGTTTCATACACTTCGTACGGCTGGAAGGGGAGTTAGACACAAATTGTCATCTACAACGCAGCTTCCGACAGCGACCAAGTTCCGTCGTAGCTGTATGTAAGTTCATCGAGAAATGCGAACCGACCGTACGATCTTCTTCAAACTTGCAGGAGTGCTCTCGATTGGCGACACGAGCATTCTCTACAAGTTTCATAAACTTCGTACGGCTGGAAGCGGAGTTAGACACAAATTGTAATCTACAACGCAGTTTCCGCTCAGCGACCAAGTCCCTTCGTAGCTGTATGTAAGTTCATCGAGAAATGCGAACCAACCGTTAGATCTTCTTCAAACTTGCAGGAGTGCTCTCGATTGGCGACACGAGCATTCTCTATAAGTTTCATACACTTCGTACGGCTGGAAGGGGAGTTAGACACAAATTGTCATTTACAACGCAGTACTGGATAGTTCCTGTTCAGCGACAAAGTCCCGTCGTAGCTGTATGTAAGTTCATCGAGATATGTGAACCGACCGTACGATCTTCTTCAAACTTGCAGGAGTGCTCTCGATTGACGACACGAGCATGCTGTGCAAGTTTCATAAACTTCGTACGGCTGGAAGCGGAGTTTGAAAAAAATTGTCATCATCCGAATTTCCGCTCAGCGACCAAGTCCCTTCGTAGCTGCATGTAAGTTCATCGAGAAATCTGAACCGACCGTACGCTCATCTTCAAACTTGCAGGAGTGCTCTCGATAGGCGACACGAGCATTCTCTACAAGTTTCATAAACTTCGTACGGCTGGAAGGGGAGTTAGACACAAATTGTCATCTACAACGCAGTACTGGATAGTTCCCGTTGAGCGACTAAGTCTCATCGTAGCTGTATGTAAGTTCATCGAGAAATGCGAACCGACCGTACGATCTTCTTCAATCTTGCAGGAGTGCTCTCGATTGACGACGCGAGCATGCGTACAAGTTTCATAAACTTCGTACGGCTGGAAGCGGAGTTTGAAAAAAATTGTCATCATCCGAATTTCCGCTCAGCGACCAAGTCCCTTCGTAGCTGCATGTAAGTTCATCGAGAAATCTGAACCGACCGTACGCTCATCTTCAAACTTGCAGGAGTGGTCTCGATTGGCGACACGAGCATTCTCTACAAGTTTTATAAACTTCGTACGGCTGGAAGCGGAGTTTGAAAAAAATTGTCATCATCCGATTTTCCGCTCAGCGACCAAGTCCCCTCGTAGCTGCATGTAAGTTCATCGAGAAATCTGAACCGACCGTACGATCATCTACACACTTGCAGGAGTGCTCTCGATTGGCGACACGAGCATTCTGTACAAGTTTCATAAACTTCGTACGGCTGGAAGGGGTGTTAGACACAAATTGTCATCTACAACGCAGTACTGGATAGTTCCCGTTCAGCGACAAAGTCCCGTCGTAGCTGTATATAAGATCATCGAGAAATGTGAACCGACCGTACGATCTTCTTCAAATTTGCAGGAGTGCTCTCGAATGGCGACACGAGCATTCTGTACAAGTTTCATAAACTTCGTACGTCTGGAAGGGGAGTTAGACACAAATTGTCATCTACAACGCAATTTCCGCTTAGCGACCAAGTCCCGTCGTAGCTGTATGTAAGTTCATCGAGAAATGCGAACCGACCGTACGATCATCTTCAAACTTGCAGGAGTGCTCTCGATTGGCGACACGAGCATTCTGTACAAGTTTCATAAACTTCGTACGTCTGGAAGGGGTGTTAGACACAAATTGTCATCTTCAACGCAGTACTGGATAGTTCCTGTTCAGCGACAAAGTCCCGTCGTAGCTGCATGTAAGTTCATCGAGAAATCTGAACCGACCGTACGATCATCTACACACTTGCAGGAGTGCTCTCGATTGGCGACACGAGCATTCTCTACAAGTTTCATAAACTTCGTACGGCTGGAAGGGGAGTTAGACAAAAATTGTCATCATCCGAATTTCCGCTCAGCGACCAAGTCCCTTCGTAGCTGTATGTAAGTTCATCGAGCAATGCGAACCGATCGTACGATCTTCTTCAAACTTGCAGGAGTGGTCTCGATTGGCGACACGAGCATTCTCTACAAGTTTCATAAACTTCGTACGGCTGGAAGGGGAGTTAGACAAAAATTGTCATCATCCGAATTTCCGCTCAGCGAGCAAGTCCCGTCGTAGCTATATGTAAGTTCATCAAGAAATGCGAACCGACCGTACGATCTTCTTCAAACTTGCAGGAGTGCTCTCGATTGCCGACACGGGCATTCTCTACAAGTTTCATAAACTTCGTACGGCTGGAAGCGGAGTTAGACACAAATTGTCATCATCCGAATTTCCGCTCAGCGACCAAGTCCCTTCGTAGCTGTATGTAAGTTCATCGAGAAATGCGAACCGATCGTACGATCTTCTTCAAACTTGCAGGAGTGGTCTCGATTGGCGACACGAGCATTCTCTACAAGTTTCATAAACTTCGTACGGCTGCAAGGGGAGTTAGACACAAATTGTCATCTACAACGCAGTACTGGATAGTTCCCGTTCAGCGACAAAGTCCCGTCGTAGCTGCATGTAAGTTCATCGAGAAATGTGAACCGACCGTACGATCTTCTTCAAATTTGCAGGAGTGCTCTCGATTGGCGACACGAGCATTCTGTACAAGTTTCATAAACTTCGTACGGCTGGAAGGGGAGTTAGACAAAAATTGTCACCATCCGAATTTCCGCTCAGCGACCAAGTCCCTTCGTAGCTGTATGTAAGTTCATCGAGAAATGCGAACCGACCGTACGCTCATCTTCAAACTTGCAGGAGTGCTCTCGATTGGCGACACGAGCATTCTGTACACGTTTCATAAACTTCGTACGGCTGGAAGGGGAGTTAGACACTAATTGTCATCTACAACGCAATTTTCGCTTAGCGACCAAGTCCCGTCGTAGCTGTATGTAAGTTCATCGAGAAATGCGAACCGACCGTACGCTCATCTTCAAACTTGCAGGAGTGCTCTCGATTGGCTACACGAGCATTCTCTACAAGTTTTATAAACTTCGTACGGCTGGAAGCGGAGTTAGACACAAATTGTCATCATCCGAATTTCCGCTCAGCGACCAAGTCCCTTCGTAGCTGCATGTAAGTTCATCGAGAAATCTGAACCGACCGTACGATCATCTTCACACTTGCAGGAGTGCTCTCGATTGGCGACACGAGCATTCTCTACAAGTTTCATAAATTTCGTACGGCTGGAAGCGGAGTTAGACACAAATTGAAATCTACAACGCAGTTTCCGCTCAGCGACCAAGTCCCTTCGTAGCTGTATGTAAATTCATCGAGAAATGCGAACCGACCGTACGATCTTCTTCAAACTTGCAGGAGTGGTCTCGATTGGCGACACGAGCATTCTCTACAAGTTTCATAAACTTCGTACGGCTGGAAAAGGAGTTAGACACAAATTGTCATCTACAACGCAGTACTAGATAGTGCCCGTTCAGCGACTAAGTCCCGTCGTAGGTGTATGTAAGTTCATCGAGAAATGTGAACCGACCGTACGCTCATCTTCAAACTTGCAGGAGTGCTCTCGATTGGCGACACGAGCATTTTCTACAATTTTCATAAACTTCGTTCGGCTGGAAGGGGAGTTAGACACAAATTGTCATCTACAACGCAGTACTGGATAGTGCCCGTTCAGCGACTAAGTCCCGTCGTAGGTGTATGTAAGTTCATCGAGAAATGTGAACCGACCGTACGATCTTCTTCAAACTTGCAGGAGTGCTCTCGATTGGCGACACGAGCATGCTGTACAAGTTTCATAAACTTCGTACGGCTGGAAGCGGAGTTAGACACAAATTGTCATCATCCGAATATCCGCTCAGCGACCAAGTCCCTTCGTAGCTGCATGTAAGTTCATCGAGAAATCTGAACCGACCGTACGATCATCTTCACACTTGCAGGAGTGCTCTCGATTGGCGACACGAGCATTCTCTACAAGTTTCATAAACTTCGTACGGCTGGAAGGGGTGTTAGACACAAATTGTCATCTACAACGCAGTTTCCGCTCAGCGAGCAAGTCCCGTCGTAGCTATATGTAAGTTCATCGAGATATGCGAACCGACCGTACGATCTTCTTCAAACTTTTAGGAGTGCTCTCGATTGGCGACACGAGCATTCTCTATAAGTTTCATACACTTCGTACGGCTGGAAGGGGAGTTAGACACAAATTGTCATCTACAACGCAGTTTCCGACAGCGACCAAGTTCCGTCGTAGCTGTATGTAAGTTCATCGAGAAATGCGAACCGACCGTACGATCTTCTTCAAACTTGCAGGAGTGCTCTCGATTGGTGACACGAGCATTCTCTATAAGTTTCATACACTTCGTACGGCTGGAAGGGGAGTTAGACACAAATTGTCATCTACAACGCAGCTTCCGACAGCGACCAAGTTCCGTCGTAGCTGTATGTAAGTTCATCGAGAAATGCGAACCGACCGTACGATCTTCTTCAAACTTGCAGGAGTGCTCTCGATTGGCGACACGAGCATTCTCTACAAGTTTCATAATCTTCGTACGGCTGGAAGCGGAGTTAGACACAAATTGTAATCTACAACGCAGTTTCCGCTCAGCGACCAAGTCCCTTCGTAGCTGTATGTAAGTTCATCGAGAAATGCGAACCGACCGTTAGATCTTCTTCAAACTTGCAGGAGTGCTCTCGATTGGCGACACGAGCATTCTCTATAAGTTTCATACACTTCGTACGGCTGGAAGGGGAGTTAGACACAAATTGTCATTTACAACGCAGTACTGGATAGTTCCTGTTCAGCGACAAAGTCCCGTCGTAGCTGTATGTAAGTTCATCGAGATATGTGAACCGACCGTACGATCTTCTTCAAACTTGCAGGAGTGCTCTCGATTGACGACACGAGCATGCTGTGCAAGTTTCATAAACTTCGTACGGCTGGAAGCGGAGTTTGAAAAAAATTGTCATCATCCGAATTTCCGCTCAGCGACCAAGTCCCTTCGTAGCTGCATGTAAGTTCATCGAGAAATCTGAACCGACCGTACGCTCATCTTCAAACTTGCAGGAGTGCTCTCGATAGGCGACACGAGCATTCTCTACAAGTTTCATAAACTTCGTACGGCTGGAAGGGGAGTTAGACACAAATTGTCATCTACAACGCAGTACTGGATAGTTCCCGTTGAGCGACTAAGTCTCGTCGTAGCTGTATGTAAGTTCATCGAGAAATGCGAACCGACCGTACGATCTTCTTCAATCTTGCAGGAGTGCTCTCGATTGACGACGCGAGCATGCGTACAAGTTTCATAAACTTCGTACGGCTGGAAGCGGAGTTTGAAAAAAATTGTCATCATCCGAATTTCCGCTCAGCGACCAAGTCCCTTCGTAGCTGCATGTAAGTTCATCGAGAAATCTGAACCGACCGTACGCTCATCTTCAAACTTGCAGGAGTGGTCTCGATTGGCGACACGAGCATTCTCTACAAGTTTTATAAACTTCGTACGGCTGGAAGCGGAGTTTGAAAAAAATTGTCATCATCCGATTTTCCGCTCAGCGACCAAGTCCCCTCGTAGCTGCATGTAAGTTCATCGAGAAATCTGAACCGACCGTACGATCATCTACACACTTGCAGGAGTGCTCTCGATTGGCGACACGAGCATTCTGTACAAGTTTCATAAACTTCGTACGGCTGGAAGGGGTGTTAGACACAAATTGTCATCTACAACGCAGTACTGGATAGTTCCCGTTCAGCGACAAAGTCCCGTCGTAGCTGTATATAAGATCATCGAGAAATGTGAACCGACCGTACGATCTTCTTCAAATTTGCAGGAGTGGTCTCGAATGGCGACACGAGCATTCTGTACAAGTTTCATAAACTTCGTACGTCTGGAAGGGGAGTTAGACACAAATTGTCATCTACAACGCAATTTCCGTTCAGCGACAAAGTCCCGTCGTAGCTGTATATAAGATCGTCGAGAAATGTGAACCGACCGTACGATCTTCTTCAAATTTGCAGGAGTGGTCTCGAATGGCGACACGAGCATTCTGTACAAGTTTCATAAACTTCGTACGTCTGGAAGGGGTGTTAGACACAAATTGTCATCTTCAACGCAGTACTGGATAGTTCCTGTTCAGCGACAAAGTCCCGTCGTAGCTGCATGTAAGTTCATCGAGAAATCTGAACCGACCGTACGATCATCTACACACTTGCAGGAGTGCTCTCGATTGGCGACACGAGCATTCTCTACAAGTTTCATAAACTTCGTACGGCTGGAAGGGGAGTTAGACAAAAATTGTCATCATCCGAATTTCCGCTCAGCGACCAAGTCCCTTCGTAGCTGTATGTAAGTTCATCGAGCAATGCGAACCGATCGTACGATCTTCTTCAAACTTGCAGGAGTGGTCTCGATTGGCGACACGAGCATTCTCTACAAGTTTCATAAACTTCGTACGGCTGGAAGGGGAGTTAGACAAAAATTGTCATCATCCGAATTTCCGCTCAGCGAGCAAGTCCCGTCGTAGCTATATGTAAGTTCATCGAGAAATGCGAACCGACCGTACGATCTTCTTCAAACTTGCAGGAGTGCTCTCGATTGCCGACACGGGCATTCTCTACAAGTTTCATAAACTTCGTACGGCTGGAAGCGGAGTTAGACACAAATTGTCATCATCCGAATTTCCGCTCAGCGACCAAGTCCCTTCGTAGCTGTATGTAAGTTCATCGAGAAATGCGAACCGATCGTACGATCTTCTTCAAACTTGCAGGAGTGGTCTCGATTGGCGACACGAGCATTCTCTACAAGTTTCATAAACTTCGTACGGCTGCAAGGGGAGTTAGACACAAATTGTCATCTACAACGCAGTACTGGATAGTTCCCGTTCAGCGACAAAGTCCCGTCGTAGCTGCATGTAAGATCATCGAGAAATGTGAACCGACCGTACGACCTTCTTCAAATTTGCAGGAGTGCTCTCGATTGGCGACACGAGCATTCTGTACAAGTTTCATAAACTTCGTACGGCTGGAAGGGGAGTTAGACACAAATTGTCACCATCCGAATTTCCGCTCAGCGACCAAGTCCCTTCGTAGCTGTATGTAAGTTCATCCAGAAATGCGAACCGATCGTACGATCTTCTTCAAACTTGCAGGAGTGGTCTCGATTGGCGAAACGAGCATTCTCTACAAGTTTCATAAACTTCGTACAGCTGCAAGGGGAGTTAGACACAAATTGTCATCTACAACGCAGTACTGGATAGTTCCCGTTCAGCGATAAAGTCCCGTCGTAGCTGCATGTAAGTTCATCGAGAAATGTGAACCGACCGTACGATCTTCTTCAAATTTGCAGGAGTGCTCTCGATTGGCGACACGAGCATTCTGTACACGTTTCATAAACTTCGTACGGCTGGAAGGGGAGTTAGACACTAATTGTCATCTACAACGCAATTTCCGCTTAGCGACCAAGTCCCGTCGTAGCTGTATGTAAGTTCATCGAGAAATGCGAACCGACCGTACGCTCATCTTCAAACTTGCAGGAGTGCTCTCGATTGGCTACACGAGCATTCTCTACAAGTTTCATAAACTTCGTTCGGCTGGAAGCGGAGTTAGACACAAATTGTCATCATCCGAATTTCCGCTCAGCGAGCAAGTCCCGTCGTAGCTATATGTAAGTTCTTCGAGAAATGCGAACCGACCGTACGATCTTCTTCAAACTTGCAGGAGTGCTCTCGATTGGCGACACGGGCATTCTCTACAAGTTTCATAAACTTCGTACGGCTGGAAGCGGAGTTAGACACAAATTGTCATCATCCGAATTTCCGCTCAGCGACCAAGTCCCTTCGTAGCTGCATGTAAGTTCATCGAGAAATCTGAACCGACCGTACGATCATCTTCACACTTGCAGGAGTGCTCTCGATTGGCGACACGAGCATTCTCTACAAGTTTCATAAACTTCGTACGGCTGGAAGCGGAGTTAGACACAAATTGAAATCTACAACGCAGTTTCCGCTCAGCGACCAAGTCCCTTCGTAGCTGTATGTAAATTCATCGAGAAATGCGAACCGACCGTACGATCTTCTTCAAACTTGCAGGAGTGGTCTCGATTGGCGACACGAGCATTCTCTACAAGTTTCATAAACTTCGTACGGCTGGAAAAGGAGTTAGACACAAATTGTCATCTACAACGCAGTACTGGATAGTGCCCGTTCAGCGACTAAGTCCCGTCGTAGGTGTATGTAAGTTCATCGAGAAATGTGAACCGACCGTACGCTCATCTTCAAACTTGCAGGAGTGCTCTCGATTGGCGACACGAGCATTCTCTACAATTTTCATAAACTTCGTTCGGCTGGAAGGGGAGTTAGACACAAATTGTCATCTACAACGCAGTACTGGATAGTGCCCGTTCAGCGACTAAGTCCCGTCGTAGGTGTATGTAAGTTCATCGAGAAATGTGAACCGACCGTACGATCTTCTTCAAACTTGCAGGAGTGCTCTCGATTGGCGACACGAGCATGCTGTACAAGTTTCATAAACTTCGTACGGCTGGAAGCGGAGTTAGACACAAATTGTCATCATCCGAATATCCGCTCAGCGACCAAGTCCCTTCGTAGCTGCATGTAAGTTCATCGAGAAATCTGAACCGACCGTACGATCATCTTCACACTTGCAGGAGTGCTCTCGATTGGCGACACGAGCATTCTCTACAAGTTTCATAAACTTCGTACGGCTGGAAGGGGTGTTAGACACAAATTGTCATCTACAACGCAGTTTCCGCTCAGCGAGCAAGTCCCGTCGTAGCTATATGTAAGTTCATCGAGATATGCGAACCGACCGTACGATCTTCTTCAAACTTTCAGGAGTGCTCTCGATTGGCGACACGAGCATTCTCTATAAGTTTCATACACTTCGTACGGCTGGAAGGGGAGTTAGACACAAATTGTCATCTACAACGCAGTTTCCGACAGCGACCAAGTTCCGTCGTAGCTGTATGTAAGTTCATCGAGAAATGCGAACCGACCGTACGATCTTCTTCAAACTTGCAGGAGTGCTCTCGATTGGCGACACGAGCATTCTCTATAAGTTTCATAAACTTCGTACGGCTGCAAGGGGAGTTAGACACAAATTGTCATCTACAACGCAGTACTGGATAGTTCCCGTTCAGCGACAAAGTCCCGTCGTAGCTGCATGTAAGTTCATCGAGAAGTGTGAACCGACCGTACGATCTTCTTCAAATTTGCAGGAGTGCTCTCGATTGGCGACACGAGCATTCTCTACAAGTTTCATAAACTTCGTACGGCTGGAAGGGGAGTTAGACACAAATTGTCACCATCCGAATTTCCGCTCAGCGACCAAGTCCCTTCGTAGCTGTATGTAAGTTCATCGAGAAATGCGAACCGATCGTACGATCTTCTTCAAACTTGCAGGAGTGGTCTCGATTGGCGAAACGAGCATTCTCTACAAGTTTCATAAACTTCGTACGGCTGCAAGGGGAGTTAGACACAAATTGTCATCTACAACGCAGTACTGGATAGTGCCCGTTCAGCGACTAAGTCCCGTCGTAGGTGTATGTAAGTTCATCGAGAAATGTGAACCGACCGTACGCTCATCTTCAAACTTGCAGGAGTGCTCTCGATTGGCGACACGAGCATTCTCTACAATTTTCATAAACTTCGTTCGGCTGGAAGGGGAGTTAGACACAAATTGTCATCTACAACGCAGTACTGGATAGTGCCCGTTCAGCGACTAAGTCCCGTCGTAGGTGTATGTAAGTTCATCGAGAAATGTGAACCGACCGTACGATCTTCTTCAAACTTGCAGGAGTGCTCTCGATTGGCGACTCGAGCATGCTGTACAAGTTTCATAAACTTCGTACGGCTGGAAGCGGAGTTAGACACAAATTGTCATCATCCGAATATCCGCTCAGCGACCAAGTCCCTTTGTAACTGCATGTAAGATCATCGAGAAATCTGAACCGAGCGTACGATCATCGAGAAATCTGAACCGACCGTACGATCATCGTCAAACTTGCAGGAGTGCTCTCGATTGGCGGCACGAGCATTCTGTACAAGTGTCATAAACTTCGTACGCCTGGAAGGGGAGTTAGACACAAATTGTCATCATCCGATTTTCCGCTCAGCGACCAAATCCCTTCGGAGCTGCATGTAAGTTCATCGAGAAATGCGAACCGACCGTACGATCATCTTCAAACTTGCAGGAGTGCTCTCGATTGGCGACACGAGCATTCTCTACAAGTTTCATAAACTTCGTTCGGCTGGAAGGGGAGTTAGACACAAATTGTCATGTATAACGCAGTTTCCGTTCAGCGACCAAATCCCGTCGTAGGTGTATGTAAGTTCATCGAGAAATGTGAACCGACCGTACAATCTTCTTCAAACTTGCAGGGGTGCTCTCGATTGGCGACACGAGCATTCTATACAAGTTTCATAAACTTCGTACGGCTGGAAGGGGAGTTAGACACAAATTGTCATCAACAAGGCAGTACTGGATAGTTCCCGTACAGCGACTAAGTCCCGTCGTAGGTGTATGTAAGTTCATCAAGAAATGTGAACCGACCGTACAATCTTCTTCAAACTTGCAGGAGTGCTCTCGATTGGCGACACGAGCATTCTCTACAAGTTTCATAAACTTCGTACGGCTGGAAGGGGAGTTAGACACAAATTGTCATGTACAACGCAGTTTCCGCTCAGCGACCAAGTCCCTTCGTAGCTGCATGTAAGTTCATCGAGAAACCTGAACCGACCGTACGATCATCTTCAAACTTGCAGGAGTGCTCTCGATTGGCGACACGAGCATTCTCTACAAGTTTCATAAACTTCGTACGGCTGGAAGCGGAGTTTGAAAAAAATGGTCATCATCCGAATTTCCGCTCAGCGACCAAGTCCCTTTGTAACTGCATGTAAGATCTTCGAGAAATCTGAACCGACCGTACGATCATCGAGAAATCTGAACCGACCGTACGATCATCGTCAAACTTGCAGGAGTGCTCTCGATTGGCGGCACGAGCATTCTGTACAAGTGTCACAAACTTCGTACGCCTGGAAGAGGAGTTAGACACAAATTGTCATCTACAACGCAGTACTGGATAGTTCCCGTTCAGCGACAAAGTCCCGTCGTAGCTGTATGTAAGTTCATCGAGAAATTTGAACGACCGTACGATCTTCTTCAAACTTGCAGGAGTGCTCTCGATTGGCAACACGAGCATTCTCTACAAGTTTCATAAACTTCGTACGGCTGGAAGGGGAGTTAGATACAAATTGTCATCTACAACGCAGTACTGGATAGTTCCCGTTCAGCGACAAATTCCCGTCGTAGCTGTATGTAAGTTAATCGAGAAATCTGAACCGACCCTACGATCATCTTCAAACTTGCAGGAGTGCTGTCGATTGACGAAACGAGCATGCTGTAGAAGTTTCATAAACTTCGTACGGCTGGAAGCAGAGTTTGAAAAAAATTGTCAACATCCGAATTTCCGCTCAACGACCAAGTCCCTTCGTAGCTGCATGTAAGTTCATCGAGAAATCTGAACCGACCGTACGATCATCTTCAAACTTGCAGGAGTGCTCTCGATTGACGTCCTGAGCATGCTGTAAAAGTTTCATAAACTTCGTACGGCTGGAAGCGGAGTTTGAAAAAAATGTCATCATCCGAATTTCCGCTCAGCGACCAAGTCCCTCCGTAGCTGCATGTAAGTTCATCGAGAAATCTGAACCGACCCTACGATCATCTTCAAACTTGCAGGAGTGCTCTCGATTGGCGACACGAGTATTCTCTACAAGTTTCATAAACTTCGTACAGCTGGAAGGGGAGTTAGACACAAATTGTCATCATCCGATTTTCCGCTCAGCGACCAAATCCCTTCGTAGCTGCATGTAAGTTCATCGAGAAATGCGAACCGACCGTACGATCATCTTCAAACTTGCAGGAGTGCTCTCGATTGGCGACACGAGCATTCTCTACAAGTTTCATAAACTTCGTTCGGCTGGAAGGGGAGTTAGACACAAATTGTCATGTATAACGCAGTTTCCGCTCAGCGACCAAATCCCGTCGTAGGTGTATGTAAGTTCATCGAGAAATGTGAACCGACCGTACAATCTTCTTCAAACTTGCAGGAGTGCTCTCGATTGGCGACACGAGCATTCTATACAAGTTTCATAAACTTCGTACGGCTGGAAGGGGAGTTAGACACAAATTGTCATCAACAAGGCAGTACTGGATAGTTCCCGTACAGCGACTAAGTCCCGTCGTAGGTGTATGTAAGTTCATCAAGAAATGTGAACCGACCGTACAATCTTCTTCAAACTTGCAGGAGTGCTCTCGATTGGCGACACGAGCATTCTCTACAAGTTTCATAAACTTCGTACGGCTGGAAGGGGAGTTAGACACAAATTGTCATGTACAACGCAGTTTCCGCTCAGCGACCAAGTCCCTTCGTAGCTGCATGTAAGTTCATCGAGAAACCTGAACCGACCGTACGATCATCTTCAAACTTGCAGGAGTGCTCTCGATTGGCGACACGAGCATTCTCTACAAGTTTCATAAACTTCGTACGGCTGGAAGCGGAGTTTGAAAAAAATGGTCATCATCCGAATTTCCGCTCAGCGACCAAGTCCCTTTGTAACTGCATGTAAGATCATCGAGAAATCTGAACCGACCGTACGATCATCGAGAAATCTGAACCGACCGTACGATCATCGTCAAACTTGCAGGAGTGCTCTCGCTTGACGGCACGAGCATTCTGTACAAGTGTCATAAACTTCGTACGCCTGGAAGAGGAGTTAGACACAAATTGTCATCTACAACGCAGTACTGGATAGTTCCCGTTCAGCGACAAAGTCCCGTCGTAGCTGTATGTAAGTTCATCGAGAAATTTGAACGACCGTACGATCTTCTTCAAACTTGCAGGAGTGCTCTCGATTGGCAACACGAGCATTCTCTACAAGTTTCATAAACTTCGTACGGCTGGAAGGGGAGTTAGATACAAATTGTCATCTACAACGCAGTACTGGATAGTTCCCGTTCAGCGACAAATTCCCGTCGTAGCTGTATGTAAGTTAATCGAGAAATCTGAACCGACCCTACAATCATCTTCAAACTTGCAGGAGTGCTGTCGATTGACGAAACGAGCATGCTGTAGAAGTTTCATAAACTTCGTACGGCTGGAAGCAGAGTTTGAAAAAAATTGTCATCATCCGAATTTCCGCTCAACGACCAAGTCCCTTCGTAGCTGCATGTAAGTTCATCGAGAAATCTGAACCGACCGTACGATCATCTTCAAACTTGCAGGAGTGCTCTCGATTGACGTCCTGAGCATGCTGTAAAAGTTGCATAAACTTCGTACGGCTGGAAGCGGAGTTTGAAAAAAATTGTCATCATCCGAATTTCCGCTCAGCGACCAAGTCCCTCCGTAGCTGCATGTAAGTTCATCGAGAAATCTGAACCGACCCTACGATCATCTTCAAACTTGCAGGAGTGCTCTCGATTGGCGACACGAGTATTCTCTACAAGTTTCATAAACTTCGTACAGCTGGAAGGGGAGTTAGACACAAATTGTCATCATCCGAATTTCCGCTCAGCGACCAAATCCCTTCGTAGCTGCATGTAAGTTCATCGAGAAATGCGAACCGACCGTACGATCATCTTCAAACTTGCAGGAGTGCTCTCGATTGGCGACACGAGCATTCTCTACAAGTTTCATAAACTTCGTTCGGCTGGAAGGGGAGTTAGACACAAATTGTCATGTATAACGCAGTTTCCGCTCAGCGACCAAGTCCCTTCGTAGCTGCATGTAAGTTCATCGAGAAACCTGAACCGACCGTACAATCATCTTCAAACTTGCAGGAGTGTTCTCGATAGGCGACACGAGCATTCTCTACAAGTTTCATAAACTTCGTACGGTTGGAAGGGGAGTTAGACACAAATTGTCATCTACAACGCAGTTGCCGCTCAGCGACCAAGTCCCGTCGTAGGTGTTTGTAAGTTCATCGAGAAATGTGAACCGACCGTACGATCTTCTTCAAACTTGCAGGAGTGCTCTCGATTGGCGACGGGAGCATTCTCTACAAGTTTCATAAACTTCGTACGGCTGGAAGGGGAGTTAGACACAAATTGTCATGTACAACGCAGTTTCCGCTCAGCGACCAAGTCCCTTCGTAGCTGCATGTAAGTTCATCGAGAAATATGAACCGACCATACGATCATCTTCAAACTTGCAGGAGTGCTCTCGATTGGCGACACGAGTATTCTGTACAGTTTCATAAACTTCGTACGGCTGGAAGGGGAGTTAGACACAAATTGTCATCTACAACGCAGTACTGGATAGTTCCCGTTCAGCGACAAAGTCCCGTCGTAGCTGTATGTAAGTTCATCGAGAAATCTGAACCGACCCTACGATCATCTTCAAACTTGCAGGAGTGCTGTCGATTGACGACACGAGCATGCTGTAGAAGTTTCATAAACTTCGTACGGCTGGAAGCGGAGTTTGAAAAAAATTGTCCTCATCCGAATTTCCGTTCAACGACCAAGTCCCTTCGTAGCTGTATGTAAGTTCATCGAGAAATCTGAACCGACCCTACGATCATCTTCAAACTTGCAGGAGTGCTCTCGATTGACGTCCTGAGCATGCTGTAAAAGTTGCATAAACTTCGTACGGCTGGAAGCGGAGTTTGAAAAAAATTGTCATCATCCGAATTTCCGCTCAGCGACCAAGTCCCTCCGTAGCTGCATGTAAGTTCATCAAGAAATCTGAACCGACCCTACGATCATCTTCAAACTTGCAGGAGTGCTCTCGATTGGCGACACGAGTATTCTCTACAAGTTTCATAAACTTCGTACAGCTGGAAGGGGAGTTAGACACAAATTGTCATCATCCGAATTTCCGCTCAGCGAGCAAGTCCCGTCGCAGCTATATGTAAGTTCATCGAGAAATCTGAACCGACCGTACGATCATCTTCAAACTTGCAGGAGTGCTCTCGATTGGCGACACGAGCAGTCTGTACAAGTTTCATAAACTTCGTACGGCTGGAAGGGGAGTTAGACACAAATTGTCATCTACAACGCAGTTTCCGACAGCGACCAAGTCCCGTCGTAGCTGTATGTAAGTTCATCGAGAAATCTGAACCGACCGTACGATCATCTTCAAACTTGCAGGAGTGCTCTCGATTGGCGACACGAGCAGTCTGTACAAGTTTCATAAACTTCGTACGGCTGGAAGGGGAGTTAGACACAAATTGTCATCTACAACGCAGTTTCCGACAGCGACCAAGTCCCTTCGTAGCTGTATGTAAGTTCATCGAGAAATGCGAACCGATCGTACGATCTTCTTCAAACTTGCAGGAGTGCTCTCGATTGACGACACGAGCATGCTGTGCAAGTTTCATAAACTTCGTACGGCTGGAAGCGGAGTTTGAAAAAAATTGTCATCCTCCGAATTTCCGCTCAGCGACCAAGTCCCTTCGTAGCTGCATGTAAGTTCATCGAGAAATCTGAACCGACCGTACGCTCATCTTCAAACTTGCAGGAGTGCTCTCGATTGGCGACATGAGCATTCTCTACAAGTTTCATAAACTTCGTACAGCTGGAGAAGGAGTTAGACACAAATTGTCATCTACAACGCAGTACTGGATAGTTCCCGTTCAGCGACAAAGTCCCGTCGTAGCTGTATATAAGATCATCGAGAAATGTGAACCGACCGTACGATCTTCTTCAAATTTGCAGGAGTGCTCTCGATTGGCGACACAAGCATTCTGTACCAGTTTCATAAACTTCGTACGGGTGGAAAGGGTGTTAGACACAAATTGTCATCTACAACGCAGTACTGGATAGTTCCCGTTCAGCGACTAAGTCCCATCGTAGCTGCATGTAAGTTCATCGAGAAATGTGAACCGACCGTTGGATCTTCTTCAAACTTGCAGGATTGCTCTCGATTGACGACACGAGCATGCTGAACAAGTTTCATAAACTTCGTACGGCTGGAAGCGGAGTTTGAAAAAAACGGACATCATCCGAATTTCCGCTCAGCGACCAAGTCACTTCGTAGCTGCATGTAAGTTCATCGAGAAATCTGAACCGACCGTACGCTCATCTTCAAACTTGCAGGAGTGGTCTCGATTGGCGACACCAGCATTCTCTACAAGTTTTATAAACTTCGTACGGCTGGAAGCGGAGTTTGAAAAAAATTGTCATCATCCGATTTTCCGCTCAGCGACCAAGTCCCCTCGTAGCTGCATGTAAGTTCATCGACAAATCTGAACCGACCGTACGATCATCTACACACTTGCAGGAGTGCTCTCGATTGGCGACACGAGCATTCTCTACAAGTTTCATAAACTTCGTACGGCTGGAAGGGGAGTTAGACACAAATTGTCATCTACAACGCAGTTTCCACTTAGCGACCAAGTCCCTTCGTAGCTGTATGTAAGTTCATCGAGAAATGCGAACCGATCGTACGATCTTCTTCAAACTTGCAGGAGTGGTCTCGATTGGCGACAAGAGCATTCTGTACAAGTTTCATAAACTTCGTACGGCTGGAAGGGGAGTTAGACACAAATTGTCATCTACTACGCAGTTTCCAAACAGCGACCAAGTCCCTTCGTAGCTGTATGTAAGTTCATCGAGCAATGCGAACCGATCATACGATCTTCTTCAAACTTGCAGGAGTGGTCTCGATTGACGAAACGAGCATTCTCTACAAGTTTCATAAACTTCGTACGGCTGGAAGGGGAGTTAGACACAAATTGTCATCTACAACGCAGTTTCCGCTCAGCGACCAAGTCCCGTCGTAGCTGCATGTAAGTTCATCGAGAAATCTGAACCGACCGTACGCTCATCTTCAAACTTGCAGGAGTGCTCTCGATTGGCGACATGAGCATTCTCTACAAGTTTCATAAACTTCGTACGGCTGGAGAAGGAGTTAGACACAAATTGTCATCTACAACGCAGTACTGGATAGTTCCCGTTCAGCGACAAAGTCCCGTCGTAGCTGTATATAAGATCATCGAGAAATGTGAACCGACCGTACGATCTTCTTCAAATTTGCAGGAGTGCTCTCGAATGGCGACACGAGCATTCTGTACAAGTTTCATAAACTTCGTACGGCTGGAAGGGGAGTTAGACACAAATTGTCATGTACAACGCAGTTTCCGACAGCGACCAAGTCCCGTCGTAGCTGTATGTAAGTTCATCGAGAAATGCGAACCGACCGTACGATCATCTTCAAACTTGCAGGAGTGCTGTCGATTGACGAAACGAGCATGCTGTAGAAGTTTCATAAACTTCGTACGGCTGGAAGCAGAGTTTGAAAAAAATTGTCAACATCCGAATTTCCGCTCAACGACCAAGTCCCTTCGTAGCTGCATGTAAGTTCATCGAGAAATCTGAACCGACCGTACGATCATCTTCAAACTTGCAGGAGTGCTCTCGATTGACGTCCTGAGCATGCTGTAAAAGTTTCATAAACTTCGTACGGCTGGAAGCGGAGTTTGAAAAAAATTGTCATCATCCGAATTTCCGCTCAGCGACCAAGTCCCTCCGTAGCTGCATGTAAGTTCATCGAGAAATCTGAACCGACCCTACGATCATCTTCAAACTTGCAGGAGTGCTCTCGATTGGCGACACGAGTATTCTCTACAAGTTTCATAAACTTCGTACAGCTGGAAGGGGAGTTAGACACAAATTGTCATCATCCGATTTTCCGCTCAGCGACCAAATCCCTTCGTAGCTGCATGTAAGTTCATCGAGAAATGCGAACCGACCGTACGATCATCTTCAAACTTGCAGGAGTGCTCTCGATTGGCGACACGAGCATTCTCTACAAGTTTCATAAACTTCGTTCGGCTGGAAGGGGAGTTAGACACAAATTGTCATGTATAACGCAGTTTCCGCTCAGCGACCAAATCCCGTCGTAGGTGTATGTAAGTTCATCGAGAAATGTGAACCGACCGTACAATCTTCTTCAAACTTGCAGGAGTGCTCTCGATTGGCGACACGAGCATTCTATACAAGTTTCATAAACTTCGTACGGCTGGAAGGGGAGTTAGACACAAATTGTCATCAACAAGGCAGTACTGGATAGTTCCCGTACAGCGACTAAGTCCCGTCGTAGGTGTATGTAAGTTCATCAAGAAATGTGAACCGACCGTACAATCTTCTTCAAACTTGCAGGAGTGCTCTCGATTGGCGACACGAGCATTCTCTACAAGTTTCATAAACTTCGTACGGCTGGAAGGGGAGTTAGACACAAATTGTCATGTACAACGCAGTTTCCGCTCAGCGACCAAGTCCCTTCGTAGCTGCATGTAAGTTCATCGAGAAACCTGAACCGACCGTACGATCATCTTCAAACTTGCAGGAGTGCTCTCGATTGGCGACACGAGCATTCTCTACAAGTTTCATAAACTTCGTACGGCTGGAAGCGGAGTTTGAAAAAAATGGTCATCATCCGAATTTCCGCTCAGCGACCAAGTCCCTTTGTAACTGCATGTAAGATCATCGAGAAATCTGAACCGACCGTACGATCATCGAGAAATCTGAACCGACCGTACGATCATCGTCAAACTTGCAGGAGTGCTCTCGCTTGGCGGCACGAGCATTCTGTACAAGTGTCATAAACTTCGTACGCCTGGAAGAGGAGTTAGACACAAATTGTCATCTACAACGCAGTACTGGATAGTTCCCGTTCAGCGACAAAGTCCCGTCGTAGCTGTATGTAAGTTCATCGAGAAATTTGAACGACCGTACGATCTTCTTCAAACTTGCAGGAGTGCTCTCGATTGGCAACACGAGCATTCTCTACAAGTTTCATAAACTTCGTACGGCTGGAAGGGGAGTTAGATACAAATTGTCATCTACAACGCAGTACTGGATAGTTCCCGTTCAGCGACAAATTCCCGTCGTAGCTGTATGTAAGTTAATCGAGAAATCTGAACCGACCCTACAATCATCTTCAAACTTGCAGGAGTGCTGTCGATTGACGAAACGAGCATGCTGTAGAAGTTTCATAAACTTCGTACGGCTGGAAGCAGAGTTTGAAAAAAATTGTCATCATCCGAATTTCCGCTCAACGACCAAGTCCCTTCGTAGCTGCATGTAAGTTCATCGAGAAATCTGAACCGACCGTACGATCATCTTCAAACTTGCAGGAGTGCTCTCGATTGACGTCCTGAGCATGCTGTAAAAGTTGCATAAACTTCGTACGGCTGGAAGCGGAGTTTGAAAAAAATTGTCATCATCCGAATTTCCGCTCAGCGACCAAGTCCCTCCGTAGCTGCATGTAAGTTCATCGAGAAATCTGAACCGACCCTACGATCATCTTCAAACTTGCAGGAGTGCTCTCGATTGGCGACACGAGTATTCTCTACAAGTTTCATAAACTTCGTACAGCTGGAAGGGGAGTTAGACACAAATTGTCATCATCCGAATTTCCGCTCAGCGACCAAATCCCTTCGTAGCTGCATGTAAGTTCATCGAGAAATGCGAACCGACCGTACGATCATCTTCAAACTTGCAGGAGTGCTCTCGATTGGCGACACGAGCATTCTCTACAAGTTTCATAAACTTCGTTCGGCTGGAAGGGGAGTTAGACACAAATTGTCATCTACAACGCAGTTGCCGCTCAGCGACCAAGTCCCGTCGTAGGTGTTTGTAAGTTCATCGAGAAATGTGAACCGACCGTACGATCTTCTTCAAACTTGCAGGAGTGCTCTCGATTGGCGACGGGAGCATTCTCTACAAGTTTCATAAACTTCGTACGGCTGGAAGGGGAGTTAGACACAAATTGTCATGTACAACGCAGTTTCCGCTCAGCGACCAAGTCCCTTCGTAGCTGCATGTAAGTTCATCGAGAAATATGAACCGACCATACGATCATCTTCAAACTTGCAGGAGTGCTCTCGATTGGCGACACGAGTATTCTGTACAGTTTCATAAACTTCGTACGGCTGGAAGGGGAGTTAGACACAAATTGTCATCTACAACGCAGTACTGGATAGTTCCCGTTCAGCGACAAAGTCCCGTCGTAGCTGTATGTAAGTTCATCGAGAAATCTGAACCGACCCTACGATCATCTTCAAACTTGCAGGAGTGCTGTCGATTGACGACACGAGCATGCTGTAGAAGTTTCATAAACTTCGTATGGCTGGAAGCGGAGTTTGAAAAAAATTGTCCTCATCCGAATTTCCGTTCAACGACCAAGTCCCTTCGTAGCTGTATGTAAGTTCATCGAGAAATCTGAACCGACCCTACGATCATCTTCAAACTTGCAGGAGTGCTCTCGATTGACGTCCTGAGCATGCTGTAAAAGTTGCATAAACTTCGTACGGCTGGAAGCGGAGTTTGAAAAAAATTGTCATCATCCGAATTTCCGCTCAGCGACCAAGTCCCTCCGTAGCTGCATGTAAGTTCATCAAGAAATCTGAACCGACCCTACGATCATCTTCAAACTTGCAGGAGTGCTCTCGATTGGCGACACGAGTATTCTCTACAAGTTTCATAAACTTCGTACAGCTGGAAGGGGAGTTAGACACAAATTGTCATCATCCGAATTTCCGCTCAGCGAGCAAGTCCCGTCGCAGCTATATGTAAGTTCATCGAGAAATCTGAACCGACCGTACGATCATCTTCAAACTTGCAGGAGTGCTCTCGATTGGCGACACGAGCAGTCTGTACAAGTTTCATAAACTTCGTACGGCTGGAAGGGGAGTTAGACACAAATTGTCATCTACAACGCAGTTTCCGACAGCGACCAAGTCCCGTCGTAGCTGTATGTAAGTTCATCGAGAAATCTGAACCGACCGTACGATCATCTTCAAACTTGCAGGAGTGCTCTCGATTGGCGACACGAGCAGTCTGTACAAGTTTCATAAACTTCGTACGGCTGGAAGGGGAGTTAGACACAAATTGTCATCTACAACGCAGTTTCCGACAGCGACCAAGTCCCTTCGTAGCTGTATGTAAGTTCATCGAGAAATGCGAACCGATCGTACGATCTTCTTCAAACTTGCAGGAGTGCTCTCGATTGACGACACGAGCATGCTGTGCAAGTTTCATAAACTTCGTACGGCTGGAAGCGGAGTTTGAAAAAAATTGTCATCCTCCGAATTTCCGCTCAGCGACCAAGTCCCTTCGTAGCTGCATGTAAGTTCATCGAGAAATCTGAACCGACCGTACGCTCATCTTCAAACTTGCAGGAGTGCTCTCGATTGGCGACATGAGCATTCTCTACAAGTTTCATAAACTTCGTACAGCTGGAGAAGGAGTTAGACACAAATTGTCATCTACAACGCAGTACTGGATAGTTCCCGTTCAGCGACAAAGTCCCGTCGTAGCTGTATATAAGATCATCGAGAAATGTGAACCGACCGTACGATCTTCTTCAAATTTGCAGGAGTGCTCTCGATTGGCGACACAAGCATTCTGTACCAGTTTCATAAACTTCGTACGGCTGGAAAGGGTGTTAGACACAAATTGTCATCTACAACGCAGTACTGGATAGTTCCCGTTCAGCGACTAAGTCCCATCGTAGCTGCATGTAAGTTCATCGAGAAATGTGAACCGACCGTTGGATCTTCTTCAAACTTGCAGGAGTGGTCTCGATTGGCGACACCAGCATTCTCTACAAGTTTTATAAATTTCGTACGGCTGGAAGCGGAGTTTGAAAAAAATTGTCATCATCCGATTTTCCGCTCAGCGACCAAGTCCCCTCGTAGCTGCATGTAAGTTCATCGACAAATCTGAACCGACCGTACGATCATCTACACACTTGCAGGAGTGCTCTCGATTGGCGACACGAGCATTCTCTACAAGTTTCATAAACTTCGTACGGCTGGAAGGGGAGTTAGACACAAATTGTCATCTACAACGCAGTTTCCACTTAGCGACCAAGTCCCTTCGTAGCTGTATGTAAGTTCATCGAGAAATGCGAACCGATCGTACGATCTTCTTCAAACTTGCAGGAGTGGTCTCGATTGGCGACAAGAGCATTCTGTACAAGTTTCATAAACTTCGTACGGCTGGAAGGGGAGTTAGACACAAATTGTCATCT
Source organism: Priocnemis perturbator (assembly GCA_963942575.1). Taxonomy (NCBI): domain Eukaryota; kingdom Metazoa; phylum Arthropoda; class Insecta; order Hymenoptera; family Pompilidae; genus Priocnemis; species Priocnemis perturbator. The sequence goes on along the minus strand of OZ012644.1, from coordinate 22,064,659 downwards.
ACTACGCAGTTTCCAAACAGCGACCAAGTCCCTTCGTAGCTGTATGTAAGTTCATCGAGCAATGCGAACCGATCATACGATCTTCTTCAAACTTGCAGGAGTGGTCTCGATTGACGAAACGAGCATTCTCTACAAGTTTCATAAACTTCGTACGGCTGGAAGGGGAGTTAGACACAAATTGTCATCTACAACGCAGTTTCCGCTCAGCGACCAAGTCCCGTCGTAGCTGCATGTAAGTTCATCGAGAAATCTGAACCGACCGTACGCTCATCTTCAAACTTGCAGGAGTGCTCTCGATTGGCGACATGAGCATTCTCTACAAGTTTCATAAACTTCGTACGGCTGGAGAAGGAGTTAGACACAAATTGTCATCTACAACGCAGTACTGGATAGTTCCCGTTCAGCGACAAAGTCCCGTCGTAGCTGTATATAAGATCATCGAGAAATGTGAACCGACCGTACGATCTTCTTCAAATTTGCAGGAGTGCTCTCGAATGGCGACACGAGCATTCTGTACAAGTTTCATAAACTTCGTACGGCTGGAAGGGGAGTTAGACACAAATTGTCATCTACAACGCAGTTTCCGACAGCGACCAAGTCCCGTCGTAGCTGTATGTAAGTTCATCGAGAAATGCGAACCGACCGTACGATCATCTTCAAACTTGCAGGAGTGCTCTCGATTGGCGACACAAGCATTCTGTACCAGTTTCATAAACTTCGTACGGCTGGAAGGGTAGTTAGACACAAATTGTCATCTACAACGCAGTACTGGATAGTTCCCGTTCAGCGACTCAGTCCCATCGTAGCTGCATGTAAGTTCATCGAGAAATGTGAACCGACCGTTGGATCTTCTTCAAACTTGCAGGATTGCTCTCGATTGACGACACGAGCATGCTGAACAAGTTTCATAAACTTCGTACGGCTGGAAGCGGAGTTTGAAAAAAATGGACATCATCCGAATTTCCGCTCAGCGACCAAGTCCCGTCGTAGCTGCATGTAAGTTCATCGAGAAATGCGAACCGACCGTACGATCTTCTTCAAACTTGCAGGAGTGGTCTCGATTGGCGACACGAGCATTCTCTACAAGTTTCATAAACTTCGTAAGGCTGGAAGCGGAGTTTGAAAAAAATTGTCATCATCCGAATTTCCGCTCAGCGACCAAGTCCCTTCGCAGCTGCATGTAAGTTCATCGAGAAATCTGAACCGACCGTACGCTCATCTTCAAACTTGCAGGAGTGCTCTCGATTGGCGACACGAGCATTCTCTACAAGTTTCATAAACTTCGAACGGCTGGAAGGGGAGTTAGACAAAAATTGTCATCATCCGAATTTCCGCTCAGCGAGCAAGTCCCGTCGTAGCTATATGTAAGTTCATCGAGAAATGCGAACCGACCGTACGATCTTCTTCAAACTTGCAGGAGTGCTCTCGATTGGCGACACGGGCATTCTCTACAAGTTTCATAAACTTCGTACGGCTGGAAGCGGAGTTAAACACAAATTGTAATCTACAACGCAGTTTCCGCTCAGCGACCAAGTCCCTTCGTAGCTGTATGTAAGTTCATCGAGAAATCTGAACCGACCGTACGATCATCTTCAAACTTGCAGGAGTGCTCTCGATTGGCGACACGAGCAGTCTGTACAAGTTTCATAAACTTCGTACGGCTGGAAGGGGAGTTAGACACAAATTGTCATCTACAACCAAATTCCGCTTAGCGACCAAGTCCCGTCGTAGGTGTATGTAAGTTCATCGAGAAATGTGAACCGACCGTACGATATTCTTCAAATTTGCAGGAGTGCTCTCGAATGGCGACACGAGCATTCTGTACAAGTTTCACAAACTTCGTACGGCTGGAAGGGGAGTTAGACACAAATTGTCATCTACAACGCAATTTTCGCTTAGCGACCAAGTCCCGTCGTAGCTGTATGTAAGTTCATCGAGAAATGCGAACCGACCGTACGATCTTCTTCAAACTTGCAGGTGTGCTCTCGATTGACGACACGAGCATGCTGTACAAGTTTCATAAACTTCGTACGGCTGGAAGCGGAGTTAGACACAAATTGTAATCTACAACGCAGTTTCCGCTCAGCGACCAAGTCCCTTCGTAGCTGCATGTAAGTTCATCGAGAAATGCGAACCGATCGTACGATCTTCTTCAAACTTGCAGGAGTGGTCTCGATTGGCGACACGAGCATTCTCTACAAGTTTCATAAACTTCGTACGGCTGGAAGGGGAGTTAGACAAAAATTGTCATAAACCGAATTTCCGCTCAGCGAGCAAGTCCCGTCGTAGCTATATGTAAGTTCATCGAGATATGCGAACCGACCGTACGATCTTCTTCAAACTTTCAGGAGTGCTCTCGATTGGCGACACGAGCATTCTCTATAAGTTTCATACACTTCGTACGGCTGGAAGGGGAGTTAGACACAAATTGTCATCTACAACGCAGTTTCCGACAGCGACCAAGTCCCGTCGTAGCTGTATGTAAGTTCATCGAGAAATGCGAACCGACCGTACGATCTTCTTCAAACTTGCAGGCGTGCTCTCGATTGGCGACACAAGCCTTCTCTACAAGTTTCATAAACTTCGTACGGCTGGAAGGGGAGTTAGACACAAATTGTCATCTACAACGCAGTTTCCACTTAGCGACCAAGTCCCTTCGTAGCTGTATGTAAGTTCATCGAGAAATGCGAACCGATCGTACGATCTTCTTCAAACTTGCAGGAGTGGTCTCGATTGGCGACAAGAGCATTCTGTACAAGTTTCATAAACTTCGTACGGCTGGAAGGGGAGTTAGACACAAATTGTCATCTACTACGCAGTTTCCAAACAGCGACCAAGTCCCTTCGTAGCTGTATGTAAGTTCATCGAGCAATGCGAACCGATCATACGATCTTCTTCAAACTTGCAGGAGTGGTCTCGATTGACGAAACGAGCATTCTCTACAAGTTTCATAAACTTCGTACCACTGGAAGGGGAGTTAGACACAAATTGTCATCTACAACGCAGTTTCCGCTCAGCGACCAAGTCCCTTCGTAGCTGTATGTAAGTTCATCGAGCAATGCGAACCGATCGTACGATCTTCTGCAAACTTGCAGGAGTGGTCTCGATTGGCGACACGAGCATTCTGTACAAGTTTCATAAACTTCGTACGGCTGGAAGGGGAGTTAGACACAAATTGTCATCTACAACGCAATTTCCGCTTAGCGACCAAGTCCCGTCGTAGCTGTATGTAAGTTCATCGAGAAATGCGAACCGACCGTACGATCATCTTCAAACTTGCAGGAGTGCTCTCGATTGGCGACACGAGCATTCTGTACAAGTTTCATAAACTTCGTACGGCTGGAAGGGGTGTTAGACACAAATTGTCATCTACAACGCAGTACTGGATAGTTCCCGTTCAGCGACAAAGTCCCGTCGTAGCTGTATATAAGATCATCGAGAAATGTGAACCGACCGTACGATCTTCTTCAAATTTGCAGGAGTGCTCTCGAATGGCGACACGAGCATTCTGTACAAGTTTCATAAACTTCGTACGGCTGGAAGGGGAGTTAGACACAAATTGTCATCTACAACGCAATTTCCGCTCAGCGACCAAGTCCCTTCGTAGCTGCATGTAAGTTCATCGAGAAATCTGAACCGACCGTACGCTCATCTTCAAACTTGCAGGAGTGCTCTCGATTGGCGACACGAGCATTCTCTACAAGTTTCATAAACTTTGTACGGCTGGAAGGGGAGTTAGACACAAATTGTCATCTACAACGCAATTTTCGCTTAGCGACCAAGTCCCGTCGTAGCTGTATGTAAGTTCATCGAGAAATGCGAACCGATCGTACGATCTTCTTCAAACTTGCAGGTGTGCTCTCGATTGACGACACGAGCATGCTGTACAAGTTTCATAAACATCGTACGGCTGGAAGCGGAGTTAGACACAAATTGTAAGCTACAACGCAGTTTCCGCTCAGCGACCAAGTCCCTTCGTAGCTGTATGTAAGTTCATCGAGCAATGCGAACCGATCGTACGATCTTCTTCAAACTTGCAGGAGTGGTCTCGGTTGGCGACACGAGCATTCTCTACAAGTTTCATAAACTTCGTACGGCTGGAAGGGGAGTTAGACAAAAATTGTCATCATCCGAATTTCCGCTCAGCGAGCAAGTCCCGTCGTAGCTATATGTAAGTTCATCGAGATATGCGAACCGACCGTACGATCTTCTTCAAACTTGCAGGAGTGCTCTCGATTGGCGACACGAGCATTCTCTATAAGTTTCATACACTTCGTACGGCTGGAAGGGGTGTTAGACACAAATTGTCATCTACAACGCAGTACTGGATAGTGCCCGTTCAGCGACTAAGTCCCGTCGTAGGTGTATGTAAGTTCATCGAGAAATGTGAACCGACCGTACGATCTTCTTCAAACTTGCAGGAGTGCTCTCGATTGGCGACACGAGCATGCTGTACAAGTTTCATAAACTTCGTACGGCTGGAAGCGGAGTTAGACACAAATTGTCATCATCCGAATTTCCGCTCAGCGACCAAGTCCCTTCGTAGCTGCATGTAAGTTCATCGAGAAATCTGAACCGACCTTACGATCATCTTCACACTTGCAGGAGTGCTCTCGATTGGCGACACGAGCATTCTCTACAAGTTTTATAAACTTCGTACGGCTGGAAGGGGAGTTAGACACAAATTGTCATCTACAACGCAGTTTCCGCTCAGCGAGCAAGTCCCGTCGTAGCTATATGTCAGTTCATCGAGATATGCGAACCGACCGTACGATCTTCTTCAAATTTGCAGGAGTGCTCTCGAATGGCGACACGAGCATTCTGTACAAGTTTCATAAACTTCGTACGACTGGAAGCGGAGTTAGACACAAATTGTAATCTACAACGCAGTTTCCGCTCAGCGACCAAGTCCCGTCGTAGCTGCATGTAAGTTCATCGAGAAATACGAACCGACCGTACGATCTTCTTCAAACTTGCAGGAGTGGTCTCGATTGGCGATACGAGCATTCTCTACAAGTTTCATAAACTTCGTACGGCTGGAAGCGGAGTTTGAAAAAAATTGTCATCATCCGAATTTCCGCTCAGCGACCAAGACACTTCGTAGCTGCATGTAAGTTCATCGAGAAATCTGAACCGACCGTACGCTCATCTTCAAACTTGCAGGAGTGCTCTCGATTGGCGACATGAGCATTCTCTACAAGTTTCATAAATTTCGTACGGCTGGAGAAGGAGTTAGACACAAATTGTCATCTACAACGCAGTACTGGATAGTTCCCGTTCAGCGACAAAGTCCCGTCGTAGCTGTATATAAGATCATCGAGAAATGTGAACCGACCGTTGGATCTTCTTCAAACTTGCAGGATTGCTCTCGATTGACGACACGAGCATGCTGAACAAGTTTCATAAACTTCGTACGGCTGGAAGCGGAGTTTGAAAAAAATGGTCATCATCCGAATTTCCGCTCAGCGACCAAGTCCCGTCGTAGCTGCATGTAAGTTCATCGAGAAATGCAAACCGACCGTACGATCTTCTTCAAACTTGCAGGAGTGCTCTCGATTGGCGACACGAGCATTCTCTATAAGTTTCATACACTTCGTACGGCTGGAAGGGGAGTTAGACACAAATTGTCATCTACAACGCAGTTTCCACTTAGCGACCAAGTCCCTTCGTAGCTGTATGTAAGTTCATCGAGAAATGCGAACCGATCGTACGATCTTCTTCAAACTTGCAGGAGTGGTCTCGATTGGCGACAAGAGCATTCTGTACAAGTTTCATAAACTTCGTACGGCTGGAAGGGGAGTTAGACACAAATTGTCATCTACAACGCAGTTTCCACTCAGCGACCAAGTCCCTTCGTAGCTGTATGTAAGTTCAACGAGCAATGCGTACCTATCGTACGATCTTCTTCAAACTTGCAGGAGTGGTCTCGATTGGCGACACGAGCATTCTGTACAAGTTTCATAAACTTCGTACGGCTGGAAGGGGAGTTAGACACAAATGATCATCTACAACGCAGTTTCCGCTCAGCGACCAAGTCCCTTCGTAGCTGTATGTAAGTTCATCGAGCAATGCGAACCGATCGTACGATCTTCTTCAAACTTGCAGGAGTGGTCTCGGTTGGCGACACGAGCATTCTCTACAAGTTTCATAAACTTCGTACGGCTGGAAGGGGAGTTAGACAAAAATTGTCATCATCCGAATTTCCGCTCAGCGAGCAAGTCCCGTCGTAGCTATATGTAAGTTCATCGAGAAATGCGAACCGAACGTACGATCTTCTTCAATCTTGCAGGAGTGCTCTCGATTGGCGATACGAGCATTCTCTACAAGTTTCATAAACTTCGTACGGCTGGAAGGGGAGTTAGACAAAAATTGTCATCATCCGAATTTCCGCTCAGCGAGCAAGTCCCGTCGTAGCTATATGTAAGTTCATCGAGAAATGCGAACCGACCGTACGATCTTCTTCAAACTTGCAGGAGTGCTCTCGATTGCCGACACGGGCATTCTCTACAAGTTTCATAAACTTCGTACGGCTGGAAGCGGAGTTAGACACAAATTGTCATCATCCGAATTTCCGCTCAGCGACCAAGTCCCTTCGTAGCTGCATGTAAGTTCATCGAGAAATGCGAACCGATCGTACGATCATCTTCACCCTTGCAGGAGTGCTCTCGATTGGCGACACGGGCATTTTCTACAAGTTTCATAAACTTCGTACGGCTGGAAGCGGAGTTAGACACAAATTGTCATCATCCGAATTTCCGCTCAGCGACCAAGTCCCTTCGTAGCTGTATGTAAGTTCATCGAGAAATGCGAACCGACCGTACGATCATCTTCAAACTTGCAGGAGTGCTGTCGATTGGCGACACGAGCATTCTGTACAAGTTTCATAAACTTCGTACGGCTGGAAAAGGAGTTAGACACAAATAGTCATCCACAACGCAGTACTGGATAGTGCCCGTTCAGCGACCAAGTCCCTTCGTAGCTGCGTGTAAGTTCATCGAGAAATCTGAACCCACCGTACGCTCATCTTCAAACTTGCAGGAGTGCTCTCGATTGGCGACACGAGCATTCTCTACAAGTTTCATAAACTTTGTACGGCTGGAAGGGGAGTTAGACACAAATTGTCATCTACAACGCAATTTTCGCTTAGCGACCAAGTCCCGTCGTAGCTGTATGTAAGTTCATCGAGAAATGCGAACCGACCGTACGATCTTCTTCAAACTTGCAGGTGTGCTCTCGATTTGCGACACGAGCATTCTCTACAAGTTTCATAAACTTCGTACGGCTGGAAGCGGAGTTAGACACAAATTGTAATCTACAACGCAGTTTCCGCTCAGCGACCAAGTCCCTTCGTAGCTGTATGTATGTTCATCGAGAAATGCGAACCGATCGTACGATCTTCTTCAAACTTGCAGGAGTGGTCTCGATTGGCGACACGAGCATTCTCTACAAGTTTCATAAACTTCGTACGGCTGGAAGGGGAGTTAGACACAAATTGTCATCTTCAACGCAGTACTGGATAGTTCCCGTTCAGCGACAAAGTCCCGTCGTAGCTTCATGTAAGTTCATCGAGAAATCTGAACCGACCGTACGATCATCTTCAAACTTGCAGGAGTGCTCTCGATTGGCGACACGAGCATTCTGTACAGGTTTCATAAACTTCGTACGGCTGGAAGGGGAGTTAGACACAAATTGTCATCTACAACGCAGTACTGGATAGTTCCCGTTCAGCGATTAAGTCCCGTCGTAGCTGTATGTAAGTTCATCGAGAAATGCGAACCGACCGTACGATCTTCTTCAAACTTGCAGGAGTGGTCTCGATTGGCGACACGAGCATTCTCTACAAGTTTCATAAACTTCGTACGGCTGGAAAAGGAGTTAGACACAAAGTGTCTAATGTTGACAATCCAGAGAGAGTCGCCAAGGACAAGTGCTACCGCACGAATCTTGTACATTTGGACCTTCTGGAAAAGGTATGATGAGTCAGAATCCTGGCAAATTAATAGGAGTAAAGATATTTGCATCTATATCATTGGACGACATTGGCAATTCTGGATGCTTCGGCTTATGGATTGACCTGAGTCAAAAGAAATTCGCTTTTGTCAAGTGCTACCGCACAAATCTTGTCCACTTGGACCTCCTGGACAAGGTGTGATGAGGCAGAATCCAGGCAAATTGATAGGAGTTATGAAATTTGCATTTATATCATTCGGATAACATCGGCAATTTTTGTTACTTCTACATATGGATCGACCTGAGTCCAAAGAGATTCGCTTTTGACACCTGCTGCCGCCCAAAACTTGTCCATTTGGACCCCTTGGAAAAGGTATAATGAGGCAGAATCCTGTCAAATTGATAGGAGTGAAGATATTTGCATAAATATCATTGGACGATATCGGCAATTTTGGATTCTTCGCCTTATGATTCGAACTGAATGAAAAGGGAGTCGCTTCGGACAAGTGCTACCGCACAAATCTTGTGCATTTGGACCACCTGGGAAAGGTATGATGACGCAGAATCCTGTCAGATTGATAGGAGTAAAGATATTTGCATATATATCATTGGATGACATTGGCAATCCTGGGGATCCGGTTTATGATTCGACCTGAATCCAAAGAGATTCGGACTGGACAAGTGCTACCGCTCAAATCTTGTACATTCGAACCTCCTGGACAAGATACGATAAGGCAGAGTGCTGTAAAGTTGATAGGAGTGAGGATATTTGCCTCTATATCATTGGACGACATTGGCAATTCTGGATGTTCGGCTTATGATTCGACCTGAGTCCAAAGAGATTCGCTTTTGTCAAGTGCTACCGCACAAATCTGGTACACGTGAACGTCCTGGACAAGATACGATAAGGCAGAATGCTGTAAAGTTGATAGGAGTGAGGATATTTGCCTCTATATCATTGGACGACATTGGCAATTCTGGATGCTCCGGCTTATGATTCGACCTGAATCCAAAGACAGTCGCTTTGGACAAGTACTACCGCAAAATCTTGTACATGTGAACCAACGGAACAAAGTATGATGAGGAAAAATGCTGTCATATTGATAGGAGTGAAGATTTTTGCATCTATGTTATTGTACGATATCGGCAATTTTGGATTTTCGCCTTATGGTTCGACCTGAATCCAAAGCGAGTCGCTTTGGACATGTGCTACCACACAAATCTTGTACATTCGGACCCCCTGGACAAGACGCGATGAGGCAGAATCCTGTCAAATTGGTAGGAGTAAAGATATTTGCATCTATATCATTGGACGACATTGGCAATTCTGGATGCTCCGGCATATGATTCGACCTGAGTCCAAAGAGATTCGCTTTTGTCAAGTGCTACCGCACAAATCTTGTACAGTTGAACCCCCTGGATAAGATACGATGAGGCAGAATCCTGTAGAATTGATAGGAGTTAAGATATTTGCATGTATATCATTTGGATAACATCGACAATTTTTGTTACTTCGGCATACGGAACGACTTAAGTCCAAAGAAAATCGCTTTTGTCAAGTGCTACCGCACAAATCTTGTGCATTTGGATCTCCTGGAAAAGGTATGATGAGGTAGAATCCTGTCACATTGATTGGAGTAAAGATATTTGCATCTATATCATTGGACGACATTGGCAATTCTGGATGTTTCGGCTTATGGATCGACATGAGTTGAAAGAGATACGCTTTTGTCAAGTGCTACCGCACAAATCTTGTCCACTTGGACCTCCTGGACAAGATACGATGAGCCAGAATCCTGTCAAATTGATAGGAGTGAAGATATTTGCATCCATATCATTGGACGACATTGGCAATTCTGGATGCTCCGGCATATGATTCGACCTGAGTCCAAAGAGATTCGCTCTGGACAAGTGCTACCGCACAAATTTTGTACAATTTGACCTCCTGGATAAGATACGATGAGGCAGAATCATGGCAAATTGATAGCAGTAAGGATATTTGCATCTATATCATTGGATAATATCGCCAATTTCTGATTCTACGGCATATTGATCGACCTGAGTCCGGAGAGAGTCGCTTTGGACAAGTGCGACCACATTAATCTTGTAGATGTGTACCTCCTGAACAAGGCATGGTTGGGCAGAATTCTGTACAATTGATAAGAGTAAGGATATTTGCATCTATATCATTGGACAATATCGATAATTTCTGATTCTTCGGCTTATGGATCGACCTGAGTCCGGAGAGAGTCGCTTTGGACAAGTCCTACTACACACATCTTGTACATTTGGACGTCGTCGACAAGACACGCTGAGGCAGAATCCTGTCAAATTTATAGCAGTAAAGATATTTGCATCTATATCATTGGACCTCATCGGCAATTCTGGATGCATCGTGATATGGATCGACCTGAGTCCAAAGAGAATCGTTTGGGACAAGTGCTACTGCACAAATCTTGTACAGCTGGACCTCCTGGACAAGGTATGATGAGGAAGAATGGTGGCAGTTTGATAGGAGTTAGGATATTTGCATCTATATCATTGGATATTATCGGCAATTTCTGATCCTTCGGCTTATGGATCGACCTGAATCCAAAGAGATTCGCTCTGGACAAGTGCTACCGCACAAATCTTGTACATTTGGATCTCCTGGACAAGATACGATGAGCCAGAAACCTATCAAATTGATTGGCGGCAAGATAATTGCATCTATATATTTGGACGGCATTGGCAATTCTGGATGCTTCGTCATATGAATTGACCTGGGTCCAAAGAGAGTCGCCTTGGACAAATGCTGCCGGCGAAAACTTGTACAGTTGGACCTCCTGGACAAGATACGATGAGGCAGAATCCTGTCAATTTATAAGAGAGAAGATATTTGCATCTATATCATTGAACAACATCGACAGTTTTTGATGCTTTAGCATATCGATCGACCTGAGTGCAAAGATATTCGCTTTGGACAAGTGCTACTGCACAAATCTTGTACATTTGGACCTCCTGGACAAGGTATGATGAGGAAGAATGGTGGCAGTTTGATAGGAGTTAGGATATTTGCATCTATATCATTGGATATTATCGCCAATTTCTGATTCTTCGGCTTGTGGATCGACCTGAGTCCAAAGAAAGTCGCTTTGGGCAAGTGCTACCGCACAAATATTGTACATTTGGACCTCTTGGACAAGACACGATGAGGAAGAATCCTGTCGAATTGATATGAGTAACGATATTTGCATCTATACCATTGGATATAATCGACGTTTTTTTATTCTTCGGCATATGGCTCGGCCTTAGTCCAAAGAGAGTAACATTGGACACGTGCTACCGCACAAATCTTGTACATTAGGACATCCTGGACGATGAGGGAGAATCCCGTCCAATTGATAGGAGTAATGATTTTTGCATCTATATCATTGGACAAAATCTGAAACTTAGGATTCATCGTGTTATGATACGACGTGTGTTTAGAATTCATAACAGCGAGCGGCGTCACAGCAAGCGCTCTGACGGTCGGGCGCCCTGGGCGATCCTCGGCTGCCGCCGGGCGGACCGAGCTGTTCGTTGGTCGGGGCGAGGTGAGTCCGCGGGCGGTCCGAACAGGTGAAACGGCGTGACTCACGTCTGAATTCTGTCTGTTCTTCGGAGGCTCTTTTCTGAGAAATACACACATACGTATTACGCAATATATACCTTCGAGTGAGCCGCGAGTACCGCCGTTTCATCCGCCTTTTCACTTCGAGCTTCTCTGGGTGCTTTACCGTTTTCTTTGTCCATTTTCTTTTCTCCTTCTTTCTTTGATTAATGTTCCATTTATTTTCTTTATTACTTTAATTTCTTAGTCCTAGTCGCGTAGCTTAGGGTTCCGTTCTTGACCGTTTACCGTCCGCCGTCCATTAGCTTACTTCTAAGATTATTAGAATATAATAAAACAATAACATAGAACTACTTCTACTTGCAAATATAGTAGCCATCCCAAGTTCTTTTATAATAAAGCAATAATATAGAAATACTTCTACTTGTATTTATAGTAGCCATCACAAGTTCTTTTATAATAAAACAATATTTTCTAGGTAAAGTATTTTAAGTACTCTCAAATATTGGAATAATATAGAAAATACTTCTACTTGCATATATAGTAGCCATTATAAGTTATATTATGATAAAACAATAACATAGAAGAATTTCTACCTGCATATAAAGTAGCCATCACCAGTTCTTTTATAATAAAACAATAACATAGAAATACATCTATTTGCACATATAGTAGCCATCATAAGTTTTTTTATAAAAAAACAATATTTTCTAGGTTACAATATTTTAAGTACTCTCAAATATTAGAATAATATAGACAAAAATTTCTAGTTGCATATACAACTCAGGTCGACTCAGGTCGATCCATTCGCCGAAACATCCAGAATTGCCAATGTCGTCCAATGATATAGATGCAAATATCTTAACTCCTATCATTTTGAAAGTATTCTGCCTCATCCTGTCTTGTCCAGGAGCCATTCTCTATCGACTCAGGTCGATCCATAAGCCGAAGCATCCAGAATTGCCAATGTCGTCCAATGATATGGATGCAAATATCTTTACTCCTATCATTTTGAAAGGATTCCGCCTCATCCTGTCTTGTCCAGGAGCCACTCTCTATCGACTCAGGTCGATCCATAAGCCGAAGCATCCAGAATTGCCAATTTCGTCCAATGATGTGGATTCAAAATCTTTACTGCTATAAATTTGACAGGATTCTGCCTCACCGTATCTTGTCCAGGAGGTCCAAATGTACACGATTTTGGTGATAGCTCTTGTCCAAATCCACTCTCTATCGACTCAAGTCGATCCATAAGCCGAAGCATCCAGAATTGCCAATGTCGTCCAATGATATGTATGCAAATATCTTTACCCCTATCAATTTGACAGGAATCTGTCTCATTATGTCTTGTGGAGGAGGTCCAAATGTACAAGATTTGTGCGATAGCACTTGTCCAAAGCCACTCTCTTACGACTCAGGTCGAGGCCCAAGCATCCAGAATTGCCAAAGTCGTCCAATGATATAGATGCAAATATCTTTACCCCTATCAATTTGACAGGATTCTGCCCCATTGTGTCTTGTGCAGGAGGTCCAACCGTACAAGATTTGTGCGATAGCACTTGTCCAAAGCGACTCTCTCCGGACTCAGGTTGATCCATATGCCGAAGAACCATAAATTGCCGATAATATCCAATGATATAGATGCAATTACCTTTACTGATATCAATTTGAGAGGATTCTGCCTCACCGTATCTTGTCCAGGAGGCCAAAATGTACAAGATTTGTGCGATAGCACTTGTCCACAGCGACTCTCTCCGGACTAAGGTTGATCCATAAACCAAATAATCAGAAATTGCCGATATTATCCAATGATGTAGATGCAAATATATTTACTCCTGTCAATTTGACAGGATTCTGCGCCATCGTGTCTTGTCCAGGAGGTCCACATGTACAAGATTTGTGCGGTAGCACTTGTCCAAAACGATTCTCTTTGAACTCAGGTCGATTCATTAGCCGAAGCATCCAGAATTGTCAATATCGTCCAATGATATGGATGCAAATACCTTTACTGCTATCAATTTGACAGGATTCTGCCTCACCTTATGTTGTCCGGGAGGTCCAAATGTACAAGATTTGTGTGGTAGCACTTGTCCAAAGCGGCTCTCTTTGGACTCAGGTCGATCTATAAGCCGAAGCATCCAGAATTGCCAATGCCGTCCAATGATATAGATGCAAATATTTTGACTCCTATCATTTTGACAGGATTCTGGCTAATCGTATCTTGTCCAGGAGGCCAAAATGTACAAGATTTGTGCGGTAGCACTTGTCCAAAGCGACCCTCTCCGGACTCAGGTTGATCCATATACCGAAGAATCAGAAAATGCCGATATTATCCAATGATATAGATGCAAATATCCTTACTGCTATCAATTTGCCAGGATTCTGCCTCATCGTATCTTGTCCAGGAGGTCAAAGTGTACAAGATTTGTGCGGTAGAACTTTTCCAAAGCAACTCTCTTTGGACTCAGGTCGATTCATAAGCTGAAACATAAAAAGTTGTCGATGTTATCCAATGATATAGATGCAAATATCTTAACTCCAATAAATTTGACAGGATTCTGCCTCATCATATCTTGTCCAGGCGGTCCAAATGTACAAGATTTGGGCGGTCGCACTTGTCCAAACCGCCTCTCTTTGGACTCAGGTCGATCCATAAGCCGAAGCATCAAAAATTGTCGATGATAACCAATGATATAGATGCAAATATCTTTACCCCTATTAATTTGACAGGATTCTGCCTCATCGTATCTTGTCCAAGAGGTCCAAATCTACAAGATTTGTGCGGTAGCAATTGTCCAAAGCGACTGTGTCTGGATTCAGGTCGAATCATAAGGCGAAGAATCCAAAATTGCCGATATTGTCCAATGATATAGATGCAAATATCATTACTCCTATCAATTTGACAGGGTTCTGCCTCATCGTATCTTGTCCAGGAGGTCCAAATGTACAAGATTTGTGTGGTAGCACTTGTCCAAAGCGGCTCTCTTTGGACTCAGGTCGATCTATAAGCCGAAGCATCCAGAATTGCCAATGCCGTCCAATGATATAGATGCAAATATTTTGACTCCTATCATTTTTACAGGATTCTGGCTAATCGTATCTTGTCCAGGAGGCCAAAATGTACAAGATTTGTGCGGTAGCACTTGTCCAAAGCGACCCTCTCCGGACTCAGGTTGATCCATATACCGAAGAATCAGAAAATGCCGATATTATCCAATGATATAGATGCAAATATCTTTACTCCAATAAATTTAACAGGATTCTGCCTCATCATATCTTGTCCAGGCGGTCCAAATGTACAAGATTTGGGCGGTCGCACTTGTCCAAACCGCCTCTCTTTGGACTCAGGTCGATCCATAAGCCGAAGCATCAAAAATTGTCGATGATAACCAATGATATAGATGCAAATATCTTTACCCCCATTAATTTGACAGGATTCTACCCCATTGCGTCTTGTGCAGGAGGTCCAACCGTCCAAGATTTGCGCGATAGCACTTGTCCAAAGCGACTCTCTCCGGACTCAGGTTGATCCATAAACCGAATAAGCAGAAATTGCCGATATTATCCAATGATGTAGATGCAAATATCTTTACTGCTATCAATTTGCCAGGATTCTGCCTCATCGTATCTTGTCCAGGTGGTCAAAATGGAACAGATTTGTCTGGTACCAGTTGTCCAAAGCGACTGTCTTTGGATTTAGGTTGAATCATAAGGCGAAGAATCCAAAATTATCGATATTATCCAATGATATTGATGCAAACATCTTTACTCCTATAAATTTGCCAGGATTCTGCCTCATCGTATCTTGTCCAGGAGGTCAAAATGTACAAGATTTGTGCGGTAGCACTTGTCCAAAGCGACCCTCTCCGGACTCAGGTTGATCCATATACCGAAGAATCAGAAAATGCCTATATTATCCAATGATATAGATGCAAATATCCTTACTGCTATCAATTTGCCATGATTCTGCCTCATCGTATCTTATCCAGGAGGTCAAATTGTACAAAATTTGTGCGGTAGCATTTGTCCAAAGCGACTCTCTTTGGACTCTGGTCGATCCATATGCCGGAGAATCCAAAATTGCAGATATTGTCCAGTGAGATAGATGCAAATATCTTTACTCCTATAAATTTGACAGGATTCGGCCTCATCATACTTTGTTCCGGAGGTCCAAATTTACAAGATTTGTGGGATAGCACGTATCGAAAACAACTCTCTTTGGGCTCAGGTCGAATCATAAGGCGAAGCATCCAGAATTGCCAAGGTCGACCAATGATACAGATGCTGTTGATTATTGAAGTGCTCGCGTAGATGTTAGGCGAAAGGATAGTGGAACGGTGAGTGTCAAGTAAGCTCAGGCGGTTGAAATTATAAAAAACACAACAGTTGTTCGCGATGGAACGAGTAAGCTAGTTCACGTGGAATAGGGATAGCCGCGGGAGCGGGTGTGGGTGTAACTTCGATATTTAGAGGCGTCACCAAATTTATTATTTATCACAGCCGCGAACTTATTGTTGAACGGACTTCGTCAAATCACTCGTTACAAGACTGTGGTGCGTTGAGCACGTGGTGCGCCGTACGTCGTGTTCCCTAGTATCAACTGCTCTCAGAGAGCGGGGCCACGACTAGCTTTATCGCAAGCGACGAATCGCAGTCGTGGGTGACGGGAAAAAGGATAAATCCTCTGACCGAGAGAAGGACTCGCACGGGAGGACCGTTGCGGTCCGTGGAAAGGAAGGAATCCGAATGGTCGCCTAGTGCGCACGATGGGATTCGTCGCAGCAACCCAGAAGGAGAGTTTGCCGGAGAAGGAAAGCTTCGGTTCAGTAATGGAACTCGAAAGAAGGCTTTGGTTCAGTAATGGAACTCGAAGGAAACACAAAGTAGAATAGAGGTGGAATAACGCAGATTCTCACCTTGAGAAACCAAGATGGCTACTCACTCGAAAGGGCCACGACGCACGACGGCACACACGTGTTGATCTCTCAACGGACGGAAGAAGACGACGCAGGAAGAAGGAAGCGGGACATGCCCCCGCTGATCCTTCATTAGTCACGCACGTAAACGGCGGATGGCGTTACTGATAGTCCGCAACGGCAATCAGCGGAAAGTCGCAACATACGCTACACGCCACAGTCCTATTGTATACGCGCGCGGTAACGCAAATTAGCCTTAAAACTAAACTATATAAAAGTAGGCCGCTGCCTATACGCAAACGGCTCCCGCTACGCGCAAGTAGCGAGGCAAACGCGCCAACGACTTTAAATCCCCAACAACAGTCTATTTATTTTACACACTGAATAACAGTTAACTATACACTGAGTGAACCCGTGTTGAGTTGCACCGTACGAGCAGTAATATTGAGAGAAAGGAGTTGAAGTGAAACCGTCTTGAGGGAAAAACGTTAGATATAGTACAAGAAGTAGTGAGGTCCGCGCAATACTATGGTTGCGAGGTGAGTGAGAATAAAGGCGAGCAATCGATTAGATCTAGGGTGATCGCTGATAGGTGGACAAGTTATCGATTCGAGATCTCGCATGATTAATGAGTGCGAAATGAGATGATGTTTGTCGGCAACATAGATTTCTCTGACAGTATGATTAGGCAGAATCCTGGCAACTTGATTGGAGACAAAATAATTGCATCTATTTTATTAGACGTCATCGGCAATTTTGGATTCTTCGCCTTATGATTCGACCTGAATCCAAAAACGGTCGATTTGGACCAGTGCTACCGCACAAGTCTTGTAGATTTGGACCTCCGGAACAAGGTATGATGAGGCAGAATCCTGGCAATTTGATAGGAGTTAAGATATGTGCATATATATTATTGTAAAACATCGACAATTTTTGGTGCTTCGGCTTATGTATCGACCTGAGTCCAAAGAGAGTCGCTTTGGACAAATGCTGCCGCCGAAAACTTGTAGATTTGGACCTCCTGGACAAGATACGATGAGGCAGAATCCTGTCAAATTAATAGGAGTAAAGATATTTGCATCTATATCATTGGACAATATCTGCAATTTTGGATCCTCCAGCATATGGATCGACCTGAGTCCAAAGAGGGTCGCTTTGGACGAGTGCTACCACACAAATCTTGTACATTTGGACCTCCTGGACAAGATATGATGAGGCAGGATGCTGTCAATTTGATAGCAGAGAAGATATTTGCATCACTGTCATTGAACAGTATTGGCAATTTTAGATGCTTCGACTTATGGATCGACCTTATTGTTAGTACCTACAACGACCCGGGAGATCGAATTTATCGTGAAGCATTCATGAACTTCCGAGATCTTAGAGTTCTCGGTCGAAAGGAATAAACCTCGCGGAATCGTGAGTGTGGCGTTTGAAACTACTCAAGAGCAAGAATACATCGATCGTAAGGGTAAAACTGAGTATCTCGGCCCTATCTCGACGGATTGTAGAAAAACCAGTGGCACGCTCCTTCTTAGCATTTAAAACTACCAGAGAGCACGATTTTATCGTGAACCATTCACAAACCTCCGAGGTCGGAGAGTTCTTGATCGAATGGAACAAAACTGGATGAATCCTGAATGTGTCGTTTGAAACTACCCAAGAGGGATCGGTGGGTAACCGGCAAGAGAGGAAGGTGGACGATAGATCGGCGGTGAAATTTAGTGTGAGGGAAGAGATAGAGAGAGAGGTCAAAATGCTGGCAAGAGTGGGGGGAAGGCGAGGAAAGTGGAATGAAGTGCGTAAGCCCTGAGGAATGGAAAAGAGAAAGAAAAGTGCGGGGGGAAAGAAGTTAGGTGCGAAGAACGACGAAATGACCATGAAGGCGAGAGGGAAAGGCAGAAGCCAGAAAGCGCGGCGGACGGAGGAAAGAAGAAGCTGGAAAGATGCAAACCGGTAAGGCACAGCCGACCAGGAGCAAGAACGAAAGAGCACGTTGGATATGGAAGACGGAGGAGCGGTTCCATACCCCGAAAGGGAGAATTGGAAGAAAGAGGTGGGAGGCAGAGGGCAGACTCAGTTGGAGTTTTGGACATATGGAGGACGAAGAGAAAAAGAGAGGACAAGGGGAAAGAAGAGTTGAGGGAAACAATGAGCAAGAAGAGTGGAAATACCACAAGAACGCCGCCGGAGACGAAAGGATAGGAGGAGAACATAGAGGAAAGAAAAGAGAAGGAGGACATAGCAGTAAGCGTGGCAAGATGCATACTGGAAAAACTGGAGAGGATGGAGGAGGGAATGAAAGAGCAGGGAGGAAGGTGGGGAAAAGGGAGAAAAAGATGTGGAGGAGAGTAACAGAGCTGGAGGAAGCAATTAAAAGAGCCGACTGGAGGATAGAGAGAGGAGAGAAACCTGGAAGAAGGAGGTGGTAGGGGAAGTGCTTGAGATAATCAAAGAAGGAACGTGGAAAGGAGACGCGGTAAAAAGAGAATTTAAGGGGTTATCCTACTGTGACCAACCTCAAAAACAGGCTAAATTTCGCGAATTAATTCTGAAAAAACTATTAATGCGATAGTATTAATTTTTGAATATGTATTTGTACACACCTTAGGGAGCATGAATAAAAAAAAATACAACAAAATGTTTATATTTGAACAAGATACGTGATTTCGTGTTCAATATGGTGCTCCTCGTGCACGGTTCGACGGTGGACACGATATCTCAGACTGTAATTGATTAATTGACTTGCAATTTTGTACACATGTTCGGACGGATAGTAGCTATCGTGTATCGGGAGGTTTTTTCGATAACATATTTTGATTAAGAAATAAACCACTTTAAACTACCCATTTTGTGCGCAAAATAGCGAAAAAATAATCAAAACGTTGTATTTCTTTATATATATGGAGGAAAAAAAAAGCCCTCGATTCACGATAGCTATTGCAATATAATTCATGAAACTTTTTTGTTTTTCCGTTTAAGACCCACCAAATCACCAAAATCATGTACACCGTTGAACTGTGCACGAAGAGCATCATTGAACAAGAAGTCACATATCTTGTTCAAATATAAACATTTTGTTGTAAATTGTTTTATTCAAGCTCCCTAAGGTGTGTACAAATACATATTAAAAAATTAATAATACCGCATTAATAGTTTTTTCGGAATTAATTCGCGAAATTTAGCCTGTTTTGAGGTTGGTCACGGTAAGATAACCCCTTAAACAGGAGATTGGAGCAGTGGTCTCAGATTTGGCCCGTTTGCACCATCGGCGGCCGGCGGCACACAAGTGTGCGTGCCCTGTCTGTGAGAGCTGCGCGCGCCGTTTCTCGCCGAATCGCGTTCGGCGTGGAGAGAAGGACGGAACTATGCTGCGTCCCTCTTTCACCAACGTCGCATGACGTCACGTATCGTGACAACACATAAGAAACACAGAACTATGCTCCGTTCCCTTTCAACCAACATCGCGCGTTGCGTCTTTGTTCGACATGCAGTCGCGGCGTCGCGTCTTCGTTCCGCACACAGGCCGGTGACAGTGGTGCCAGATTTCGCATAAGGCATCGCACGTACCATTGCGTTCTTTCAGGCGGAAGGCAAATCGGGCACCACCGCCGTAAGCAGAGCGCGATCCAGAGAAAAGTGAATCGAGGAGAGTTTGGGATTTCCTCGTCGTACTTATCATCGCTCGTCGACGCGTTCGATTTTTTCGTTGGTTCGCGCCCATCCATGGTTCATTTTTTTTTCATGGGATAATTTTTCTTTTTTAATTATTCATGACACGGCAACAAACGATATTCATTTAAAAATATTTTAGTACTTACTACGGATAGTTTTTAATATTTTGTCAGCGGAAAGGATGTGTCGTATTTGTTTATGATAGATATGGGCAAAATATATGTGTCACGTTATGGCAAAGATGGCATATGTACCCGGATAGGTACAGAATTATTTAACTTCTTTTATTTAGCTGATACATGCATGAACTTTATTGTAAGCATACGTATCTCTATTCGAAGAATACTTATTACCATTACTGTTGTACTCGTCGTCGCTCGTCGACGCGTTTGTGTTCGATAATACTGATCAATTTGTTATTGACGAGTATTCGATGAATCATCGGTGTTTGTTTGGGAATGCCGCGACGCTGACCAATCGTCGTCGCGGCATCCTCAAGGCGGCCTGAGGGCCGAGTCACACGCGGTGTTCATGCGAGCACGCCTTTAACACGCGCGGCACGCGGGCGGCGTTCCCGCCGAATCGGTCGGCCATTATCGTCTCAGCTATTACCGAGAACGCACACGGATTATTGCATTCACGTCTTTCTGGTTTTATCTCACGCATTGCTGCACCTTGGAACGACTCGTAATATCACGGACTCGCACACACAAATCCCGGACTAAACGCCGAGAAATACGCACGGTACATCAACACCGACGACGCAGGCTCTGTACGCGGCGCGAATCGTGCACGTGCATCCGTAAAAGGTACAAATCATTGTAACGCGGATACGATTAATACAATTGATTATCTCGCTCAATATAACTGCTACTACTTTCACTACCGTAGAGCAACTGTGACCATTTATTTTTATTGACAATAAAGACTCTGTTAAACGGACATGGTAGACCACGTGGAAACATAACCTCTCCACCGCCAATAGATCTTCTCATTTCTCCCCTTTCCTCTTTCCTTTCATTCCCTCTCATTTCCTTAAGCGGGAATCGCGAGATTCTCGAACAGTATTAGTAATGTCTGACGTTTCATCAATAAAAATACTAAACTTTGTATTTTGTAGAATGGCCGAAACACGTTCCGCTTTAACCGGACACAAGACGTTTGCAAATATTTGAGTGCATTTCGTCTCACGCATACTTATGTTTTCCAACACGTCAGAATCTGTTCCCAATTTTTTGCAAAATGCTAACAATTTTGCTGCTGACGTAAGCGGAATGCCAAGTTCGGCGATAAGAGCAGCGCAGTAAATTTCCTCTGCTTTACGTCGCGCATCTAATGACAATTCCGATTCGTCCGCGAAATCATCTTGTTGCTCTGTTTCTTGCGTTTGTATACATCTTTCGTTTCGTATATGAAGCGCGGTTTCTGCGTGACGATAAATGTGACTTAATCGAGCCGTTATCACCATGTTCCAAAAAGCACAGAAACACAATGTTTGCTGATCTGATATTTCCCGTAACCACAGTTGGAATTCTTTAAAATCTAACCATTGTTTCCGAAATGTCCGTTCCACAGAAGAATGTTGCTTCGATACTTGGACCTCGCTATTGGCTACAGTTACAGACATTTTCTTTACATTATTTATGTGACACAGAGAATTCGCGTGTCTGGAAATGCGCGTATCACAGGGGAATTCTTTTTTACAGATTGCGCAATGAAATAAACTAATGTCGGATGCCACAGGTCGCACCCATGAGTTATATTTTTCATCGCGAAGCCATGCTTCGCAAAAGCCCCGTTTATATTTCTTTGTCTGCAAATCGGACATTCCTGTTTAAAACCGCAAGAAACAGACTGAAATAAATAAATAAATAAAACTTACCCCGCGCCACACGCTCAGCCACTCACACATACACACGCGCGTCGAAGTTAAAAACTATGTTTCGCGGATTGCCGGAACGACTACTGTGTCACTCTCCACGGCATGAAATGGTGCAAATTAAGCGATTGTAACGTGCAGGACCGAGGCATTTGGAGGTGATCGCATCCGCGGATAAACAAGCCTCAATCCACCGATAAGGGCATTCAAGCACCTGTAAACACGAGTCCGCGAGAACATTTGGTGACCGGGACCACCTTGCCGTAAGAACATAAACAGCAATGGACAGATTCCGTAAGTACATAATACGTATTCTCATAAATTCCAATTCCTTTTGATATGACGTGAGCCCGTTTGTAATGAAATTGTACATTGATGATGATATTGATTCAGAAAATTTAATGAAGTCTGTTCGGGAGATACATTTGTAGCAAAAAATACTTGAGATACGAGTTTTACGTATATATGCGCCTTTCCCATTGTTACAGTAATAAAGATTCCGTACATTCCTACAATTTGTTCTTATGTACAATGCAGAAATATACTTTTCAATATCTGAAATTTCGATTCAGAACATTTTTATTAGAATTTCATAATTATGTTAATTTTATCATGTAGGAAGGTTTATTTTACTCGCGGACTTTGCACCGCCGTCCTAATCGATTCGCCTTTTAATTCTCGCATCTCAGAATAAATTTTGGTGAAGGGGGAATGGTCACTCCAAATTACTTAACGCGCCTGTTCTCTTTACTTTCCTTTTATTTTCTGCCCTTTCGTCTTCGATCGCTCACCTCACACGCATTCGCATTCTTTTCTCTCTCTCTCTCTCTCTCTCTCTCTCTCTCTCACGTTCATCCTTCGTACTTGCCACAATGACCATTTTCAAATATCTTCCAAATACATATCTATGAATTGACGTCTTTCTTTTCACGAACAGAAAACCTTACAACAAGCACGCCACCGCTGCCACCAGTGGAGGAGCCGAAGGCGGGGGAGGAGGCTGGGCCGGCTGGGGCAACCGCACCCCAGGCTGAGCAGGAGGTGCCGCGGCCTCAGTTTCCGCTCCGGTCCCGCAAAAACCAATTGCGGCGGGAACAACGAAATCCAGTAAGTTCATACAAATTCACACATGACGCATTCTAACATTATTCGATAAAAGATATCATAATCTGCTTTCATTAACTGCATGTATGTCTGTTCATTGTTTAGGAAGGAAAAGAAGGGGTGCAGGCGTGGCGAAGGCACGATGGCGACAGCAGCAACGCGGATGCTGCAATTGCCAGTTACGTGGCGGTCGGCGCGGGGGCGGCGGGCGCGGGGGCGGCGGCCGTGGTGCCCATAATATTTATAATATGAATACATTCCATTTTGCCTAATTAAAAATATTACAACAAATTGTGCTTTCATTCATTTCATTAAGTAGATTAGTAGATGTATACATATACCTACGGCACCACCATACAATAATGGGCATAGCATGTGGTACAATAGGGCTACAGGCGATGGTCCACGTTAAAAAAAACCGAACGCGCGCTAGTCGTGGCACCTCATGGGTGGCGTGGAAGACCACGCAAAACTTGGTGATATTTGAGGAAAGTAAAACGATTTAATATTAGACCGTACTCAGATTATATAAAAACAAAGTATATACCCATTTGCATTGTTCGGGTTGCACTTCTCAATACAGTGAAGTCTCGCAGAAGATAAACATTACGATACCATTGTACCCTTTGCTCTATAATTATTTTTCTAATACCTACCATTTCCAGGAAACAAAACTGGCTAGTAACATCCGCGAGCACACTGTATACATACATTTAAAAGTAATATTTTAAAAGGTAGATTGAGTATGTATAAATAGAATAGGATCTTTTTGCAGTCAAAAACAATTTAGAAAAATAATAACGCCGATGATTCATCGAATACTCATCAATAACAAATTGATCAGCATTATCGAACACGACGCGTCGACGAGCGACGACGAGTACGACAGTAATGGTAATAAGTATTCTTCGAATAAAGATACGTATGCTTACAATAAAGTTCATGCATGTATCCGCTAAACAAAAGAAGTTAAATAATTCTGTACCCATCCAAGTACATATGCCATCTTTGCCATAACGTGACATATATATTTTGCCCATATCTATCACATACCAATACGACACATCTATTCCGCTGATATAATATTAAAAACTATCCGTAGGAAGTACTAAA
The DNA here is from genome assembly GCA_963942575.1 of Priocnemis perturbator. NCBI lineage: Eukaryota > Metazoa > Arthropoda > Insecta > Hymenoptera > Pompilidae > Priocnemis > Priocnemis perturbator. The sequence goes on along the minus strand of OZ012644.1, from coordinate 22,040,430 downwards.
ATATTTTTAAATGAATATCGTTTGTTGCCGTGTCATGAATAATTAAAAAAGAAAAATTAACCTGTGAAAAAAAATTGAAACATGGCCGGGCGCGAACCAACGAAAAAAATCGAACGTCACGACGAGCGACGATGAGTACGACGAGGAAATCCCAAACTCTCCTCGATTCACTTTTCTCTGGATCGCGCTCTGCTCACGGTTGTGGTGCCCGATTTGCCTTCCGGCTGAAAGAACGCAATGGTACGTGCGATGCCTTATGCGAAATCTGGCACCACTGTCATCGGCTTGTGTGCGGAACGAAGACGCGACGCCGCGACTGCCTGTCGAACAAAGACGCAACGCGCGATGTTGGTTGAAAGGGGACGGAGCATAGTTCTGTCCTTCTTGTGTGTCGTCACGATACGTGACGTCACGCGACGTTGGTGGAAGAGAGACGCAGCATAGTTCCGTCCTTCTCTCCACACCGAGCGCGATTGGGCGAGAAACGGCGCGCGCAGCTCTCACGGACAGGGCACGCACACTTGTGTGCCGCCGGCCGCCGATGTTGCAAACGGGCCAAATCTGAGACCACTGGATTGGAGAGCTGAACAACGCTATGAGGGAGATAAGAGGAGAGTGGGAGAGATTGGAAGAGGAAAAAACAAGAAATAACATTGTTATAAAATGTTGAATATGTCGTGTGATGACACCTGGCGGTGCCAGGCGCTTTCTATTGGCCGGACTCGCGTTTCACTAATGTGTATCTTAATCTATATTATTGTTTTGTTTCATGCCCTGTGGCGCTTCCTTCCGGCATTGCTCTCTTCTCCCGCGCGTGTAGTACCATAAGCACGCGTGAGGCTGCGAGCACGTTATATTGTATTAATTAATAAGACATAGTGAGTAATATACAGTTTAATGTTCGGGACATATCGTAAAGCCGATATTGTGCAACGACCCACTTGTTCAGTTTGTTAACTATAGTATTATAAGAATAAAGAACTCAATAGGTTATGGGCCCAGCGTAATAATGCGTGCGCAGTGAAAACGTGATTAGGACAGAACGGAATGGCCGAAGCGACGCGTGTCTCCGTCGCAAAACTTGACAATGATAATTATCAATTGTGGAAGTACAAAATCGAACTCTTGCTCATGAAAGAAGATCTTTGGGATACTATTAGTGAGTCGCCGCCTCAAGAAATTACACCCGCTTGGACTAAAAGAGATAATCGTGCGCGTGCAACAATATGCTTACTTGTCGAAGATAACCAATTGCACCACGTGAAGGAAGCGACAAGCGCGCGGGAAGCATGGAATGCGTTGAAGGGATACCACGACAAGTCGACTCTCTCCAGTAAAGTATTCCTCCTAAAGAATATAGTAAATCGAAAGTTGGATGAGGATGGAGATATGGAGGCGCACATTGGTGGAATGTTTCTGTTGATTGACAAATTAGCCGCTTTAGGCGAAAAACTGGTCGAAAGTTTGCAGATTGCAATCCTCCTCGGGAGTCTGCCGAGCTCGTATGATACTCTCGTAACGGCACTTGAGAGTCGTCCGGACGATCAGTTAACCTTAGTTCTAGTAAAAGGAAAACTGATCGATGAATATAAAAGGCGAAAGGAAAACAAAGTCACACAGGACGATAAGGAAAGCGCTTTGACAGTGTCAAACAGAGATAGCGTAACCTGTTTTTTCTGCAAGAAATCCGGGCATATGAAGAGAAACTGTCCACGGTTCAAACGTTGGAAGAGCAACAGGGAAAATGCAAATAACGTGGTAGACGTAGAAAGTGAGGACACGGAAGGTTCAGTGCGTATGTGCTTCATGGTTGGTGGGGCCAGCAAGTCGAAGGAAATTGACAATGAATGGACAATCGACTCTGGGGCGTCAAAACACATGACGATGAATAGAAGTGTGTTTACGAAGTACAGTGTCTCGAAAGGTAGCGTCAGGCTTGCGGATGGAAGAATAGCACGAACCGAAGGGATTGGAACCGTGATATTACGATGCGTGGGAGAAAAAGGACAACAAACACCAGTAACTTTAACGGACGTCCTGTACGTACCCACGCTCCAGGGGAATTTGTTGTCAGTTCAACGGATTACGAATTATGGATTTCGAGTAACGTTCAGCGAGTCCTGTTGTAATATTACTCGCGAAGGTAAAGTGGTCGCGATCGGGAGATCGCGAGGCGATTTATATCGGTTACAGCTAGCGGAGAGCGCACTTACGGTGGGGCCAGGGCATACAGTCGCATGTCAGCATACCTGGCACAAAGGTTCGGACACAGGGATCCGGCGGCAATGAAACAACTAGCGGATAACAGATTGGCAACGGGAATAAAACTACAGGACTGTGGGATCAGGCGCGATTGTGAGTCCTGCATTAAAGGAAAGATGACGAGAAAACCGTTTCCTAAGACATCGATGACAAAGACAAGCGAAACACTGGAGTTGCTGCACTCCGACCTCTGTGGACCGATGAGGACACCCACACCGAGCGGTAAAAAATACATACTTACGATCATTGACGATTATAGCCGCTATAGTTGTGTGTGCCTGTTAAGAGCAAAGTCAGATACTGCACAGGCAGTGATGGAATTTTTCGAGGCGGCATTTACTAAGTTTCAGCGAAGACCAAAAGCGATACGGTCCGATCGAGGGCGGGAATACATTACAGAGGATTTGCAAAGATACCTAAGGAAATGCGGGACTCGAATGGAATTCACCGCACCCTATTCACCCGAACAGAACGGAGTAGCAGAACGGAAGAACCGCTACTTTATCGAAATGGTAAGATGTTTATTATACGATGCGGACTTACCCGAAAAATACTGGGGAGAGGCGACAAGTACCGCAAATTATTTACAAAATCGCCTGCCAACAAGAGCGACAAGCAGGACACCGTTCGAATTGTGGGAAGGGAGGCTGCCAGATGTAGGACACTTACATGCATTTGGTTGCATTGCGTATGCGCATGTGCCGAAAATACTTCGGTGGAAGCTCGATCCAAAGGCCCAAAAATGTATCTTTGTTGGCTATGCAGACGGATCAAAGGCATACAGATTACTCGATAGGCAGACAGGAAAGGTTACCATCAGCAGGGATGTAACATTCATCGGTGAGGAAAATTTTGAAAAGACGGTCAACATTGAAACGAGTCTTGAACAACCGAATGAAGGAGGCCAGACAGGACAGGATCTCGAGGAAGGAATTTTGTCAATCGAACAGGAAGAAAAGGAGAACGGGTCAGAGGCCGACGAGACGACCCAAGTCATCAACAATGAAGACGTCATTGAAGATACAGGGCATGCACATGTTGAGCCGCGAATGTCGTCCAGAATGAACAGAGGCGTGCCGCCCGATAGATTCACACCCTGCAATTGCGTAAACGCAATCGATTCAAGCACCGTGGAACCAAGGACCGTCGCAGAGGCATTATCAGGACCCGATGCAAAAAATTGGCAATTGGCCATGGAAGAAGAGATACAGGCATTAATCGTGAACCAGACTTGGGACCTGACTGACCTTCCCAAAGGATGCAAGCCAATCGGAAGTAAGTGGGTTTTTAAAATAAAAATTGATAACAATGGCGATGTTTGCAGATACAAAGCAAGACTGGTCGCTCAAGGCTTCTCCCAGAAATATGGCAGAGATTACGACCAGGTTTTCGCCCCCGTAGTCAGACAGACGACCGTCCGCATATTTCTGGCTTTAGCAGGAAAAAGAGGACTCATCGTTGAGCAGTACGACGCTAAAACGGCGTTCCTCAATGGAGATTTGAAAGAAACCATATATATGTTACAACCGGAAGGGTATATGCAATCAGGAGGAGAAGAAAAAGTCTGTAGATTGCATAAAAGTTTATATGGTTTAAAGCAAGCAGCGAAGGCTTGGTATGATAAGTTAAAAAGTATTTTGAGTGACCAAGGATACCAACAAAGCAAGTCAGATCAATGCTTATTTAAAAAGATAACACGGACAGCGACAGTTTACTTAATAGTTTATGTTGATGATTTGCTAATTATGAGTAAAGTCCAACAGCCCATCGATGAGACGAAGGAGAACCTGAAAAAGATGTTCAACATCATGGAACTTGGAGAACCCAGGAGTTTCCTTGGCTTTCAGGTATGGAAGGAAAAAGGGTTTTTCCACGTCGATCAAAGGGCGTACATCGAAAAAGTTATTGAGCGTAATGGGATGAAAGACGCAAAAATCTCCCACATACCTATGGACCCAGGTAGTGTAAAAAACAGATGCGGAGCAGACCTAATCGCAGCGACGAAAATCTACCCAGAACGGGTTGGGGAGCTCTTGTACATAGGAGTCAACGCAAGACCAGACATTCTCGCACCTGTGTATATTCTGAGCCAACACACGATAGACCCAACAATTCTCGACTGGGTGGAGACAAAGCGTATTCTGAAATATTTAAAGGGGACTGCGGAGCTTCAGCTTAGATTAAGGGACATTGGATCAAATAAGAACATAGGGCTGGTGTGTTACTCAGACGCAAACTGGGCGCAGGACCGGACTGATAGGAAATCCATAAGCGGATTCCTAATACAGCTACATGGCGCAACTATTGCATGGCGATGCAGAAAACAGACCTGCGTTGCTCTATCTACAACGGAAGCGGAATACGTTGCCCTGGCAGAGGCATGCAAGGAGATATTATGGATTCATTAGATCCTAACAGACTTTGACGAAATTATCGTTGAACCGACAAGGGTGCTGGAAGACAACCAGAGCTGCCTCGCATTACTCAAAAATCCCAAAGCTATGGGTAATAGGACTAAGCATATGGACACTAGATTTCAGTTTGTGCGAGACTTGGCAGAAAAAGGGGTCATCAGTCTTGAGTATTGCCCCACTGAAACGATGTTGGCGGATCTACTTACAAAGCCGCTCGGAAGAGTCAGACCAGTGATCTCAGAAGTGGCATCCTGCCGCATCGCGGCACGCGTGGTGGGGGAAGGCGAGAGTTGTATGCGTGCCGTGTCCGTGAGCGCTGCGCGCGCACCGTACGTAGACAAGGAAGGAGCTATGCTTTTCGTCTTTCTTCTACCAATGTAGAGAAAAATGACGTCAGAAGCTGCGCGCGCACCCAATAGAAAGAGACACAGAATTATGCTCCGTCTTCTTTCCACCACGATCGCACACACGCGCTTCGTTCGGCATGCGACAGCGGTACCGAATTCACCTTTCGGCTGACCGTTGAGCCGGCTGAAATTGTCAAAAATGCACTTGTACCAAATTTATCTCGCAAGGCGTCATTCGATAGGGGATGAAAAGAAAAACGCTCTATGCCAAGTTTCAACCCACTATCTCCATCAGAAGGGTAGTTATAGGGGAAATAAAAAAATCAGTTTTTGACACATTTTTCGTATTTAGCGGCGCGGAAAAATTCTGAAATAATTTGAGAATATTCAGAACATGTGAATTTATGGTTGGGAATTTTTGCAGATTTTTGTCTAGCAAATCCTAAGCATAAAAAATCAAAAACCCCCCAAAAACACGAAAAATTCCAATTACGTGTTGAAGTTTCCGACCCACCGAATTTTTATAAATGCTGTAGTGAAGTATTGGCATAAGTAGTAACACCAATTTTTTTTAGATTTTTTGGTAGTGTGCGTCGTAGTTCAAATAAATAAAAACCGATATTTACGACATATTTCGTGTAATAACTTATTGAATACTTAAAATAATTGCGTTTTCTTGATATTGCCAGTCAGTTATACGATGCTCTATGTTTTTGTATGCGAGAGAGCAATGTACAAATAAAGGGAATTAAATTATTTCAAGTTTATTGAAAGTCTGTGTGCACAGTATGTATTTTGAAAAATATTAAGCGGTAAACAAACAGGACGAGTAGCTCGTTGGTTAAGCTACACCCGCCTGCGACATCGTTAGACACATTTGTCAGAGGTTCGCGCCCAGGAGGGGGCGGCTCACCTTTTTTTTCTTTCTAACAACTACACGACGGTAAGCGATATTCACTTATAAGTATTTTAAACATACTTCTATAATTTTTAACTGTATTGTGTATGAAATATATATGCACGCATCGCATTATTTATGTAATCTTTACTTATATTATGTCACCCAATGAAGCTTCCAATGCGTGTCATGCATTCGAACACAGGAACATTCTACGAATCTACTAGTATAAGTATTTTATTCTCCAAATATAAATTTTCACGTGGTCTTCCACGCCACCCATGAGGTGCCACGACTAGCGCGTTCGGTTTTTGATTGTGGACCTTCGCCAGTAGCCCTATTGTACCACATTTTTAATTTATTAAATTACAGTGGTGATGGGATATGTTTCAAGGAATGGTATAGGTATATTGACTTTTTATAAAAGAATAAGAAAAAGCAAAAAAAAAATTGGTCTGGCCTCACTTGTGTCAGACCGTACCTCTCCGAACAGGAGAGGTACAGCAAAAAAAAATTGGTCTGGCCTTACTTGTGTCAGACCGCATGTCTTTACGTTTAAGAAATCTGTCGTATGGTGATTGCTGTCATGTGTTGAAAATATGCTTTTCTTTACACATATCCCATCACCACTGTAATTTAATAAATTAAAAATGTGGTACAATAGGGCTACTGGCGAAGGTCCACAATCAAAAACCGAACGCGCTAGTCGTGGCACCTCATGGGTGGCGTGGAAGACCACGTGAAAATTTATATTTGGAGAATAAAATACTTATACTAGTAGATTCGTAGAATGTTCCTGTTTTCGAATGCATGACACGCATTGGAAGCTTCATTGGGTGACATAATATAAGTAAAGATTACATAAATAATGCGATGCGTGCATATATATTTCATACACAATACAGTTAAAAATTATAGAAGTATGTTTAAAATACTTATAAGTGAATATCGCTTACCGTCGTGTAGTTGTTAGAAAGAAAAAAAAGGTGAGCCGCCCCCTCCTGGGCGCGAACCTCTGACAAATGTGTCTAACGATGTCGCAGGCGGGTGTAGCTTAACCAACGAGCTACTCGTCCTGTTTGTTTACCGTTCAATATTTTTCAAAATACATACTGTGCACACAGACTTTCAATAAACTTGAAATAATTTAATTCCCTTTATTTGTACATTGCTCTCTCGCATACAAAAACATAGAGCATCGTATAACTGACTGGCAATATCAAGAAAACGCAATTATTTTAAGTATTCAATAAGTTATTACACGAAATATGTCGTAAATATCGGTTTTTATTTATTTGAACTACGACGCACACTACCAAAAAATCTAAAAAAAATTGGTGTTACTACTTATGCCAATACTTCACTACAGCATTTATAAAAATTCGGTGGGTCGGAAACTTCAACACGTAATTGGAATTTTTCGTGTTTTTGGGGGGTTTTTGATTTTTTATGCTTAGGATTTGCTAGACAAAAATCTGCAAAAATTCCCAACCATAAATTCACATGTTCTGAATATTCTCAAATTATTTCAGAATTTTTCCGCGCCGCTAAATACGAAAAATGTGTCAAAAACTGATTTTTTTATTTCCCCTATAACTACCCTTCTGATGGAGATAGTGGGTTGAAACTTGGCATAGAGCGTTTTTCTTTTCATCCCCTATCGAATGACGCCTTGCGAGATAAATTTGGTACAAGTGCATTTTTGACAATTTCAGCCGGCTCAACGGTCAGCCGAAAGGTGAATTCGGTACCGCTGTCGCATGCCGAACGAAGCGCGTGTGTGCGATCGTGGTGGAAAGAAGACGGAGCATAATTCTGTGTCTCTTTCTATTGGGTGCGCGCGCAGCTTCTGACGTCATTTTTCTCTACATTGGTAGAAGAAAGACGAAAAGCATAGCTCCTTCCTTGTCTACGTACGGTGCGCGCGCAGCGCTCACGGACACGGCACGCATACAACTCTCGCCTTCCCCCACCACGCGTGCCGCGATGCGGCAGGATGCCACTTCTGAGATCACTGAGTCAGACTGGCGGCGTTGAGAGAGAAGATAGGGTTAAAGTAATAGTAGTAGTAGTAGTCTAAGCGATTGATACTCTGCGGGATCGTTGGACGCGGCCAGGTGTCAAAGAGGAGTGTTGAATATGTCATGTGATGACACCTGGCGGTGCCAGGCGCTTTCTATTGGCCGGACTCGCGTTTCACTAATGTGTATCTTAATCTATATTATTGTTTTGTTTCATGCCCTCTGGCGCTTCCTTCCGGCATTGCTCTCTTCACCCGCGCGTGTGATACCATAAGCACGCGTGAGGCTGCGAGCACGTTATATTGTATTAATTAATAAGACATAGTGAGTAATATACAGTTTAATGTTCGGGACATATCGTAAAGCCGATATTGTGCAACGACCCACTTGTTCAGTTTGTTAACTATAGTATTATAAGAATAAAGAACTCAATATAAAAGGAATGGAGAGGGAAGAAGGAGAGGTAAAGACCAGAGTGAAGTGGTTTCTGAATGAAGAGACAGGAGTGGAAGGAAGGGTGAGGAAGGCAAGAGAGATAGGAAAAGAGGGAAGAAAGGTGGTTGTAGCGAAGCTGGATACTTGGGAGAGTAAAAAGGAAGTGATGAGAGGAAAGAGAATGTTAGAAGGGAAAGCGATATATATATAGACAATGACATGACAGAAGAGGAAAGGAAAGTATTATGGTTGCTGACAGAAAGAGCCCGAAAAGAAAGGGCTGAAGGCAGGACGGGGAAGGTGGTATATGGGTGGATATATATTCAAGGACGATGGGGGAGTTGGCGCGATGAGGAAAACAAAATAGCAGAAGAGAATTTTCGTGGAGAAGGTGCGAAATAAAGGAGGGGAAGAGGAGACGAAGAAAGGGAGGAGAGAAGAAGGAGAGGAGAGGAAATGGAAGATAGCGTTCTGGAATGTGGCGGGAATAGCAAACGAGGATTCTGGAAAGGGATAAAGGATTGGGAAGTGCTTGTGATGATGGAAACGTGGATGGAGGAGAAGAGCTGGGAAAGGATGAGAGGAAGGTTACCGAAAGGATTCAGATGGATGAGGCAGGGGGCGAGAAGAAGGAACAAAAAAGGAAGGGAAATGGGGGGAATGCTAATAAGACTGAGAGAGGAGATGGCAAGAGAAGGGGAGGAAAGGCAAAAGCAGGAGGAGGGGATCATGTGGGCGAGTGGGAAGAGGAAAGGAAATTTGGACAGTGGTAGCAACTTATGTAAATGGAGACATGGAGGGAAAGTTGCAAAGGCTGAGATACTGGATGGAGGAGTAAGATAAAGAGGAAAAAGTGGTAATAGGAGGAGATTTTAATGCAAGAACGGGGACAGAGGGAATGAGGGTTAGGTGGGGTGAGAAATCTTTGATGGAAACATACAGGGAGATGAGGAGGGTGAATTCACCTATAAAGGAGGGAGAGGAGAATCAGTGATAGACTATGTGCTGGGAAATGAAAAGACGGGAGAGGGATTAGACAGGATGGAGGTGCAGGAAAGAGTGGATTCGCACCCCCAGCTTCTGGTGGTCGCAGGGAGCAGGAGATGAGAACAGAGGAGGCCGCGGACAAGGAGGGAAAGAAGTAGAAGAAGAGGAAAGTGGTCAGAGAAGATGAAAGAGGAATACGCAAGGAACGTAATCAACTTAGAAATAGAGGGAGGAGGAATACAGGAGGCGGTGGGAAAAACAGGAGAGAAGATAAAGAAGGAAATTAGGAGAAGCGAGGAAACAGGTAGAAGAGAGAAGAGGCACAGAAGAGAAGGATGGTGGGATGAAGATTGCAGGGTGGGAAAGGAGATTCTAAGAAGGGAACTAAGAAGATGGTGGCGGGGAAGAGGAAGAAAGGAGGATTCCAAGAAGGTGAGGAGCAAATATAAAAAACTCTGCGAGGAAAAAAAGAAGGTGGAGCAATGCAGACTAATAAGAGAAGTAGCAGAGGCCAGAACGGAGAACAAATTATGGGAAATAGTAAACAGAGGAAGAAAAATAATGCAAAAATCGGAAGAGGGGATAGAAAAAGAAGAGTGCAGAAGGTGATTAGCGAAATTGGAGGTCAGAAGAGCAGAGCATAAGTAGGGAGGAGGCGAGGAGGGCAATTGAGAAGATGAACAAAGGAGAAGCGGCAGGCGTGGATGAAATACCGAAGGAGGCGTAGAAGTGGGGAGGGGATAAAATGGAAGAAACAGCGTGGGAGATTTGCAGAAGTGTCTGGAATGGAGAGGGGTGGTCGGAGGAATGGAAGGAGGGAATTATAGCACCCATAAGAGAAAAAGGAGAGGGAAGGAAAGCAGAGGAATACAGAGGGGTGACCCTGATGCCGACATTATATAAGGTATATGCGACGATGTTGGCAAGAAGATTGGAGGAAGGGACGGGGAAGCAGGCAGTGATACCAGCAAACCAAACTGGATTCAGAAGAGGAATGGGGACGATGGATAACGTATTCGTGCTGAATTTCGTAATTGACAGACCAGTGCAGGAGGAGAACGGTAAGCTGCTAGCACTCTTTGTAGACCTGAAGGCGGCCTTCGACTCGGTGGACAGGAAGGAGATGCGTCGAGCGGTGGAGAAGTGTGGGGTAAGCGAGGCTAAGAAGAAGGATAGAGGAGGTATATAGGGTGACGGAGAGCAGAGTAAAGGCAGGGGGAGAGGTGGGCGAATGGTGACAAAGGGTGAGGGAAGTTTTGGGGGGATATGGAGAAGGGGAAAAATGGATTCAGGAATTGGAACAGGAAAGAAGGGGAAGGGAATGGCAAGGGGTGTGGGGGAAAAAGTGAAAAGAGGAGGAGGGAGCGAATGAAGGTGTGGATGAGGATGAATGAAAGCTGAAATGGAGAGAAAGAGGGAAACGAAAGTCCGAGGAGAAGGTGGAGGATAGAAGTAAGAAATAGAAATAAGATAGAATGTAAGATAGGGTAAATGGCGAGAGGAAAGGAGAGAGGGTGGACCGTGCGAAGAGAAAGAATGAGAGAAAGAGTAGCGGCGGCCGGGCGAGGTAGTATAAAGTAAATGTAAGGAATAGGTTAAGATCGATGTAAGATAGGAATAAGTGGACGTTGTAAGAAGAGAGGCAAAGGTGTTTGCAAGGCGAATTTTTTGTTTTTGTAACCCGTAAGGGAACAAATAAATCATACATACATACATACATACATACATACATACATACAGAAAAGAAGGGGATTACCTATAGGAAATGTATATTTTTTTCCCGATTTTAGCAAGGAAGAAGGAAATGGAAATGGAGGGGTTATCTATCCTATAAATGTCTTAAGTAAAATGACCGTTCTGTCGTATGTGGTTGTTAAAAAAGTGGCGTTACTTACGGTCAGATAAATGAAAAATTTAATTTATATTAAGAAGCCCAACGTTTCGACCAGTGTATCTGGTCCTCCTCAGGGGCGATGAATTTTGAAGAATTAAACCGTCACGGGTCCAACACGTTTTAGTGTTAACCCATCCATAACCCTCCTTTAAAATTCATCGCCCCTGAGGAGGACCAGATACACTGGTCGAAACGTTGGGCTTCTTAATATAAATTAAATTTTTCATTTATCTGACCGTAAGTAACGCCACTTTTTTAACAATCATATCCTATTAAATGTTCGCACTGATTGAATTTACCTTGGCCATCAATCTTTCGTATTTTCAACTATACCAGATGGATAAATATACTCCATGTCTAACCAGATAGATCAATCTAGTCATTTTAATAATTATTAGGGCTCTTGATCCATCGGACTCCACATTCTGCGAAACAAATTAAAATAGAATGACAATGTGGAAGGTGAGAAATGAGACTCAGAGTAACTAAATCCGACTAATATCTCGGGGAAGGTTTCTTAACCTTTGCAATTCTGCCATAGCATTTCCGTCGTGTGGCTTACTCAATACTTTTCGCGAGTCCAAATCACATAGGACTATACCGTCTAAAGTCTTCACACGACTCAGAGCCACCTATGCTTGTCCTTTCGCAAATACGTTTTTGCCTAAATCAATAACTGCTTTGTTCAGCATAGTACCCTGCAGTTTATGTACAGTTACGGCCCAGCTTAATCTAAGGGGTAACATTCTTCGCTCAACATCCCCATATTCCTTAGTGGGTTGGAATGTGGCGGTTACCGGTGCTATTTCAACATAGCCGTCGCTGTTCTTTATACTGTTGCCTATTGACTTGTCATCGAACTTGATTAGAACAGCTTCCGGTAGCTCTCCTACCTCTAATTGGTCTCTGCGCAGATTTCAACTTCTGACCACTCCCATAGCTCTATTTACAAGACCTTGCGCAACAAAGATGTTCCTTCTCAACATAAGGCGCGAGCTCTCTGCTAATTAAATAGAATGTAATAGGCCAACGCAGTTGTTAACGTCTTTGGGAATAACCTTGTCTGGAGGTTTCTTTCCGTATGTCGCTGGTTCGCGAGATTCGTCATTCGAGCCAATAATGTAGACGCGATGTCATTTGGCGTTGATATCGGTCATTCTTGCATTATATTCATCAACTTGCTTAACAGTGGGATAAATTCGGACGGCACAATAATCTTGAAATTCACCCTTTAACGGTATCTTTCTTCTTTCGCATAGGAGTTCTAGTTGTTCAGCTGTTATTTCATCAAAACGTAAATTATTTAATAGGTTAACAAATTCTACGTCATTTTCTTGTCTCATATTTGTAGTTAATTCGCAAAATGAAAATTGGTGCCCCAGGTTAACTTCTGCCGCACACCAGGCTGGTTTATTAAAGCACCATTGTCCCTTCACAGGGGGAAGCTGCATTATGTCACCGAAAAGCAGAACGTTAATCGAGCCAAATAATTTGCCGCCATTGTTTTAAATTCTTCAAGACGAAGATGAATGTTCCTTAAATTTTCATAGGATACCATTGAGATTTCTTGCTCCAGCCTTTGTCCGGCCATACGTTTGTAAGCCATTGCTGTTACAACTTTTTCAATGGGCAGTGAAAAGAGCTAATGTAGACTTTTGCCCATTATCTGGCGAGCAGCGACACCGGTCAAGGCAGCAACTGCTACAAAGTTTGGCTTCAGCAGAGCATCTACAGTGGGACCGTAGCATCATTCAATGTGCTCAGCAAGAAGTTTCAAAACACATGATTTCCCACTGCCTGCCCCCCTGTGATAAAAAGCAGCAATTTGTCCTCATTGTTGGCCATATCATTTTCTGTAGCTCTTGTAATTTTTTGAAATAACTGTTCCTGTTGCACGTTTAATCCTTGGATATGATTTAAAAAGAGATTAGCCGGCATTAATTCTCCTTCTGACACCTCTTCTACATAATCGTATGGATCATGGAGTATCTCGTCATCAGCACAAGGAACTACTGTATTTCGGGCTGCAACACATTCACCACCAGCAGTGAGTGCAATAGCTTGTGTAAGTGCCTGTTGAATGATTTTTTCTGCATGAGCAAATTGTTCCGTTGTTACTCCGTTCATTAATGGTCTCAGGTCCTATTTTCTTCTTAAAAAGCACTCTTCGGCCGATTCATAGCCTTCTAATAATTCCTTCTCGTCTCGAAATGGAATATGGCACACAATTAGGTTGTAAAAGTATCCCTCTCTATCTGTATTAATTGTGTAATAGCGGCTGCGTAATACCGCCGCTTTAATTCTTATGCGCATGCGTGTATTGTTCTTAAGTCTTATGTACTTTGCGGGTTCGTTATTGGTCTCTCTCAACTCTGCATCTCCGTCGTCTTCGCTTCAGGCCGCGCTGGATACAATTTTCTGTCGAACAGCAAACTCCATAAGACTTAAATCTTCAAAATTGTCTGGTCTAAGTACATATCTGTCGTACATGTTATTATATACGGACGCCTCGTCTGCTTCAAGACGGAGCATTCTGAATCTTTTGTCTGGCGTACAGCTATTCACAAACGCGGCTTTGCGAGAACTCATTTTAAGGGGGTCTTCTAGTGTGTATACCCATTTCTGACGTCGCTTTTTGGGAATTAATTTTGGAAAAACTATTAAATGTATTGTGTTAGTATTTCACAGTTATATTGATACATGTTTGAACAAACATATTACACTTTTCAAAGTATTTTATTCATAATTATGTGAGATATCTAATGTTGCGCAGGTCATGTCGCGAAAATTCTTTTAAATCGGGCGTACAGATTGCGGCCGTCCTGGTCATCTGAAACAAACGTTTTTTCTTTTATTCTATTCTTTACGAATGTGGTTATAGTTCGGCCCTCGAAAAAAAAATGTTAAGAAAAATTGACGAAATGGCGGCGCTTCGAAGACAGTACTCTGATTTTCACGGTAAAATTTTCACTTCTCGTGGCCCGGAAAAATAGTAATTATAAAGCAACACTAAAAATGGAGGGCCGAACGATAACCCGACATGTACTCTACATTTGTGCAAAATTTCAAGTCGATCGGCCCAGTAGTTTCTGAGATACATGCACGCCCGATTTGAAAAATGTCATTTCGAGAAAAACGCGTTTAAAGTTTGTCATGCAGTTATAGGCACTGTGGCCAGATTTTGTCCCTCTGGTACCATACGGGCAAGTGTGCGTGCTTGTCTGTGATAAGAGAAGGACGGAACTATGCTGCGTCTCCCTTCCACCAACCGTCACACGACGTTGGTGGAAGGGAGATGCAGCATACTGCCGTTCTTCTGTTCACGCGGTTCTTCACAGACAAGCACGCACACTTGCCCGTATGGTAACAAGAGGGACAAAATCTGGCCACACTGGTTATAGGGTGCATATTGACTGATTTCAGCAATTTACCTTCAGTCGGCTATACCAGGGCCATACAAGATACCCTCCTCGGCTTCAAAGAAGTCATGTTCAGCCGCTTTATCATTTCTTCTGGCAGTCCTTGCCTCTTTTGACTCTAATGATGCCCGCTTATTCGAACGTTCGACGCGCTCGTTGCCTCTGGCCTTTGCGTACATAAGAACGTTATACCCGATTTTGAGTCCCATCGTAGACATAATTTGCAGAATTCTGTGATATCCACCATTAAAAACACAAGTGGCCAAGAAAGTGGCAATTTCTGCAATGTTTTTGCCACTGTGCAAGTGTTTTGGTGCGAACGACCAGATCACCGCATTCAGGCTTTCGTTATTGTTTTGGGTGTAACATCCCAGCCATCGCTCCAATAAGTCGTCCGATGTCAAGTCTTCATAAATGGGCCTGATGACGTCTAACACCACATCGTTCAGCGGAGGATTATTATGGGTATAGCTGTCTAATGTTTCCGCAGCTTCTGCTTTACGCCACGCGCACCAGCTCGTGGAGCCTTCAGGGCAACGTTCGTGGTGTGGATTCTCGTCGGTGGATCGTCTGTGGTCATATGTGGCCCAAATGGCGTTCTTCATGTTTTCCACTGACTGTGGATTTCTTCGTATTGCCAAGCCGTAGTATGTAGTTAATTCTTTTATCAACTGGTCAGTCAATTTCCCTGCTCCTTTTCCACCGATACGCTTTTGACCACCTCGCTTGCCTTTCCGCTCCATGTTGTCTTAAAAAACTCGCGTCTATTTTGCTCGGAGGTCGAGAGTATACTGATCGCTTGTAACGGAAATTTCGGATGATATAAGGGGACAATAAAGAATCGTCCACGTGCTCAGCTAGACATCATCCGCCTGGGTAAAGTTGCTACCTGGCGGGCGAAGAACCGGTCGACGCGCTCTATGGAGTCGCATCGGCTAAACCTTCGTAGCTCGGTTATTTTTACGAAAATCACTTCAAAATTTTGGAGACATATTCTTAAGATCCCAAACTATAAGAATATGAAAAAAAAAAATGTTTTTTTTTTACCGAACACACTAGAAGACCCCCTTAAGTGCTAAGTGGCATAAGCGATATGCACATTCCGGTGCACTTACTAACCTCTGTGAGAGTATTGCCACAGATACGGAAAACAGTTGTTTCCATGGTGTACCACCAGACCACCACGTCATTAACATTTGACACAGCCTCGCGAATCACATCACCCGTCTCGAGTGGCTCGCATTTGGTGGCGTATTTTGCGATGTAAAAGGCAACAGCTGTCACATTTCCACACGGTTGAACGTTAATGTTTCCTTCCCAAAGACTTAGTAGAACGGGAATATAATTATTCACCATAGTTTCATCAATAGTCCTTTTTACAACACAGAATCGCCCGTTATTGACTAATGTTTCATCTGGCTCGAGGCAAACGGTATTCTCACTCACTGGTCTGGGTTATCCAAAACGTTACAACTGCTAGTATTCCGATCTTTGTAGCATGTACCAGTATGCTTGTGTATTTGCACGTTTTCCACTCATTTTTATAGCGAAGTGCTACTCGGTCTTAAGGAACAAGATAAAATTTGTGAATGACTCTGAGGCCCTTATGTGTGGAAAAATCCGGTACATTAGAGCACCATACCAACATATGTAAGTGCGGACTTCCCCTACTCTGGAACTCAATTCTGTACCAAAAAACCGCAACCAGTCCACCCAAACAGCCCCCATTGCTATTTATGAAACGCATCAGCGTATTTACGCGAAGAGTAACATGCCTGGCAATAACTATTGGATAACGTTGCAACCAGATCCAACCGGTCATGGAATGAAAGATGTAATTCACCAGTGTTTTGACCGTAAAGCAATGTACAATACTTTCAGCATATTTGGCCAGTTCAGATCACTGCAAGAGAAAGTTAGAAACCATATTGGAAGTCCTAAACTTTTGCAATCAATTTCGCGAAGCACTGCCTCCAATACAATGCAGATCCTCTTATATTCCGCATGGTAATTTGCATGTTGTCAACCAGCCCTTGAGGAGTGCGATCATTGACTTGGAATCTACACGACACACAAACACACTTGCACGGAAGTATTCAACTACCGTATAATGCAAAGAATTAATAATCATGTCTCTGGAATCTAGGGTCTTTGCTCATTATCCGTGCTTGAAGGTAATCTAAAGCAGTAATTGGCACTTATCCTTCTTCTCCAAATCCATTTCTTCAATCAGGATAAAGAAAGTACCAGGCCAATTCTTCCATCCGACGTTCTCGCTCAATGTTCAATGGTGGTGCCGTTTCACCTTATTTCCTCAATTCGGACTTCGGTCTCTGGATTGTCAATACCTACGACATCTTGTACTTCCGGTAGTTCCTCGTTAACGCCGCGCAGCATGCTGGTGGTGTAAACAAATCTCGTTTCCACATTCTCAGATCGTTGCTGGTCAGCCTTAGTATCTACATAAAGATTTTGAAAATCAGACATTACTGGTATGTCTTGTTGATCTTCCGTCCTTCCTTGTCTTTCTTCTCTTGTAATAGTAATTGGTGTCAGGGAATATAAGTTTAATATGTGCGTGTCGTTTCCAGGACCAGTTTTGTGGTATAAAGTACGATGCAAAATGGGATACAATTTTCCCAAATTGCCAAAGCGCATACAGCACGCGGCACTTTTTGATGGTGCTTTGCAACCCTTGGGACCTCGTGCGTGAGAATCAAAAAAGCAATAACTATTTTCATCTTCGATCCTACAGTCCACGTGTATACATACTGACGTGGAATTAGTTGTAAAAATCCCACATGGGTATTGTCTACAGAAAATAGTTAACGCATTCTTTAAGTTAGGAAAACCATCTATTGTCATTATCGATGTGGTCGTTTAGAGCTGAATCAAACTCCACAGTGACAATAACCTTGCAGTTATTATATTTTAATTGAGATAATAACTCTGTAACAGCTAAATATTCAACGTTAATTTCTTGTATGTCAGATTGAGGTCGTGTGGCTATGCATTTACGATAGTATTTGTCCCCCAATAATAACACGTAATCAACATCAATTTTTGACCATGTTATTGGATCAAGAAGATGGAATGCTGCACATGTAACTGCCGCAACTGCAGGGCATTGCTTGCCGCGAGAATCAACGGGGAATCGGTCATTACATTGGTAAAATGATTCATGCATAATTAAAATGCCCTCAATTAAAGTCGTGTAACTAACTGTGCCTCAAACAACTTGTTGCATTCATGGGTGTGTTATTTGCAAGTTGTTGCCTATCATCGACTGTAGCTCTGGTTATATTTTTCGTAATGTTACATATTTCTAATATTTTTGAAAAACAAGGTCTGACGTCTTTACATAATGCATTGTTTGATAGTAACCACTGGAAAGCACGCTGCAGATTACACATATTGACTTGAAAATCCCGGGATATGTGTACATTTTCAAGACTTTCAACCACTATTATTAAACCCGCCTGATTGAGTTGTAGTGGTAATTGCTCGGCTAATTCGACAACGTATTTCACAAATAACACTACCTGCGCTTTCTTAAATCTATTCTGAAGCTTAATGTTTTTTATAAATGGCAGAACCCTGCACAATAATCTTTTCTCAATATCTGTTAATATATTCAATTCGTCTTCTTGCACATCCCGACTGCCGTAAATTTTGCACCCGCGTCTATCTTGCGTCTACTGTCTCGTTTGCAATTATTTCCGCAGCATGCGTTAATCGTCTAATTCTTTCACCTTCGGTCTCTGTTGACAAACGTTCGCGCATCGACCGAAGACGTTCCTCATATTGTTAGTTACTTTCGTTTGCAAAACGTTCGTGTATTAAACCCAGACGATGTTCGCGTTGTTCGCTAGTCACGGTTGCCAACCGTTCGCGTTGTATCCCCACACGATGCTCGCGTTCATGTTCTGTTTCATTTGAAAGCCGAAATCGGTTTGACTGCAATCGACGTTTGTCCCTTGTTCTCTTTTGTCCCTTGTTTCTGATGCTGATGATAATCTTTTCTTAGATAACCTCTCACGACGCTGTCCGGCAGTCTCATTTAAGCGCTGCCTCATGCTTCTAATATTATTTTTGATTCAACCGTTCGTTACTTCCCGATTGCGTTTCATCTGCACGCCGTTTTCTCATACGAGTTGCGTTTTTATTTGTTCTATCCAGTTCCTAATGTTATATAACACAGCAATACAGTTATATAAATGAAATTAAAAATTTTTAAATAAATTAATTTAAAAAAGTGAGAAAACCGATTTCAGAGGCGCGCTAAGAATTAAAAAATAATTGTTTTCATCTTGACGGATATTCAAATAACGAAGAGTAACTCTGAATCACGAATATTCTAAATAATTAATTTCTGATGTCTCTGCCACGATAGAAGGTGGGACCGAAATTCAAACGGGCTCGTGCAGGATTTGAACCCGCGATCTTGGGGTGGAACGTTGCAATGAGAACTACTTGTGCATGGAAAGTACAACGGTGACGGTATTACGATCGGAACGAATGCCTATTGATACGAGTAGTTGTAGGTTCTAAAGTTTACAAATTTGATTAATCAGGAAAATTTTTTTTTGTTTCTGTTGTGGCACCGACTTCAGAAAAGAATTATTTAGAATACGCGACCAAGCCCTATGAAAAAAAAAAAATACTTATCGAATGGATAACCTTCTCCTTTTTTGATGTCGGTTAAAAACTTAAAGAATGCTTACCATTTCTAACTCAAGCAGCAGGATAATAGAACAGTACAAACTCAAGACCGATACAAGATAAGAAACGTACCAATAAGTATCCCTTTGCGCTCGAGAGGCGCCGCTACGGCGCCCTGGCGTTTTATGCGGCAACTCTGATGGCGACTAAGCAGCAACACTTTTTGTGGGCCTCCAAGGCATAAGAACAGTACCAGTTCGTAATTAAGTTCTTGAATTTGTAAGCTGGGTTACACGGATGTTTGTATGCCTAACTACGCTGAAGGGTCAAGGATGGTCTATGTCGATTCATTCTAAGTCATGCGGCAACTGAACTCTCGTCATCGATACTCGCTTTTATAAGCACCTTCCAAAAGCTGCCGCTTACAAGCTGTATATGTTTCTTTCCAGGTAGTGTACCATTGTATTTCTTAGAATCGATAAGATATTCTAATTTCAAATTTTTTTCTTTGACCCAGCTCGGCCTGCGCTCTTAGTGTTAGTCTGAACTTTACAATCTTAGCAGTCAGATTATTATTTTCAAAGTTATTGAGCCCTGTAAATATGGATGGTGATCAATTTAGTACAAGTGTTGCGTATTCATAGTCACCTCGGGCGGGCGACCAATGGGCGCCCGCGACGTTCTCACCGAGATCAATAACGCGGTCGATACTCGGGCGATACTCTATGTAAACGCGCCTGCTAATTAGCAGCGCCGCGTCGCGTTCTTCTCGGGCAATTGTTCTCTCGCGCGTTCCCGCGCGCTCTCGACGGCCATTATCATTCTCAGTACAGAAGCGACCGGTGCGTTCTCGTTCGTTATCAATAGCAGTGCAAAAGTCAAGGCGTATCTCGGTTTTGCGTAGTATAAGTAGTGGTTTGTGTAACAAGGGATCTCTCAAAGACACTTAGGTGCTCCTCAAACAACTGTAAATAGTAGATTAAGTGCGTTTAGTGAATAAATACTCTCCCGTCATCCTCAACCACGTGTTCGTGTGCTGTGCCGACCACGTGCCGTGCGACTTAGTGCGATCCACCTCAACTTTCTTAAAATTCCTCACCCGCGCTAAACCAGACTCCTCAGGCGCTAGTGCAGACATACTAGCACTATCCGAAACAACAAGTGAAGGAGATTTTTCGTTGTTGAACGAGCATATTACCTCTGTATTTGAAGCATTTGTCAATGAAACGAACGAATCCAGTGAGCAATATACTGACGAAGTAGGAGGTGTGAGAAGCCGAAAAATTATAATTACAGAGAGTGAAAGTGAAACTGATAGTGATACTGCGGAAGATGCAGACAGTTTACGATGAGTGCGGTGCACAGAATTCGAAAAAGTACCGCCAAGAGTACGATTTGTGTCTGGCCAAAACTCCACAGCACCAAAAATAACTTTGTAACCGTACGCGTTACCCGCGTCATACATAAACGACACCGCCGGGCTCCTTTCCCTACCGGAGGAACTACCGCCAGAGGAGAACAGCTACCTCCTGCGTTACGAGTAAGTTTCTCGCGGCCGACAGGATGCATGGCTGCGTATAAATGGGCGACGCTCCTGACAACGACCATCTTCGGCTTTGTCAAGCCAGCCACGAACAGCCGACACCGAAATCAGTAATTCCGGGTCCTGTCGGGCCAGCCACGAGCAGCCGAGACCCCAGTCAGGCAGAAGCCACAGTAAAATTGTATCTAAAAGAAGTAGCCGAAACCGTACTCAGCCCACAGTATTACTGTGCCTGCCAGATATCGTGCCGTTCCTCTTCGTAAGCATAGGGCGAACGAGAAAGGGAGAGACGAGCGAACGAAGTGGCCTGGACACACGTATACACTGGTCTGCCACCGCTTCCATTTGTGCCGATCTCTCACACGAGCTAACAATGAGTAGAAACAGCGAGGCGCCAACCAACTCGCTGCTCATACCTGTATTGGGTTCCCGCCAGGAAGTTGTGGGTCCTTCCGCTGCATGGACCACGATTAAAGCACGCTACATCGCGCACCGCAAAATCGTCGCGTTCCAAATTTCGGCACCCGGCCTAAGCCAACCGTCATAAAAGTCCGCCGATAATTCCAGCGACCGGGAAGATCCGCAGTGCCGGGCAAGCGTAACGACCCTCACGTACACGGCCGCACACCGACCAGCGAGGCATCAACAGCGCGACACATACACAATACTGTACCACGAAAACAAAGAATATACTTGGATTTTGTCAGATATTGAAATCGTGTCTGCACACTTCAGTTATTCCTCTACCTCCCACTCACTCACCGCCCCGTGCACGCACCTGCAACGACCGGTCTGTAACCTCTGGCTAGTGCATCAACGAATGCAACCCACTCCAGGCGTGGACACGCCCATCCATCAACAGGCGTCGAAACAGCGGTTACAACTTCAAATATAAAAGAACCAGTGATTATTTTTAAACTGTTTTTTACGATAGACTCGTTGAAGAAATAGTTTCTGAAACGAATAATTATGCGAAAAAAAAATTGGAAGGGAAGACGCTACCGTCGAATTCGATATGGCGAAGTTGGCGTGATGTGGCCAACGGAGAATTCTGGCCATTTATTGCAGTTATAATAAATATGGGTACTATGCAGTTGGCCAATTTGCGAGAGTATTGGTTGAGCAATAATGTCAGCTACATTCCTTTTTATTCAGAAACATTTACGAGAGATAGATTTAGTCAGATATTGTGAATGCTTCACTTAAAAATTATTTCAACAGATAATACTAATCCGAGAACTCGTTTGCAACGAGTAAGTTGCTTTTTGGATTATATCAATTCTAAATTCTTAGATTACTTTATACCGGCAGAACAAATATATGTGGATGAGTCCATTATCAAATTCAAATGTCGAATTTCACTTATTACATATAATAAAGAAAAAAAACAAATAGGGTGTCGGAGTTTATACTCTAGCTGATTCGAATACTGGCTATATTTGTGGTATTCTACCCAATTGTGGATCTCTCACAACAGAGCGATTGGTGAGACCTGATCTACCAGTTTCCACAAGAATTCCGATACACCTTTATAAAATGTTGTTAGACGAAATTCCTGGTGCTTAGGGGCACCATATATTTACGGATCGATTTAAATACAAGTCACATCTTGGCTCAAGAATTAGCCAAACTCAAATACCATTTCATCGGGACGATCCCAACAAACAGAAAGGAATTAACAATCGAAATAAAAAATCAAAAATTCTTCAAAAAATCCACGGTAGCTGATCGAAGAGGTAACACTCTACTTTTAGTGTGGAAAGATAAAAGGATCGTTACTTGTTTGACCACTATTCATAACGCAGGAATGACTACCGTAAAAAGAATTTTACGAAGTGGTGTGGAAGTCAACATCAAGAAACTTAATATTATAGTAAATTATATAAAATATATGGGTGACGTTGATCGAGCAGATCAATATTCTTCGACAAACATATTGTTTTCTCCGAAAATCCTTAAAATGGTGGCGTAAACTTTTTTTTGGTGCTTGGAAATTTGCTTGATTAATTCATACATACTCTATAAACTAGAGAAAAGGGAAAGAAAAGAAAGACCACTTATTCATTTGCGTTATCTAAAAACGCTTGTTCAGCAATTGAGAGGAACCTATCGCCAGGCCCGCAATCGAGCGTTGACGTGAAGCATCGATGTACCCCGTCTAAATGGAAAGCTCCACCTTGTTCTGAAAGGGGTAAAGAGGGGTTGCAAGGTCTCCTTTGATCGAAGCAACTCTGGCGGTAGATGTGAAACCTTAAATTATTGTCATACGTGCCCTGATAAACCGAGGATGCATCTCGGGGATTGTTTTATCAAATACCATACAAAAACCAATTACAGACTGTGATATTTAACAGATTTTGTTTTGCAAAACGTAGAAATAAATAAATTATTGAAATTTTAATATTTGTATACGTTTGTTTCCGTATAAAATCATTTTATAGTACCTGTAAATCGTTTGCCTAATATAACCAAAATCATCTCGAGTTGTTAATTCGTCCGAGCGAAAAAGTCCTCGAGTGCAAAGGGTTGAGATTGTTAAAGCAGCCATTGGGCGCACCGCAAGGAGGTTATGCAACCAGCACCTAAAAAAAGAAAATATCAAAATAAAAATTGAACTATGC
This sequence comes from Priocnemis perturbator, assembly GCA_963942575.1. Taxonomy (NCBI): domain Eukaryota; kingdom Metazoa; phylum Arthropoda; class Insecta; order Hymenoptera; family Pompilidae; genus Priocnemis; species Priocnemis perturbator. The sequence goes on along the minus strand of OZ012644.1, from coordinate 22,016,927 downwards.
TAACTTAATATACGAGAAAGCAAATGAACGGAAAGAAGGGAAAAATAAAATAGATACATTAAATTAGGTTAAGTCGAAAGAAGCTCTTCTAGAGTAAAGAATGCACCCCAGTAGCCTATAGCACAACATAATGCGTAGTGGGCAAAGGCAAGGTAGAGAATAAGCCATGTAATAACTCCCAAATGAAATAAGGTAGTGCCACGCGTACTGAAAAGAAGGATCATAAAAATTAGATTTATACCATTAGAAACACCAGATGTAAGATTCTGGACTCCAAAATATCAAAATATACTTATCACAGGAGAAGATAACTGTAACAGAGCCAGGGTACACCCTGACAATCCAACAAGAACAGAATTTGAAGGCAGAAGGGGCGTAGGACTCAAGTAACAGTAAGCATCACAGATTGTATAGCGCATGCCAACTTCTGGAAGAAACATATACACAATAATGCAAGAATTGGTAATAGCAAAAATAATAAAGTGTCGGCCATTTGAGCTAATAGATAATAGCCAAAGGCGGTAGAACCGAAAACACAGGAAAAAACAGTACTTTCTGCTAGAAAGCATAACCTACCTAGGTAACTGCGGCGAGACCAACGGAAATCCTAAACCTGTGACAACATAGGAGGGGAAAGCTCGAAATCGATGGGATTATCTGATCTCGTAGACTGCACTTGCACTTATCTGAGACGTAATCTAATGATTAATAGCAGACACATAATAATAGGACGAAGAACATTAATATAGCAAGGCATCAGGAGTAAGTACGCGCATGCACCATGCCGGAGATGAAAGCCACCGCTGCGGCCATAGGTAATAAAGGTGCATCCGCAAAATAACGGGCGGATAGCCGAACCCGCATGAGACAAACGCGAACACGCTCATTGGTCAAGCCCGCTGGACACAGAAACGAGAAAGCCCATAGTAGGAATCTAATTAAAATAACAGATTACTCGGCAATAGTGCCAAACCATTAAAACCAATTGGATCCAGATATAGGAGGCTAGGACGTAACCGTCGCCCAGAATACAACAAGTGTTGTTGTCCGTTCCATATATTCAAACTACCAGTATCATTTCTAACACAAACTGTAGGGATACCTGTTTCAGAAGTAACATTATGAATATTATTATTAGGGCCACTATTGCACTCTCCTGACGGGTTCTGACGTCCCTCCCGTCATCCTGAGCGGGATGGCCTCATACGGGGACCAGCCCAAACGTACCCGCCAAGCAGCCACCGAGGAGGTAGAGGCCTTATTATTATATATTACATATATTATATATTACATTAAGTAAATAACGGACCGATTCAAGCGGATGCAAAAAAACACCAACTCCAGCTGATCTACAGCCGCTACAAAGCCGACACCCGCTGCCGTAGCGTCTCGAGCACCTACGGCCGTCATCAGCTGCATCCGGGCAAGCGCCACCGCCGCAGCCCATACCACCATTTGGAGGGCACTGCCGAGCCCATCGAACCCATCAACGGAGGGCATGACGTTAGGCAGTGACAGATGATCGCCCACGTCGCAGAAACCTACGGCCGCAATCAAAGTTCACCGCCGTTAACGTATCGCCCACGACGCTCTCTTGTCGCATCTCATAATTCATCCGAAGAAGGGGACCCATGAAGATTTCCTCGTCGGAAACGGTTTACACCTGCGGTCAGGCTCAATGAATAAGAGCGAAAAATTATGTACTTTACCATCTTGTTTATCCCTATGTTACGGTATAAAAGAGAGCCTGCGATGCTCCAGAATCTGATCAAAGCTTGCAGTCAAATAGCACTAAACTTCTGCTCTCTAATACAACACCGCGGTATTGCCGAAGTAAAGTCTCGAATCAGTGCTATCAAACCAGACAAATTAACAAAACGTAAGAACATACCATGACACATTCATTTTCTATGTTCCTCGTGTCGACATACAACTGTATTCCTAGGCTAAAGAAATATATATATATGTTACGTCCTCCGTTTTTCGGCACCCTGCGTACACCGGGTATACCGGGGATCGGAAGACAGACGAAGTGACCGGCCTGATAAGAGATTTGACGTGTCAGCGGAGCGGCTCGCTGAGACGACGTCGCACGCGCCTAAATATACTCGGTGTCCTGATTCGACACTAAACCTACGTGTATCCTCGCGTCCGACTGGTTACGGCGCGGAAAGTGTGGGCGTAGCTGGTGACTCGGAATTACACCAACCCGAGAATCCATTCGCGTCCGAATGGTTACGGCACAGGCAATGTGAGCGTCGCTGGTGACTCGGGATTACACCAACCTGAGAATCTACTCGCGTCCGAATGGTTACGGCACAGAAAGTATGGGCGTCGCTGGTGACTCGGAATTACACCAACCCGAGAATCTACTAGCGTCCGTGTGGTTACGGCGCAGAAAGTGTGGGCGTCGCTGGTGACTCGGGATTACACCAACCCGAGAATCTACTCGCGTCCGTGCGGTTACGGCGCAGAAAGTGTGGGCGTCGCAGGTGACTCGGAATTACACCAACCCGAGAATCTACTAGCGTCCGTGCGGTTACGGCGCAGAAAGTGTGGGCGTCGCTGGTGACTCGGAATTACACCAACCCGAGAATCTATTCGCGTCCGAATGGTTACGGCACAGGCAACGTGAGCGTCGCTGGGAGCTCGAGATTACACCAACCTAAGAATTTACTCGTATTCGTGCAGATTACTTAGGCTATGATTTCGACATCCGAATCTTCGCAGATCTCAGTTACCACGATGGTGGACGGTACGATTTCCGGTCCTAGAGGCTCGAAGTAGACAGTGAACTGATCTTGCCCTGAGGGTAGTTCGAACGGACAAGGCAGTTCTGGAGAGGTCCAGGCCGGTGGCGCGTGTTGTCCAGGGTGCGGGTAGGTAGGCGGAAGGGAATTCGCGGATTCGCTCGCTGTTTGTCGAGGTAGCTGCGACTGATGCAAGCGAGCAGCGGCGCGACGTGCCCTGACCTTTACTCCGGCCCGTCGATGTCCTCTATAGTCCTTACGCGGCAGGGGTCGCCGGGGTGTTCTCTGGTTATGGGTTTGAGTGAGAGGATAGTTGCGATCTGTGGGTGTGACCACTGGGCTTGGGCCCGAACCGTGATGCGCCGAAAGTGGTTGAGGAGCCACGGTGGTAACGAGGGGGGCCAGCCGCGGGCCGACGAAACCTGTGAACTGAAGTCGCAGCAGAAGAGTTGCTGAGGGGTTACCGGAACTCAGAGGTTCGACAGTGCCCACGGAATTTCCCGTGAGACGACACAGGCACAGGCTCGAAGGCGGCAGCACGGACCACTCGATTTATGCGCACGGCGGTTTCGGTGTCGCGGAAAGAAAAGGGGTGAGATCCCCTGTCTAATTACACTCAGAGAACACTCCGATAACCAGGTTTTACGCGGGGGTACGTGTAGTGTTGCGAGGATGGGTGTGCAATAGGTGACTCACGAGATTGTGTGTATGGTGTTTATTAATTGATCGAACCCTACAATTTGAAGTAGAACGGCTCTACTTTGCTATCGCGACCGGAGAATCGGAGATCGAGTCTAGGCACAGCGTCTCGATCACGCAGGTTACTTATATTTAGCTGAATTTCGGAGGCTTCACCTCGCTGGTGGCCTAGAGCGGTCCAGATTACAAAGTTTAGTTGGTTACACAAACCTGGTGTTGCCTGGCGAGTTGCAGGAACAATGGCACTGATTTTATCGTATTGATTATTCGGTTGAAGTTAACTTGATTCGATTGACTCGACGTGACTTAACTTGATTCTATTCTTTACACTTAAAAGATACTGGAGGTGAACGCTAAGTCGGGTGTTGCGCTTCGCACCCGCGCTTGAATTCTTGAATCTGGACAACGGTGCTATTCGGAGCACTTCACGCACTGAATTGAATTGATGTAAAATAATTCGCAAGTGAATGTCGTAGGCAAGAGCGCGCGTGTTAACACTAGTCGTAATCAGAAGAGCGCGTACAGGTGCTTCTCGTGACCAAGAGTGTCGTAGCGACCAAGAGTGTCCGAAAAGGGTCTCGTACTGCCCTATATAGACGCCGTGCTCCGCTGAGCGGTATTCGCATGCTGACACTGCATCAGCGTTATATCCTGGGAACGGCGCGACAGATGCCTTTCCCAGGACTTGGCTACACGTATTTTATCTTTTGGAATTCCTCCTCTGACAGGTTGCATTACTTGGCGGTTGTCCGGTCGCGCAGCGCGAGAATTTGGCGGAGCATTTACTTGTATGTTTCGCTTGTTCCCTACTCGCGTCGTCTTGGCTATCGCTCGGGTGTAAGTTACTTCTACTTGTCGCGCGCGGCATGTCTTATCGCTAACGGGGGTTCGTGAGAACCGCACTTCCTTCGTAAGGTTAGATTAGAGTAAATCTTAGAACTACTGAGCGAACGGGAGACTGCGGCGAGAATGATCGATTAGTTATTCTTGAATAAAAAGCAAAAAATTATGGCGGGTGGAGGACGTAGGACGTAACACCTCCCCCCCTAAAAAAAAAAAGGACTCACACGTTTACGGGCGAGTGCTTTCAATTCTCGCAAAAGTCTCTCGCACGTTTTCGTGCGGGGCGGTGTCGGGCTTGGGGTCGATTTGTCGTCGGGTGGGCTTCGGGGTGTCCTCGTAGATTGGTTGGATGGCCTGTAGTTCGATGTTCCCGGTCTTCCTTGTTGGTTTGGCTCCCCCCTTGTGCAGCAACAGATGAGCGATCGAGCTCCAAATTGCTCCGAGGAGATGGATGCTCCATCCGTACATCGAGTGCAAGGCGTACCCATGGATAAGCGTGTCGATGATCAGCTTTATCAATCGGATCAGAATGAAGATTCCAAGTATTCCTGCCGTGGCCGATCCGAAACTCATGAATCCGCCCCAGAGTCTTTCGGCGGTAGACTCCGCAATTTTCTTCAGCGATTCCTCGTCTAGTAGGCCGAGCATCGAGACAGCTCCGTGCGGGACTCCTTGTCCGGTGACGCCTCGGGCTATTGTATGTAGGAGTGCTGGTCTTTCCGCAGGGAACATTATATGGTCTCGCAGTTCCTCAATGTCGTCCTCCGAGTAGATACCGTTGGTCGCCAACCTTCCAGGGGTGAGGTACTTCCAGGTGGGTTGCGTCAGCGGCTGGATTACCTCAGGAGCGACGTTTTCCATGGGTGCTGGAACAAATCTAAACCAGGTCCCCTCGATTTGGTACATAATCGGCAAAATACCACTGCACTCTCTCTGCATGCCGATTTTGGTCAGGATTCTGGATTTAGGTGTGAGGTAGAATGACCGGTTCCGGTGCGTCACTGGTAGTTCTGTATAGCACACTTCCGACTTCCTGATGCTCACTTCTACTGGAATGCATTTGATGATATGTGCTACCTCGCCCGCAGCTACTGCCATATACCCTGGTTTCTTCATCAAGGTGTGGGCGAATTCGTCCGGCAGGAGACTTCCCAAAGCTAGAGCGTTTTTAATTATTTGTTTCTCTAGGTTGCATTTCTGTGAGATTACATCGTTATATAGTGCAGATATCTGTGTCCTGATGTGTTTCTCGACGTATACAAATTTGGAATTCACATATGTGAAGATGTCTAAATTGTCGACAGGAATTTTGCCTCTTGTTTTGAAGGTATTGCCTTTCGTGGTCTCTAGTAGGAATAGTTTCGGGTGCTCGGTGCGTAGGAGTGTGTACCCGCACAATTGCTGCTCCGTCGTTCTCGTGAAGGCGAACGTGATATCCTGCGTGGTCAGAGAGTAAACGATCGGTGTGGCGTGGTCGTCTCCGTATGTTTTCATCGCGTAGCCTTCGTATAGCACGTCGTACTGGTCGAAGTCGCAAGTGGGGACTGGAATGGGTGCCCAGAACGTATGTCCATCGGACATGTCGACACAATATCCGTCGCTAAGCACGCAGGTGGTTCCGGATTTCAAGATAATTTTTCCCGCTGTTAGCTTCACGGCAGCTGTTCCCGTTCGGAGAGTAATCTTTGCGACTGCTTGCACCACCACGTTGTCCCAGGTCCCGTATGGGTCTGAATACTGTGTCCCTGAACAGGCTCCTCCTTCCGTGACTTTCCCTGCTAAAGTCACGCTCCGGATATCTGTAGAATTTGGTCTCAGCCCCGTTCCGTACGCCGCTTGTCCTAAGGACACACTGCCGTCTACGTGCATCCGTAGGCAATTCTTATGACTGATGTCAAGTAAATACTCGTATTGTCCGTTGTGGACAATCGAGACATGCGAGTGCATTCCGCAGTAGTAGACGGTCCGTGATATCTCCACCTTACATTGGAGGATATCAGTGTGTTGATAGGTGGCCAGTTGGAGTAATTGGATGTACGTCTGTGCAGAGTTGGGGGTCTTCCGTTCGACGTCGCAGTCCCCGGTATCCAGGAGGGAGATGGTAGTAGAATTGAGGTGATGTCCTCCGCAATCAAACCCAATTAATGCGCTTACGCCTGCGCATACGCTAATTACAGCTAATACGACGCGTGTATCCATATTCTGCAACCAATCAAATGTTCGAGAGTGAATGTTTAAACGTAATTTTAATCGCGGTGGTTGCAGAGGATCGCGGGACGCCGAGGTTGTGTGTGCTCGCTAGGATATCTTCGGCTATTCGTTCAGTATGGGGTTTTTTTTTTGTACTAAAGGCTTTTTATTATTTTGCTTAGGGCAACTAGGTTACATAAACGAAAATTCCGGTACAAAATTATCCGTCTTAATCCTGGTCTATTGGCGTAGTCACATTCCCTTTTTGGGTTTTCCCCCCCCCTTTTTTGTCTTTTGCTTCTCAATCCGCCAGGATTGCTCCGATTATTTTGGAGTAGCCGCCTCTTGTCCCGTATTCTGTGGCTACTTCCCCCGTCCGGCGCCATTCCGTCACACATTGGCCGCAGTGGACCGCTGGGCGTACCAAAAATGGTCTTTTCCGGCAGCGGTTGCAGTAAGGGGCCGGGGTCCCTGGTCCCACCAACATGTGAATCATTACCGCCTTCGACTCCCGGGCCTCTATTTCCGAGTGCGTGGTTGCGCACCTGGTGCACAACAGCTCCCATTTGTACTCCTTGTACGTCTCAATGATGCACAGGGCTCGGTATAACCCCCTCAAATCCGCCAGTGGGATGGCGAATTGGTATGTCATTCCTTCGTGTGCTTCCAACCGGGGTGGCTCAATTACTACCAAACCAGTAAGCGGTAATCAGTGGCCTAAGCGAGTCACTAACGAATTTGCAATTAAACCTCGCAAATCTCATTGATCGCAACAATCGCTTCAGTGGCACGCACGAATTTCCGATCCGTTCTTAGTTTCTCCCTGACACCTACACACACCCAACCCTTGCGGTAATCTTATTTAACAATGGTATTGTTTAAACATAATTCTAATCGTCGCGGTTACAGATGATCGCGGGTTGCCGAGGTTCGCGCCGCGCGCCGATGCGCAACGCGCAGGGGTTCGCGGCACGCGGAGGTTGTGTGTGTCCGCTCTGGAGTATATATGATTTTTTTGATATTTGTTTTGTGTTTTTTTTTTTTTTTTTTATTTTAAAGAAAAATAAAGTTTATTGTTTAGCTTATGGCATCTAGGTTTACAAGTGTATAAAGAAGGAATATTGATACAAAAAAATGTTAGTATTTCTTAGCCTAAGGTTAGTAGTCGGTTATATATGGCCCCTTTTTGGGTTTCTTTATTTCTCTTTGTGTTTTTTTTTTTTTTTTATGCTGCGCTTATTGCGCTAATGAATTTTTTGTACCCTCGCAGTTGCCCAGCACGGGCGGCTTCCTCTCCTGATGCCGCCCACTCCTCTACACACGGCAGGCATTCCGCCGCGGGCCTTACCCAAAAGGGCTCCCGCCAGCACCGCTGGCAGTATGTGAGCCCCGTGCGCGGGCCCACCAGGATGTGGACCATCACCCTGGAGCTTTGTTGGGCCTCTGGGTCATAATGGACCCGGGCGCACCGGGGGCACAGAAGTTCCCACTCGTAGGTGTTGTATACTTCCTTTACACATCTTGCCCGGTGTAGCCCTCCGTAGTTCGCTACTGATGTGGTGAATGTGTTTGCCATTGCGTGGGTTTATGAGCTCCTACTCGATCAAGGCGCAACTGCGAAGTGATCGCTCCGGCGTTCTCAGGCGGCGTCGCCGACGCGGCTCTAGGTGCGAGGGTGCAAGCGTCAGCTTTTCGCGAATGTCATCTAACCTGCCTCCGGACACTTTGCTTATTGGGGTCAGCCGTCGCGCCGTCGCGGTGTCGCCTCCCTGTTCTCTTCTGGTATCCACACACAACCTTTGCAGTTTTCTTATCCTAGCCTACTAAGCTTAATCTTATCCTGATGCACTATTCGTGCCTTACCATTTACGTCTATTTTAACATTATTCCTAGGCAGTATATCGAGCACTATGTGGGGGCCCGTATACTGATCGTCAAATTTCCCTTTTTTGGGTTCCTTTAATAAGAATACGTGAACTCCCGGTTTGAAATTTTTGGGGTTCGCTCGCCGATTATAATAGGCGGCTGATCGGACCTTACTCGCTATCAGGTACTTGTGAGCGAGTTCTTGCGCGTCGCGAATTTTGTTAAATAGTGCCTCTAAGTATTCTGAATATGTTATATCTAGCCCATCTTCGATATGCGGCACGCTGGACGGGAGGCGCGCGAGTTTCCCGAATACTAACTCGTGCGGCGTGTGCTTTGTGCCTTCGTACACGCTAGTATTGTATGACAGCATCGCGATTTCTGTCCACTTATCCCAATCTTCATGGGACTCTATATATTGTTTTAGATATTCGGCAAGAACGTGATGCGATCTTTCCAAAGACCCGTTGGTTTGCGGGTGGTATGCGCTAGTTCGAAATTGTTTTATTTTAAACCGTCTCGCGATGTGTTTGAATACTGACGAACAAAATGGGGTGCCTTGGTCTGTTAGTATCGCCCGCGGTGCTCCGAACCGACAAATAAAATGTTTTGTTACAGCGTCTGCTATTGGTATTGCCCCTCCGGAGGGCAAGGGGACGGCGACAGAGTATTTTGTTAGAAGATCTTGCATTGTTAATATGTATCGGTTTCCGCGCGGGGTAACCGGGAGCGGCCCGACTATGTCGAGCGCTATCTTATCGAAAGCAGAGCCCGGTGTGTCCGTAATCACCATGGGTTGCTTAGTCTTAACTCGAGTCAATTTCTTTAATTGACAACTCCGGCATTGTCTTATATACTCTGTGACCTCCTCTTTCATCCGTTCCCAATAATAGCGCTCGCGTATTCGGCGGTATGTTTTTGTCACCCCTTTATGCCCTCCTAGCGTAGAGGAATGGTATTCTTTTAAAATTTCTGGGCGAAGTTCTCGAGGAGGGACTGAAACCCTTGCGCTGCAGATAGTAATCTCGCGAATTCTGCCTGTTAGTTTTCGGAACATTACGGTTTCAATGATCATCCAAGTCCAATAATCACTTATTTGAGCTGTATGGGCGATACTAAGAGTTTCCAATTGTAATTCTAACACTGCGTCGAGCAGTGAAGCAGCGGCCTCATTCATGGTTGTTTCGTCGGGACTGTCGTTAGCGCTTGCTTTAATAGGAAGTGCTATTAGTTTTTTTGACTTGAAGTTGTTGACTTTCGCGCGGCCTAGGGTCAGTTCTGTGTATTCTGGAAGGAGGTTATTTTCGGCTAAGTTCTTACTACCGTCATCGCAAGGCTTTCCCTGCATGTCGATAAAAATCACGACGTTGTCTTTACGTATAGAAATCGGGTCGTCTGTGTATTGAATTTTTGTTTCGTGTTCTGTAACCTCCTGTCCCTCGTTTGGACTGTCTGAGTTTACTTCTTCTTCGGAACTCATGTCCGGAATTGAGTCGTCGTCCGTCGTGTGAATTGGCGGCGGGGCGTTAGTGAGTGGTGGAGTGTCGCGTGGTCGTGAAGGCCCGGGTTTCGGGACCCATTCGGGGTCCGATGCGCGGGTAACGTTTGCGAATTCGATGGAGTGATCGGTGTCGTACGTGTCGTAAAACTCTCTGTCCGCGGCTGTTGGCAGTAGGATTTCGTCCGTCGATTCAAGGGGTGGTTGCGCCACGATTGTAACATGACCTTCGAGGTCGGTTGAACTGTCCGCCACGTCGGTAGTTCCGTATTCCCTTGTTTTCTTTGCGCGTGGTCTTGCCGTGTTTTCGGAAGAGGAGGTAAGGGGACGTGGTCGCTTGGCTTGTTCAGGAGCGTCCGGGGAGGGGATTTGTGCCTTGGGAGGCCGATTTGTGGCTCGAGTTTTACGTCTTCGCGGGGACGAGTCTTCCGCTTCTGAATCGGAAGTCGAGGAGTACAGGCGGGTTCGATGTTTGCGTGGGCGTTTCTTGAGGTGAATCGGGAGCGTGGTAATTTGTTTCTCAATCGGTTTTTCCGGTGTACATTCGGATGACGAGGATGACGAGTCTCGTATCTCTGTTTTGAATGAGGCAGTGCGTCTCTTGTCTTGAACGGGCAGGGTAGCCACGACTTCCGTTGCTGGCGTCTCCGGGGGGTTCCTAGAGAGCGCATCCGCGTTGGAATTCGCTGATCCTGATTTGTGTTCGATCTTATACTCGAATTCCCCCAATTTTAGTCTCCATTTCCAAAGTCGGGACGACGGGTCCTTGACTGAGTGGAGCCAAACTAGCGGTTTGTGGTCGGTAATGATGGTGAACTTCCGACCGTATAGATATGGCCGGAATTGCGACACGCAGTACAAGATCGCCAGACATTCTTTCTCGATGGTTGAATATCTGGATTCTGCTTCATGCAGTAGGCGCGAGGCGTATCCGATTGGGAGGTCCTTTCCGATAGGACCTTGACTGAGGACGCCCCCGATCGCGTATCCGGACGCGTCGGTTGTTAGATTAAACGGTCGCGAAAAATCTGGGTATTGCAGTATTGGCTTCGAACAAAGTGCGTCTTTGAGCACCCCTAATGCTTTGGTTTGCAAGTCTCCCCAGCTGAATGGGTTATCCTTCTTCAGAAGGTCGGTTAATGGTTTTGCTGTTTTTGAAAAGTTCGGTATGAAGCGCCTGTAGTATCCTGCCAACCCGAGGAACTGTTTGATGTTTTTCGGTGTTTTGGGCGTTGGGAATTCTTTGACTGCCGTGATTTTACGCGGGTCGGGCCTGACACCATCTTCCCCGATTATATGCCCTAGGTAATTGACCTCATGCCTTAGAAATTCACATTTGTCCGGTTGTAATTTTAAATTGGCTTTTCGCAATCTCTGTGCCAAATTTCTAAATTTGTTCTCGTGCTCATGCAAGGAGCTCGCGTATAGTACGATATCGTCTAGGTACACGAATAATTCCTGCCCTTGCAAGCCTGTCAACACGTTGTCCATCAGTCTCTGGAATGTCGCGGGCGCGTTTTTCAAGCCGAAGGGCATTCTTTTAAAATGGTAGTGCCCATAAGGGGTCGAAAATGCCGTTTTCTCGGCGTCGCGGTCAGACATAGGTATCTGATGGAATCCTGAAGCCAAGTCAAATACTGAAAAGTACCTTGCTCCACCGAGCTGGTCGAGGATATCGGTGATATTTGGCAGCGGGTACGCGTCGCCAATTGTTTTTTCGTTCAAGGTTCTATAATCTATTACCATACGCCACTTTTTATTTCCCTGGGAGTCCGGTTTCTTCGGGACTATCCACAGCGGTGAATTGTATGGTGATAGCGAATCTTCAATCGTCCCGTTTTTCAATAGTTCCATAACCTGTTTGCTAATTTCTTCCTTGTGGATCGGCGGAAATCTATACTGTTTCGTACTCACTGGAACGTCATCAGTGGTATGTATCGTGTGCGACCCGAAGCTTGAGCACCCGAGCGGCTCGTCCGGCAGGTGGAATATGTCCGCGGACTCGTGTAGTAACGTTTCCACACTTTTTCCCTCTTTTTTACCTAGATGTTCTAGCCTCAATAATTTTTTCACGCGTTCGGGTCGCGAATTCCCTCCTGATTCGCTCGCGGCAGCGGTGCCGATGGCTAGACAGGCACTGTTGATGTTATCCTTCGCAGTCGAATTTGCTTCGTTAATTTCGAATGGTTCTAGCACAACGGTGGGGACTACTAAGTCGAAATCTAAGTCAGTTGTATTAAAGACGGGGAGGTAAGCTCGTCCCTTGTCGTTAACGACCGCGGCGTCTCCTAAATAAATTCCATCGTCCACGTTCATTCGCGGCATATATCCCAAGCGAATTTCCGGATTCGCGATATTGACGTGGAAGGGTGCTCGACTGCGGGGGAGAATCTGGACAAGTTCCCGTTCGGCGAAGGGAACATACATCCCGTTGCATTTAATTCTTTTCTTAAAATAGTCGATTTTAACTAGGTTTTTCGTGAGAAACGCGGATCCCAGGATTCCATTTTGCGAGATGGGAAAATCTTCCGGGATGACTTGGAAATTGGCGTTCGTCCCTAGCATCTCAAGTTGTACGTTACCCAAAGTCTCAACTGCCCCTTGCGAGATACCCTGGAGGTTAAATTTCTCCTTTTCGTTAACGCGGGTATTGTTTTTCAGCGAACTCCCTTTTATGAGGTTGAGTTCCGATCCTGAATCGATCATTAACGTTGATACAGCTTTTAAATTTTTGGAGGCTAGTTGAATGCTGGGCACGTATTTTGTTTGGTCGAGCGTTACTGTGGCGATTCCGATGGTTCCTGCGACGTCGACGTGGTCGCTTCCGTTATCATCACCCGACGCCCTTGGTTCGGGACGCTCCGCTGGGCGTTGGGATAAGTCGGAGTGCCTGGTGCGTTTCCCGGGTGGTAGCGTCCCGCTTGCCCCTCGTATCCTTGGCCTTGCTGGTAGCCCCGTTTATCGCAATCCCTTACTATGTGCCCGGGCGTTTTACAATAATTACAAATAACTTCACCTCTCGCCACCGTTCCGGGTGGGATTCTTTCGGTGGAGGCCCCGCGGTAGGCTGGCTGGGAGTGTTGATTTTGCGATGTGAATTGACGTGGTTGGGCTTCGTTTTGGCGCGGGGGATACTGATTTCGTGGCTCAAAGCGGCGCGGTGAGTATTGGTTTCGCGGCTTGAAGCGGCGCAGTGGGAGCGGGCTCCTTGTTTCGTACCGGCGCGGGGGGTATCGGTCTTGATGCTCAAATTGACGCGCGTCCTGATACTCGAATTGCCGTTGGTCCGGGTATCCGGGTTGATTCGACCGGCGCGGGGGGTATTGGTCTCGATACTCGAATTGATCTGGTTGCTGCGGGGGGTATCGGTCTCGTGGAGCGACGCGCGGTGTTTTCGGCTCATGCCCAGGTTGCCCACGGGGCGGTGGCGCTCCAAAGCGTTCGTTCTCCATCTCGATTGCCCTGGCGATTTGGGTACTCTTTACGAAGGCGTCGTCAAGGCTTTCGTAACCCTGTACCCGCAGTCTCAATTGAATGTCCGGCGGTAAGCCGTTTGTGAACCCTTCTAATGCGTCTACTTCTATACTTTCCCTTAACCCGATGTCGAGGGTTCCGTGGAGTGTCCGTTCTCCCTCGGTAATAACGGTTTTTAGTTCCTTTGCACGCGCCACGTAGTCCCACATGTGTTCGTGGGGACCTTTTACTAAGTTTGCCAACTCCCCGCGATATTGGCTCGTCGATTTTTTTGACCCAAATCCGCTCTTTAATTTTTCTGTCAAATCCCTAATCGCGAACAGGTCCGTATCCTCGACCGCGTGAGACGCGTGTCCGCGTAGTTTAAGTAGTATCATTTGTGTTAAACTTGTTTCCAAACGCGACGGCAGCAGGTCGCGTGCCCGCTCGCAGGCGCGGCAGAACTGGAGAACGGGCATCGAGTAACCGTCGTAAATCGGGACCATCTCCAACGCTTCCTTGATCCCTATTGCGCCGGCGGACACAGGGGATTGGGGCCTTCTAGTAGCGCCCCTACGACTTCGGGTGTCGCGGATATCAGGCATTCCAGGTTCTCGCCCTGAAGTCGCCTGTGCTTCTTCTCCCGAGGGCTCCGTCGCTTCGCGAAGTAGGAGCTGCAAGGAGCTCACTATCTGCGGGAGACTGGCTTCTACGGATTTCTTCGCGGTACTAGTTTCAGCCCGCAGTTCTTGTAACGCAGCGGTCTGTTCCGCCACTTCTCGCTCTTTGGCATTTAGTTTTTCTTGCAATTGGGCTACCTCCTCATCGGTGAGGTACCGTCCCTTCGCGTGATTTTGTTCTTGCGACATTTTGTTTTCTTTCCCGAACAAATATTAACCGATCAAATCGTCAGATCCCACTTCTGACACCAAATTTTATACGTCTACTGTTACGTCCTCCGTTTTTCGGCACCCTGCGTACACCGGGTATACCGGGGATCGGAAGACAGACGAAGTGACCGGCCTGATAAGAGATTTGACGTGTCAGCGGAGCGGCTCGCTGAGACGACGTCGCACGCGCCTGAATATACTCGGTGTCCTGATTCGACACTAAACCTACGTGTATCCTCGCGTCCGACTGGTTACGGCGCAGAAAGTGTGGGCGTCGCTGGTGACTCGGAATTACACCAACCCGAGAATCTATTCGCGTCCGAATGGTCACGGCACAGGCAACGTGAGCGTCGCTGGGAGCTCGAGATTACACCAACCTAAGAATTTACTCGTATTCGTGCAGGTTATTTAGTCTATGATTTCGACATCCGAATCTTCGCAGATCTCAGTTACCACGATGGTGGACGGTACGATTTCCGGTCCTAGAGGCTCGAAGTAGACAGTGAACTGATCTTGACCTGGGGGTAGTTCGAACGGACAAGGCAGTTCTGGAGAGGTCCAGGCCGGTGGCGCGTGTTGTCCGGGGTGCGGGTAGGTAGGCGGAAGGGAATTCGCGGATTCGCTCGCTATTTGTCGACGTAGCTGCGACTGATGCAAGCGAGCAGCGGCGCGACGTGCCCTGACCTTTACTCCGGCCCGTCGATGTCCTCTATAGTCCTTACGCGGCAGGGGTCGCCGGGGTGTTCTCTGGTTATGGGTTTGAGTGAGAGGATAGTTGCGATCTGTGGGTGTGACCACTGGGCTTGGGCCCGAACCGTGATGCGCCGAAAGTGGTTGAGGAGCCACGGTGGTAACGAGGGGGGCCAGCCGCGGGCCGACGAAACCTGTGAGCTGAAGTCGCAGCAGAAGAGTTGCTGAGGGGTTACCGGAACTCAGAGGTTCGACAGTGCCCACGGAATTTCCCGTGAGACGACACAGGCACAGGCTCGAAGGCGGCAGCACGGACCACTCGATTTATGCGCACGGCGGTTTCGGTGTCGCGGAAAGAAAAGGGGTGAGATCCCCTGTCTAATTACACTCAGAGAACACTCCGATAACCAGGTTTTACGCGGGGGTACGTGTAGTGTTGCGAGGATGGGTGTGCAATAGGTGACTCACGAGATTGTGTGTATGGTGTTTATTAATTGATCGAACCCTACAATTTGGAGTAGAACGGCTCTACTTTGCTATCGCGACCGGAGAATCGGAGATCGAGTCTAGACACAGCGTCTCGATCACGCAGGTTACTTATATTTAGCTGAATTTCGGAGGCTTCACCTCGCTGATGGCCTAGAGCGGTCCAGATTACAAAGTTTATTTGGTTACACAAACCTGGTGTTGCCTGGCGAGTTGCAGGAACAATGGCACTGATTTTATCGTATTGATTATTCGGTTGAAGTTAACTTGATTCGATTGACTCGACGTGACTTAACTTGATTCTATTCTTTACACTTAAAAGATACTGGAGGTGAACGCTAAGTCGGGTGTTGCGCTTCGCACCCGCGCTTGAATTCTTGAATCTGGACAACGGTGCTATTCGGAGCACTTCACGCACTGAATTGAATTGAAGTAAAATAATTCGCAAGTGAATGTCGTAGGCAAGAGCGCGCGTGTTAACACTAGTCGTAATCAGAAGAGCGCGTACAGGTGCTTCTCGTGACCAAGAGTGTCGTAGCGACCAAGAGTGTCCGAAAAGGGTCTCGTACTGCCCTATATAGACGCCGTGCTCCGCTGAGCGGTATTCGCATGCTGACGCTGCATCAGCGTTATATCCTGGGAACGGCGCGACAGATGCCTTTCCCAGGACTTGGCTACACGTATTTTATCTTTTGGAATTCCTCCTCTGACAGGTTGCATTACTTGGCGGTTGTCCGGTCGCGCAGCGCGAGAATTTGGCGGAGCTTTTACTTGTATGTTTCGCTTGTTCCCTACTCGCGTCGTCTTGGCTATCGCTCGGGTGTAAGTTACCTCTACTTGTCGCGCGCGGCATGTCTTATCGCTAACGGGGGTTCGTGAGAACCGCACTTCCTTCGTAAGGTTAGATTAGAGTAAATCTTAGAACTACTGAGCGAACGGGAGACTGCGGCGAGAATGATCGATTAGTTATTCTTGAATAAAAAGCGAAAAATTATGGCGGGTGGAGGACGTAGGACGTAACATATATATTATCCAAATCATACGAAGTTACCACATGTCTGCATATCTCTCAGCCCGTCAGGTAAATACCTTAATCGTCCCACAATAAGAGTAAGTTCGGATCGAGCAACTGACTATTCTGAACGTTTCTCGGAAGTTCAGTTCCTCACTTGAAACAGGTCAATCTGCAAAAGCAGGACATAATCCGGTGACCAAGAAGTCATAAGTATCGACAGGCAGGAATAATTGTAATTCCCCTATGGGATTCCGCACTTGGTCGTATTCCGCGCTGGGTCGTATCACGGGCGAGGAATCCCGTGGGGGAAACGGAGATTCTCTTCCCTGTCGGAACTTATGATTGTTAGGCTGCCGGAATACACCGTTTATTTGGGGATCGGCTGGTTTTGGAATGGAACTAAACTTCCGCGAAACGTTGGGTGTAATCAATAGTTGCCTCGACCGGTAATTACATTAACCGCGCGAGCGGTTGCAAGGGGATTTGAACTTTCCTTTCACCAGAATTTACTCTTCCGTCAGATAGCACCGTTAGTTACCTTGCGGATTGCGTGGATGTCAATCATTTTAGCGGCATAGCAATTTTGCTTAATAGTGCGATGTGGGTAATGGTCGAATAATCGGTCAAATAAAATTCGTCGCAAGAACTGTAGCTCTGCAATCACTTCCAAACGTTTCGATCCTAAGTGTTGATCCCCTTCAGTGAAAAATTGGATTCTATCTGCAACGTATTTTGTAATAAGAAAAAAAACAAGAAGTATAAAAATTTAAAACAATATTATCAGGTGATTAGATATATTTCAGTTGGAAACAAATCAAATTTACTATAGAGAAGAAAAACTAAGGACCCATATTAACTGGGCTTATGTTTAATAAATAAATAAGGAGGGGGACAGATTCACTTGATAAGGTGTTACGACCCGACGTTATTTTAAAATTTGTCTAAGCACTCGTATCAGCGTAATATACTTGTATATTGCGGAACAATTCCTTCGTCTCATACGAGGGCGCATGTTTTCGATATTTCCCTTTCATTTCCATGCTCCGGTCCGCGAATGCGATAATATAATCTTATATTTTGGGTATATCGTTCTCGAATTCGTATTACTGTTTGAAGAATAATTGTAATCGCGCGTGTTCCTTCACCTTGGAATCATCATCGTCCTGCAGAATGCGAGCGCGCGTGCAAATGTGTGTGCATGAGTGAGTGAGTGAGTGAGTGAGTGAGTGAGTGAGTGAGTGAACATCGAGCCGAAAACTGCGAGGCACTATTACCATCTCTCTCGTACTTTAATTTTATTCTTTATTTTAACATCACCCGTAAGCAGATCAGGGAAAAAGACCATTTGTAGGATGGTGGTTGTAAAGGATTAGGATTCTCTGGGTTGGGTTCTAAGGACAGAATATTTATTTTCATGTTAGATACATTTCGTTCTTACAGAGGTGTCTCAATTATTCATTGGACAACGCCGATGGCTAACAACGAATTATTGACGGAGTTTACAGTTTTGATCTAACGAGCGTTCGGCTAGCATAAAACCGTTCTCTCCTAGTACAGAATTTCTAACTCGAGAAGTCCACTCGTGTCTCCATATATGTATCAGACGGCCGGTTTATTTCAACCGTCCTCTCCCGAACATGCATGGAAACCAAGCGATCCTTCTCGAGCACTTTTGGGCGGCCGACAGCAGTGCTTCGTCCTCTCCCATTCCATGGGTGGCCGATAACCAGGTTTCGTCCTTTCCCATGGAACATATCTGTCTCGCTTCCATGGGCGCCCGATAGCAATGCTTCGTCCTCTCCCATGGAGCTAACCTGTCTCGCACCCATGGGCGGCCGATAGCAATGCTTCGTCCTCTCCCATGGAGCTATCCTATCTTCTCTATGGGCGGCCGATAGCATGCTTCGTCCTCTCCCATAGGATTTGCTCAGAGTTTACCGCGGGCGGCCGATGGTCTTACCTCGTCCTCTCCCGCAGGAATACTAGAGAACGAGTCGCAGTCGGGAATCGGCATTTATATTACTTCGTTGCTAGGCTTCTACGTATAATCAACAAGCTCCGTAGCTGTATTGGATGCTGCGTTTTCGTTCGTATGCGCGCGGTACATGTAATGCTCTGAAGTTATCCGGAATCTTCTAGAAGCTTCGAGACGCTTCTCGATGCTTCTAGGCGCTTCTAGATGTTTCGGTACGCGGCGGCTCGGGTCAATGCCCTGACGCGATTGTTGGCTTTTCCCGATTTCTCGGAATCGCTAGGTGCAGACACTGCTGCGTCCTTGGTCTCGTTACACATTTTTATTTTGTGTAAACTGTTTGAATTGTACATTGAAAATAGCTATTAGCGTTAAAATAGATCTAAGCACCCTGCATTTAATTATCAAATAATAGTCAGACAAGGACTCGTGCGTGAGATCGCCTGTATACCGAACGAAACCATCCGCATATCTTCGAACAGTTTGTACATAGGATTGACCGCCACTTGGCCAATTCTGTAAAAAGATGTATGAAAAACTGTCTCGTGCGAGCGCAGGAACCATTTCGCGAGGAAGATCTCGTCGCAGTTGCGTGTAAAGTCGCGAGGTGCGTAGTCCTCTGTCCGAGGGTTCTTAAAGATTATTCTTATAATTTCCTTATTCTGCGCTAAACTTATGTTAACCACTTTCAGTACAACGCAAAGGACTCAAACCTTCGTTAAATCTTTTTAAATCACCATTCGACTCATTCTAATAAGCATTATTCTCAGTAAATTTTTCAACCAGTGTAAAAGTGTAAGGTGTAAATTAGATTCAGATTCTTTGTTCGCACGTGGCCGGCGCTTGACACTATCCCCGAGTCGTACTATAGTTCCATTACAACTCTTCAATTTCCGCTATAATATTATATTCCCGTTATTACACATATTTGTAATCCGCGTTACATGTATCCGACCGGCAATCGTGCTTTCGTCAAATATAGCTTCCTTTCTCGCGTCTAGATCACAAAGCGTGCGACATTGTATATAGATCAGTGGTCGTAACACGTCGATGCCTACTCTCTCCTCAAGTGACACTTGGCAGAGTCAGACGTCTGTCGAGTTTACTCACAGTGTGGTGATTTCGCGCCGTTACGGTTTCTCGTCACGGTCCGCGCTCGTGTGAAAAACGCGCCTTTCGTCCAGTTTACTTTCGAATTATTCCTCTTTTCAATTATTATATTTAATTTAGTTTTATTTTCATTTCTTTATTCAGTTTCTTTACTTTTTTTTCTTTTGTTGTTTTCTTAATTCAGTCTGTACATTGTATGGGCTGATTCTTATTTTGAGTGTGATCTCTGATCTGGTTTTCGATCCAACAGCGATCTACTCGTCCGTTCCTGGCACCTCCGACACCAAATAGTGCCAAAATATTGAAAAAGGCCTGTACTCCGAAGCGGACAGGGACCGCCCTGTCCGAAAAAAACCTCCTACTCCTGGCGCAGCAGATGCAGGCTGCAGCCTCGAAAATCTCAGTCCCGACGCGAAAACTCAGTCTCACAAAGTCGAAGTTAACCACTCCGGAGCAGAGGAGAGCGGTGGGTGAGTCCAGCTTAGCTTGTACCTCAGATCTATTGCATGAGACGATCCTGCCGTCGGCCTCGTGCACAAATTTAGTCGCACTTGTAACCGTTTAAATCCACGTGTTACATGCGCCTACTGAATCGCGCGCCTAGGCACTACGCAAGGCATCGACGGCAAGGATGTGTGCGAGTGCCGGTCACGCGTAGAACATAAACAAACACACTTGAAGGAGAATCGTAGTTACCGACAATGGACAGTAGATGCCTTCCTTTCTCGAAATAGCTTTTGCGTGAACCCGTGTATATATGCGGTGCGGCGGCACGGCCTATCGTTCTTATCCTGAGCCAAATTCGTGGAGCACGCTTCGGCTGTCGCCCACTGTAAGGAGCACGCAATCTAGCTGTCGCCCTTACCATCATTTAACGCAATACGCCGTACCGCCGGACACCACACACATCGGACAAAAGTGATAAGACGAGTTAGTGAACAAATATTACGCAAAGAAGGAATCTACGATTGTGCGCTCTCCTTCTATAAATTATCGCACACGTCGCGGAAGTCTGCACAGTCACTGCCACAGCAAACTGCCTTGCCACTAGAA
This sequence comes from Priocnemis perturbator, assembly GCA_963942575.1. Taxonomy (NCBI): domain Eukaryota; kingdom Metazoa; phylum Arthropoda; class Insecta; order Hymenoptera; family Pompilidae; genus Priocnemis; species Priocnemis perturbator. The sequence continues at coordinate 21,996,412 of OZ012644.1, read as the reverse complement.
GCACGTGATAAGACGAATGTAAAATAGAAGCACCGCCAAATACGTACATTCCCGCGTTCGTTCCATTTCGCGCACAGATCCGTAATACTGAGTGTACCCGCATAGTAGTAAGAGCGTCGCGTTCACTGCCAGGATAGTTCCACATATTATAAAAGACGAATATAAAAAAGGAGAATTAAAGAAAGATAGAATAGGTATCAGAGAAACACTCTGACAATCCCTGTAAGCAGGCGGACGTATCCTGCGGCTGGCAATTGCCCCCCAACGGATGCTCCTAGCCTCCCTTGCAGGCTATTTTGCATAAATAAAATAATACAGGATATCTGCTGTGCGATAGACCCATCGCCCGGCCAGCCTACGGGCCTCCCGCCGTAAGTCGATTTCATAACGGCAGAGTTCCTGTAAAACGCATGTCACATATTTTGCTGTAGCTTCATTAATTTAGTATAAACGCCTGAGTCCGAACACCAGAGTAAAATAAGACCAAGGATAGCTTCCGGCAGACCAGTCTGATGCCCGGCCCATGCACTTCGGTGTCTCCCGCCTGACGACGGTTGTCTTCGCCGGCGCGTTCCTGGGTCTAGAAAAACATTGATTTGCAATTTGCGTTCGTAGAGATAACAGGCGTACATTTATTCCTATCCTGGCAGCGTAATATCTATAGTTACCTCCACCGTAACCGCGACCACTTTTCTGTACATATTTTCTACGTACAATATATTGATTATTTGCACATTTATACCGTCTACGTCTCTTCTCGCCCAGCGGTCGAATCCGCCGACACCATCGGTGTCTCTACAGAGGAGCAGTTTTGTGTAACCGCTGCTTCTCTGATCGTTGCGAGATACGGGGAGACCCTCAGGGAAACGTTCTTAATACAAGACAATTCCGTCAACCCGATAAAATCTCGCGGCTGATTTTTGCAGAAATCACGCGCTGTCTATACCGAGACGTGCAGTGATAAATTTTCTTCGGCATTCACCGCCCGGAGAAAATAACGGTTACACACTTGATCTCGACTCGCATCTTGTAGAGTCTCCGCCTTCGTCCGATACTTCCTCAGTTTCTAAACAGGGGATTTTTCAATCGAAAAATGTAAAGTCGGTATCTGACCCAAAAACCGTGGGGAAGAAAGTTTTAGTTAACGTCCCCTACTCGAGGGACATGAAATCCGTCCAGGCCGCTCAGGCGGTTAAAATTCAAACGGCTCATAAGGCACCGCCAATAAACAAACCCGTACACATGGAGATCGACGTACCGACACATAATAAATTTGCCGCGTTGGCGGCCTTCGGGGACGTGGAAGCGGACGCCTCGGATAGTACACCGCAGTCATCTATAAACACAAAAAATAATAATATTAGTTCACAAGCCGCAGGTACGCCTAAGCGACCTCCGCCGCTTTATATCGCGAATTTCAAATCAAATCTCGTAGATTTAAAAAGAAAATTATTGCGGATTTCGGCAAAGATTCGTTCCAGCTCAAATTCCTGGGACCCTAAATTCGTTTACAATTTATCAAATCAGAGCATTTCCTAGTGTTCAAGGCGCAACTAATCGCTGCCAACAAACAATTTTTTATTTTTTCACTAAACTCCGCGAAAGAGCATACGATGGTCCTCAAGGGCCTGCCTCGCTTGCCCATCGAAGACATCGAGGCGGAACTTACTTCAAAGGGCCTTAAGCCGTCTTATATAAATTTTGTCGGTCCCAAAAATACGTCATCGAGCTTCGCTCTGTACAACGTCGTCTTTCCTTCGATCATTCCACCCGCGCAGATCTCAAAAACGGGCTTTCTATTCAGCACTCGAGTTTACTGGAATAAGTTCCTCTCGTCAAAAAATTACACACAGTGCTTCCGCTGCCAAGCTTTCGGACATACCGCGGGAAATTGTAATCTCCCCGAGTTCTGCGTTAAGTGCGCGGGTCCGCATGCCACGAACAAGTGCACAAAGCCGCGCGACGCTGCACCTACGTGCAAAAATTGTGGTGCTGCCCATACGGCAAACTTCTCGGGTTGTCCTGCACTTGGCTCCTACCTAAAAATGAGAGATGTCGGGAAATCAGCGTATAAAAAACCGACTATTCGGAGCATCGAAACAATAGCTCCACCTTTTTCTAACTCTTTCCCTACTCTTACCACCCGTCGAACGTCGTTCGTTCCCTCGGCCTCCTTACCTCCAAGATCCTTTGCCCAGGTGCTTGCTGGCGCTCCGGGGGGAGGGGGGAGAAACCCCCTCCAGCTCCTCCCGTCTACAACCATCCGTCAAATACAAACAGAGCGAACCCCCACTCACAGCTCGATCTGTTTAATGAGCTTACGGCGGCGATGAAGGAGCTAAATTCGTTAGGAGACATGCAAGAGATGCTCCAGATTGCTCGAACATTAATTGAAAAACTGAAGACCTGTAATACCAAAGTCGAAAAATTTCAAGCCTACTTCTGTGTTTTATCATCGATGTCCGATTAAATGGCTAATTTCCCGTCTATTATCCTGTGGAACGCAGGCTCTGTGGTGGGCAAGCGAAATGAGCTCCTTCTCGCCGCTGCTCAAAAAGCATTCGACATCTTCCTTATCTCCGAGTCCTGGCTCACGATCAGATCTGATCACGTGCATTGCCCGAACATGACGAGGGGTGGGGGTGCACTTCTATTAATAAAAAATCATATTTCTTTCACAGTTCTCCGTACGCCTGATATTGCAGGCATCGAGTTCGCTGCAGTCCAGCTCGTGTCTCCTAAGCTCACCTTGGGCGTCCTCTATGTCTCGCCTCAAGCACGTCTCGATCCGTATGCGTTAAACTGCATTATGTCTGTTCCTTCTCTGTTCTTAATCGGCGGGGATTGGAACGCCAAACGCAGGGCTTGGGGGAATTTCACTGCCAACAGTGCTGGAAACCATATATTCCATCACTCTTGCCGATCTGATTACAGAGTGATCGCCCCTTACGCTCCAACCTGCTTCTCTAGCCACGCACGACCCTCCATCATTGATTTCTTCGTGTCAAACTATGATAGAAATATCACTTGTGTGACGACAGATGATTTATGCTCGGATCATCGATCCGTGCTTTTGGAATTCACTGATATCGCGGTACCTGCTCCTGTCCGGTGTCTAACCGTGGATTGGGACGCATACCGCGTTGCTACAAAAAACTTTACAATGATGTCTCTTCAAGTCCATCAACGAAGTGGATTTTAAAATCCAAGAGATTACCTCATTTCTTCGGGCGTGCTGACGAAAGTCGCGGGTGTTGTCCGACGGGGCGAAAAACTCAAAAAATGATTTCTCAGCAGACCCTGTTCTGCTGGAATTCATCGGTGTCAGACACCGTATCAGGTCGAGCGCCCAAAGGACAGGCGTTTCCCCTCCCCCTGGTGTGATTCCTGCATTGAACCTGCAAATTGAAAAACGTATCTCTGAGCTTAGGAACGCGAGTTGGACTTCTCTTCTTCAAAACTTTAAAAAATCTGACCCACCTTCTGGTCAACATACAAGGCTGCTACATCTCAAGCATCCAAAGCGCACCTCCCACCGTTCGTCATCAACGGAGAAATGGTAACTCAAACCATAAAAAAGCTGATGCTTTGGCCGAAAACTTTGCCCGCGTGCATGATGTTGCACACGGACAAACTTCTCGTCTCGACGACACGGTGGCCGAGTTTATCTCCTATCTCGACTCCTGTCCTTCTGTATCTCCTGATTACGACCCGTCCCCCTTCCTCTCCCCCGGGATCGTCAGAAGGCTCCTGAGAGCACTCAAAGTTAAAAAAGCTCCGGGTGCGGATGGTATTTCGGCCGCTATGTTAAAAAATGCTCATCCGAAGCTGGCTGTACAACTCTATTATTTGTTTCGAGAATGCCTCCGTCGGCACCACTTTCCGGCAGACTGGAAAATTGCAAAGGATATTCCTATTCCTAAACCGGGCAAAGACGGTACTAAACCGGAGAGTTACCGGCCAATTAGTCTTCTTCCGATTCTGAGCAAAAGACGGTACTAAAACGGAGAGTTACCGGCCAATTAGTCTTCTTCCGATTCTCAAAAAATGCCGGTACTTTAATAGATCAACAATTTGGCTTCCGTTCCGGCCACTCTACTATCCAACAGTCGCTTCGTATAACTCAGCATATTGCCATGAACATGAATTTAAAAAGGCATACTGTCTTGGTGCTACTCGACTTAGCTAAGGCTTTCGACTCTGTCTGGCACGATGCTCTTCTCTACAAACTAAATCAAATTGGAATTGACTTCGCGGTTATTGCTACTCTCCGTTCCTACCTTACTGACCGCCACATCTCAGTCAACATTCAGGAACACTGCTCTGCTCTCCATCGTATTTCCGCCGGAGTCCCTCAAGGATCTATCCTGGGTCCTCTCCTGTTTAACATCTACATAAATGATATCCCGTGCAGTCCTGGCTCGAATCTCGCGCTCTATGCGGACGATACGGCCGTTTATGCGACATCCACAAAATTAAAACAAGCCATCAAGTACGCCGACAGGCATCTCCAGTTGATTGTCGACTTCTTCGGTAATTGGAAACTCGCCTTAAACACTGATAAACCGCAAGCCATACTTTTTACGCGAAACCCGACAGTTCGGCAGCAGGCAAATGAATTACGAATTACCCTCGCGGGACTCGCCCTCCCTTGGGACAAGGATGTCACGTATCTGGGTATCGTTCTTGACCAGAAGCTAACGTACAGAGCGGCCATTGACGACCGTATTAAAAAAACTTATGCCGCGTTTTATTCTCGCATCAAACACATCGGACCAAAATCCCCACTTACTCGTTGCCTTCGTCTTATGCTCTATAGAATGTGCATCCGCCCGGTTCTAACGTACGGCATTCTGATCTGGTCAACTGCGGCGAAAACTCATTTGAAACGTGTGCAGGTTGCCCAGAGCAAATGTATTAAAACGATCATTGGCCTCCCATGGACGCTCCTACCGTCGAAACACATCGTATCGCGAATACTCCACTAATCAAAACTTTTTGCGATGATTTGAAAACCAGATACCTAAACCCAATTTTTTCAAATCCGCTTGCTAGAGACACCTGCTCTCTAAACATTCACACCATTCCGTTTAGAATTAAATACGAGTTACCTATGTTATCCCGTGACGCCTCTATTCTGCGTCCGCCCTGATATGCTAGTCTTGTTGTGCTTATCGGATTCTTATGCTTTGTGTCATGCTCGTCGGCGGCGCGCTGTCTCGTGCATTACGTTCTGCCCACAGGTCTGCTGGCTGAGCCTGCCGCTCCCTCTGTGTAAGGTTGGTGACTTCATTATTTATTTCAGGTTTGCTTTCTATCTTCCTGTCTGGCCGGCTGCGCTGCACTTGGTCTATCCGCCCGCCCTGCTGTCGACACAGCGCGCGGTCATTCAAACAACACCTTCCGTGGAGTGCATTCATTTGTCTCCCCGTGTTGGTTACACGTTTTTAGTTCTTTAGCATCAAGTTCATTTTCCCTTTCTCTTCCCAGGCTCTCACTCTTTTAGTGGGGTCTCGGGATAAATCAAAAAACTTTTGTTTTTTCATGTTCAAGTTTATCTCGTTTCACTTTAATTGTTCTCTTGTCATATGAATACGGTTTTTTGCAAATTTTCCGTAACGACTTTTGAGCTACGTGCTACTTTATTTTTAATTTTCCGGTAATACCATGCTCGCGCTGAAAATTTTTGTGCTTGATAAAGGCGCCAAAGGGGCGCCTAGGTGCAAGCCTCGGATTCGTGCACCCTTCTCTGCTCTTTCGGTGCATGGGTCCATTTTAAGTAAAAAATAAAAAAAAAATAAGAAAAAAGTCCAGATCACAAAGCGTGCGTAGGCGATACCATTATTGATTTACACCAGGGAGATAGAAAGAGAGCGAGCGAAAGCGAGAGGAAGCAAGCGTAAGAGAGAGAAACAGCGAGTAGAAAGAGCAAGAGAGAGAGAGAGAGAGAGAGAGAGAGAGAGAGAGAGAACGAATTCCAGCGCACGGTAAGATCTGTCCAGAATTCTTACGATCCATGTATATAAATTGTTGCTACAATCTTTTTCTGCTTTAGTCAAATATTGCGGGTGTATCCCTACGGAATCACGATCGATACGTATGTAACAGCTGAATTGGCGACAGAAGTGCGTTTCCGAAATCACGTGGCGAACTCAAAGCGAGCGTATTGATATTCGCAACTATTGTAAAGACGTACACTGGCTATTTCCTTGTTAATTCTGAAACTGCCGCCGTCTGAGGGTGAGCAGATTATAATTTCTTCCATATATCTATGTAAAGAAAGTATACTTTCCTTAGTTGAAGATGCCGCGCTTCTCATGCTCCGCGCGCCTTTTACTTTAATCGCCGTCAGATGGAGTGATAATTAGGGGAACTGTTGAAGGAGACATATATAGCGATTACGCAATAGAGCACACGTGCAAAATATAGAAGAATAAAGTTAAAGATAAGAAAGATATATTACAAACAAAATTAGCAGGTTAATTAGAGAAGTGATAAGAGTAAACTTCAATTGTCGTTTCTTTGGTTACAGGTAAGGTTGTAAATAGTGTCAATAATTGTTAAATAGTGAATGAAAGAATTCCTCTCTTTGTTTAGAGAGAAACATATTTTAGTTTACTTTATCGTCCTGAATAATAATTGTCTTATATCTATATCAAACCTTCAAGTATTTTGTTAACATACATGCTTGTAATTGCATCATCTCTTTGCTTTCAATATACCTTCATTTTTCCATTTGCATTCTATTTTCTTTTATTTTCAACTCTGTTAAACTTCAGCCCCCCCCCCCTCCCCTCCCCTCCTCTCTCCCTATATTCCCACTCATTTCCCCCCGAGAATTCTTTCCATTTCTCAAACATACTGTCTTTACTAATCTCAATTCATATATCAAACATTATAACCTCAATTCATTTAGATTCAATCGTATAAGCCTTGCTTTTACTAGTGTTTGCTTCTATTATCCAGCTATTTATTTTATTACATTCATTCCATTTATTTCTATTCGTCTGATTGTGAGTAGCGGCCGATCGCTCCTCTTATTCAATTAAAACACCTCGCTCGGGTGTAACACCCTCGTCCCTCGTTTATTAGTCGGCCTTCGAGCGATTTCAACATATGACATGAAAACGGCGAAACCAAAACGGGAACAGGTTATTGTTACAAAGTATAGAATACACCAAATTTTTAGCGTAGTGAGACGGGATAGTCATTGGTACGAACCAACAAAAGTAAAATTAGCATCAGATTCAAGAATTCTTAGAAAAATGTTATCAACTAGTAACATAAATTGTCGCGGGATATCTAAAATTGGTAACCTAGGCTCTATTTGAAGGTTCTGGAATTGCAATAACTGTATACACCGGAAGTGTGAATGTTCCTCCTGAATCACTTCGCCCGAGAATTCTCAACGAATTACAGGCGGGAAATAGGTGGACATAAAGGTGGTAGGAAAACGTGCTGCAGAATACGAGAAAGATTTTATTGCTTGGGAATGAAAAACGCCGTGTAGGATCTAGTTAGGACTTGCGTTAGTTGCCAGCAAAATAAATTAGTCGGGCTAAACCTAGAGAGCATATGTTAATAACTGACACCCCGTTGAAACCGTTTGCTAAAGTATCCTTGGATACTGTGGGACCGCTCCCTAGAACACCTGAAGGCAATCGACACATTCTAACTATGCAAGAAAATCTGTTTACGGAATTCAAATCGCGCGCGCGGTCATGTCACATCCAGGACGGTCAGGACTCGACTGAGCGGCTGCCACCAGCCTCACTGCCCAGGTGACCAGCGAGAGCAAATTAGGCCGCGATATACTCCTGATTCGCGCTAATTACAGAGTGACGTCACGACACCTTCTTCTCGGAAGTGCGATGGGAGTTTCGATAATCCCAGCGTGCAGACATAGCAGCGACTCTCATCCGAACGGCAGCTTTCGACCGTATCGGCCAAGATATCTTACCTCCAGCGACAGTAATTCTTCACGACGTGTCAATAAATAAGCGAAAAAGTAGTGAAAGTGAGACAGAAGTTTAATTCTTCTTCCAACGAATCCGAGAATCCGTGCAACACGGCAGTCGTGCCCAAGGCTGGGCAAATCAAAAAGTATACAGTCCACTCTCGCGTAAAAATCAACGACAAAATCTGACAAATGTCTGTATAGCGGTAACCGTGCCAGACATAAAAGCGGAAACCACAGCACATGCGTTAGTGAGTAATTTTATTCTGCAGTATGTAACTCCGCGCGCGATTGTAACAGATAGGGGAACGAATATTATCAACAAAATAATAATGGACCTAGAACAGAAGCAGCCATAGAAAATATAGTTAGCGCGGCTTTTCATCTCGCGTCTAATTGGCCGGACGAAAAAGGGAGACTTCGTCCAGGGTTTCCGGAATTTAGGGGTCGAGCACGCGGTCGTGCGAAAAAGTCCCACGGGGAGCGTAGCGTTCGTGACCTTGGTCACGAGGGATCAAACGAAGCAGCACTCGAGCGCGCTCAAAGGAAGCCTGTTATCTTGCATAAACGCAAGTTAATAGTTCTTTCGGCGCATGGTTGGCACTTACACCGACTTAGAGCCGTACGAGCCGTGGGTGGACCCGTTTAACAGTGGTAGGCGCGCCGCGTTTGTGTTGCCCGAAGAAGTCATCGCGCAAATCTCCACGTTCCCTCCTTTCAAGGACCTCGAGCGCATGGAGCGTATCTGTAAGATCAGGAGGGAAGGCATCCGCTGGGCGTTTCAGTGCATGGAACGTTTGACCCTGGCGGAATGGCGCCGGCCGGTGCACAGGGAGCGATGCTGCGTTACTCATGACGGTTTTCACTGGGTGCTCCAGCGATGTGGGACGTGACTCAGGACGGTTTTGCTGAACGATGGGCGACTGGCAGGGAGTTTACATGCACACACGGTCACTATTCTCGTCGGGTGGACCTGTGTGTTGAAGGAACTGGATGTCTCGGGACTGCGCCTGCGCCCTGCGGCGTTGAGTGCGCTCGCGGATAGAACCCGTTCGCTGCGTTGATTCACCCGGAGGGCATGTGTGGAGCCTATCGATCCAGATCTGGGCCGATTGCTCTGTTGATCCCGACTCATCGCTTCCACCGCAACGGGTACCGTATCAATACGGAAATCGCTGTCTCACCTCCCATTCGACCTGGAGGAGCTTGGGCTGGTGGAGGTTGGATTGAAGTCGGGGAAGAGATAACGGAGAGTACTCCGGTGTCTTAGATAATCGCCTCAGCGAAGAGACTTTGTAAAGAGGCGGTTATAACACCGCGGAGGGGAATGCTTCTGGTGTGGGAACGCCAAAGCTTCGACGCGTCGACATCGGAGACACCGACCCCGACTGGACGGAGGAGCTCCCACGCCCTTGGCAAAAGAAGAGACCCTACAACGGTAACCTGCCGTACGAGCAGTCCATTGTGGACGAACTGAGGATGCAGATGACCGCGGACATAGGGGCACATATCCTGGCCCAGGTTGAGAGGGTGGAAGCGATTGCTTCCACCAGTAACAACTTGAACGGCCAGTACGTAAGGGACTTACGGATAGTGGCCTGGCGGGTGAGGGTTGCAGCGGCCGAGTTGGCCCAACGCACCGTAACCACTGCCTGGTTGGAGCAGCTAGAGGGTGTCATCATCCAGCTGCGCCAACAGACTGTGGACCTGACAGCGGAAATTTACAGCCTCCATCAGGAGCTCGAACCGGGCCAGGTTGCTGGGGGCAAGATCTCAGCAATACATGCGAGCACGGCGAAGGATTCGCGCGACTCCGAGTCTGCTGTGATTGAGCGGGTCGGGGTCGTGATCGATCAAAAGTCGGCAGCGTTTCGGCGCGAGCTGGGGGCAGGGCTGGGTATCAAACCCCCTTCCTCTGTCCCGGCGGGTGCGTCTGCTACGGCAACTACGGTGGTAGGGGCGAAAACCGTGAAGAGGAGGCACCGAGTGAAGACGGCAAAAACGGAGGCAGCAAAAGCTTCTTCTCCAATGGTTCTGGGGCGCAAAGCAAAGAGGGCGAGGACGGCACTGCAGCAGCCCTCTCCGCCCCAGCCGCAAACGAAGAGAGCCGCTGCAAATAGAGGGGCGGCCAGAAAGGAGGCTCTTCCAGCACGGCCGACGCGCACGGTTGCCGTAACTTTCACCCTGACGGAAGGGTCCGCGAAGACCTATGCCGAGGTCATGCAAATCGAAGATTATACTGGCTGACCTCGCCATAGGGCAGGTGTGGCCCATAAGGGCAATCACCGCGGGCCGTATCCTAGAGGTCCCCGGTAGAAATGGGGCCCAGACAGCCGATGCTCTGGCGGCCCGACTGAGGGAGGTCGTCGGCGCAATGGGGGTCCGGGTCACGAGATCCGTTCAGCAGGCCGAGATACGCCTGGGGGGTCTCGACGATACCATAACCCCCGCAGAGTTAGCCTCGGAGTTTGCGGCGGCCGGGGATTGCCTGACGTCGCCCTCCGACCTGGGAACCGCTTGAGCGCGGTGCCCAGCGACCACGGCCAGGAAACTGGCCGTCAGCGGGAGGGTACTCGTCGGGTGCGCGGCTGCAAGGGTTGAGCCCCTTGAGGCCTGCCTGCTATAGTGCTTGCGTTGCCCCGAGCGCGGGCATGTGAGGCAGCGGTGTACTAGCAATGTTGACAGGAGCGGGCGGTGCTTCAAGTGTGGAAGCATCACCCACCGCAAGTCAATGCAGGGAGGCCCTTAAGTGCCCCCTATGCACTGACTTAGGGCGCCCTGCCTCTGTCACCCCCAGACCGGCGTCCTATCAAGCTGGCACACGAGCGCCCAGCTGGACGCTCAGACGCCTGGATAAGGACGTCCTGGGGGACGCAACCCTCGCTGTTGCTTGGCCGGACGAACAAGCCGAGCCAAGCGGACCCGACTATGGGGCGTTGAGGTTCCGACGCATGATGACGGCTGTCTGCGAAGCCGCCATGCCTCGGACACGTAATCGCCCCCGGAAGTCGGCGTACTGGTAGTGCGTCAAGATTGGTGCATTGCGTCAAAGGTGTATCGCCACGCGCCGCCAGTACACCCGTCATCGCAGCTGAAGACGTGGCGATGAAGCGGCGAGGCGTGAGCTTTACGACGCATATCGTGTAGCTTGCGTGGCCCTCCAGCGAGTAATTGCTCGCCCCATGGCTGGAGCATTGGATAAGCTCCTCCGAGGCCTCGATGTCGACCCATGATGACACCCCTACAAGATAGTGGTGGGCAAATTGAGCCGGGGGGCCCCCGGTCTCTGAGAGCCCCGACCCCCAGTTCCTTGTGCGAGATGTCGACACCCTCTTGCCTCACGTTGAAGAGGCGGAGGGGCGACCCGTTTCAGCGGGCCGACCAACTGGTCCGCTGAACTGGGGGTCACGGATGTGGAGCTTGCCGTTGTTGTCCGTGTGCTCGGGGCTTAGAATACGGCACCCGGCCCGGACGGAATCCGCAGCAAAGCTCTTGCCTTGGCACTGGACGTCCTTGGTCGTCAGCTCAGGCAGCTGTCGTACTATTTCCTGGGGGCACATTCCCCGCGGTATGGATAACCGGTTCTCTTCCACAAGGAGGGCAGGCCCGCGGATGCTCCCTCCGCATAACGGCCGATATGTCTCGTGGACGAGGGATAGGGTTGAAGCGAATAATCGCTGACCGCCTCGTCCAGTACCTGTCGGCGGTAGGTCCCGACTTGGACGACAGCCAATTCGGGTTCCGCAGGGGACGTTTGACGGTGGACGGTATATTGCGCGTCCGGTCACTTTCGGACTCGATGCTCTCTTGGTGCAGGGTTGTGTTGGATATGAGCATTGACATTGTCAATGCTTTCAATACCCTGTCCTGGGAGGACACTAGGGGGCCACTAATTTACCACCAGGTGCCCCCCTACCTTCGGGCCATCATGCGGACTACTTGCACGACAGGTGGGTAGAGTACCCCGGCCGGTACGGTGAGATCCATCGAAGGGAGATACACAGCAGTGTTCCAAAGGGGTCGATGTTGGAGCCGCTGCAGTGGAACCTCGGGTATGACGCAGTGATGCGAGCTGCCCTGCGACGGGCAGGATCCCCTGCGTGGGACAGAACCATTCGCGTGGCCGAGCTGACAGTGGCTTGCGTCGTCGGCCGCATCCGCAGCTTGGGGCTTCGTATAACCCCCGACAAAGCCGAGGCCATGTGGTTTCACCGCAGGCCTCGCAGTCAGAGGCCACCCCAGCTCCGGGTGCAAATCGTAGAGGGCGCCGTAGAGGTGAGGCCCGGTTTGAAATACCTAGGCCTCACCTTCGATAACCGGTGGCGCTTCGACGCCCACTTCGATCGCCTGGCCCCTCGAATCCAAACGGCGGCAGTCGCATTCGGGTGGCTGATTAATCGGGGGCCGAGTTAAGGGTTCGCTGCCTTTATGCGGGGGTTGTTCATGCAATCGCATTGTATGGTGCCTCCGTATGGTCCGGAAGCCTCTCAGCCAGCAGGCAAAACAGGGAAAAATTGAGACGAGTCCAGCGCCTGCTGGCCATTCGGATCACACGGGGGTATTGGACCATTTCCGCGGAGGCGGCGATGCTGCTGGCGGGCGTTGACCCTTTGCATTTACTCGCGGAGGAGCTGGCGTCGTTGTACCAACACCGCGCCAGCCTCCGCGAGAGGAACATTGACTTGCCGGGACGCGCGATCGAGGCGTCGAGGCGCCGGGCCCGCGCGAGCTCTCTGGCCATATGGTGGAACAGCCTCTCCGATATTCCCGGACGGGCTGGCCGGCGAGTTGCGGGGGCCCTTCTGCCGATCCTTGAGAAATGAATCGGCAGGAACTGGGGTGTCCTCATATTCCATGTGGCACAGGTGCTCACAGCCCATGGTTCTTTTGGCGAGTACCTGTGTCGCATCGGGAAGGAGCGACGGCATAATGCGGCCACGGCGAAGAGGTGCAGGACGCGTAGAATACGCTTGAGGAGTAACCCGCCCGTCGCTGTAAAATTGCGCGCTGGCGGTACGGGCGGCTTTGCTCCGTAGCGAGGGCGGACACCGGTTATGTTCTGAAAAGTACCCGGTGCCCGTCCGAATTGCCTAAGCAAGGAGCACCGTGGGGGTTTTAGTCGGTAAAAATCCGGTACTACCTCGGCCCCTCCCTCGGGAGGCCGGAGTGCCTTCTGAAGATATCCCCCACTTAAAAAAACAAAAAAGTGGTCGGGTTGAAGCCGGACCTGTTGGTAGTAGTGCTAGCCAGGCTGAGGAGGTTGAGCCACCTCGTAGTCGACCGACCGAAGAGATTCTTAGTGCATCGAGAAGTTGATGTTCAGCGTCGGTAGATTCACCGACGATGAAGTGCGGGTTAACGAGAAGGAACCGTAAATAGAAAATGACGGGGACCTAATCTTCTTCTTGTTTGATATGGGGCCTAACGAGAACGCGCCTTCTCTGCCTGCACGCTACACCTTGGTGACGGAATTCGTAGCGATTTGCTGCCGCTAGGTGGACAGGGCTTTCATCGAGTCGGTGAGGGTTCACATGCGGCAACCAACGGTGATGGATATCGCGGGATGTACCAACGTGCAGAGACTGTTCGCCTTGGCCCCACTGGCGAGCTTCTTAGTGCTCCAGACCCTAAGGATGAATCTTCTCTACCCGACCGTGAGCGCACAAGTCCTGATAAACTTGCGCTTACTGACGATGCTGAGCTGTCGAGACAACCTTGGGATGTGTGACGAGGATCTATGCGGCCTCCTGCGTCAGTGCCCAACGATTGAGCACGTAAACGTGGAGGGGTGCGCAGGAGTGTTGAGGAGGACAGTCGACTACACCCTCGAGACGTTCCAGCCCAATTAACGAAGGAGACACCTCGAGCTGCCTGTAGCAGGCACGAATGTCTTAGCGCACCGTCGCGACCAACAGTGCTCCGACGTAACGGTCCATTACCGGCGTCATACGTCAGACCCGTATGGGTAAGACGATATCATCGAGGACGACGATGATTCCAAGGGGGGAGGGCAGTGTGGCCAGAAGTGGCTCTTTTGGACCATCGGTGCCCGCGGGAGTGGGGATACGCGCAAGTGTGCGTGTCCTGTCTGTGAGAGCTGCGTAGAGAGATGGACGGAACTAAGCTCCGTCTCCCTTCCACCGACGTCGTGTGACGTCATCGCTTAAACGCAACATAAGAAAGGACAGAGCTAGGCTTTGTCTCCTTTCAACCAACGTCTAGCGTCCCATCTTCATTCCGCATGCAGGCGTGGCATCCCGTCTTTATTCCACATACAGCTTAAGCCAGTAGTGCCACATTTCACATCGGGCCCCACACGTCACATTGGGTTTTTGCCAGTTGAAGTAAAATCGGGCATCACTGCCTTCAGCAAAACGCGATCGCGGATCAAAAGAAAACTGGATCCATGAGATTTTAGATTGACTCGTCGTACCCGTCGTCGCTCGTCGACATCGATAATATTGGTAAATCTGTAATTGAAGGGTTTTGGATGAATTATTGATGATAGTATTTATTTATATTGTTTTCAGTAAAAAAAAAACTTACTTTATTTATACATAATTATTATAAAAATCACGGAAATAAGGATATAGCACGATAAAATGCCCAAAAGTGCCCTAGAACCGATTTTGCATTGCAAAGCACCGATCGATAGCTGTTGGGGAAATGTGTGGGAAAATGAGTGGGAAGGAAAATTTAGGAGCGGAGAGGGGAAGGGTGCGGAAATGAATAGATCATCTGGTGGTGAGGTTATAAAATACACGTGTTCGCGTGTTACGTACGCTAGTGCCGATTTATTGTAGGTAAAAAGGTGCAGCTCGTCAGTGTTATAAATGTTGGTTATGTGTTGATTTGGACACAATTGCCATAATTAATACTCCCCGGTGTATAAGTGTAATTGCGCGGTCGTGGATGCACGTGGCTAAAGTACGGCCACGTGTAGTGCCTGATAAGACGTGTTGATGTACCTGTTTCTGTTAACGCTACGGTGGTCGGCGTATCGCTTGCTATACACGGCAGCGTTTCTCGTGTTGATCGGGCAGAATATTATATAGATGAGAAGCTGGAATGCGGCACACTGATAATTACTGTGATCGGGCTTAGAAATCTGACTCGCGCTACAGAGAGACGCGGTAGAAGTGGTCATTTTTGGCGGGACGGCGCATGGCGCCGCCCGCGCTTCACACCTTCCTCGCATTTCAACTTCCCACCGGTACAAGAACCGGCGCTCGCGAATCGAGCTCGGGAGGTACTGCCGCCAGGTGGTCGTCGACGACAGAATGCGCTGTCGGCGAGCGGATTTCCCGAACAATAGCTTACCAAAAAAAAACATTGTACACCAAGTTTCAACCCTGTACCTCAATCGGGAGGGTAGTTACGGGGGAAATTCAAAATATCGGTTTCTCACATTTTTTTATTTAGAGAGATGCAAACATTTTGAAAAAATCTAGAACATTGCAGACATGGATGTTTATGGTGGTGATTTTTGAAAACTCAAAAACACAAAAAAATTACGAAAAATGCAGATTTCGGGTTGAAGTTTTCGAGCGACTAGATTTTCCTTTTTACAGTAGTGTTTGGGATTATGGCCTGCGTCGGCAGCGCAGGTTTGCGCCGATACCTTTCCGCGAGCTCGCATGTATGAGAACCGCGTCGCACCTCACACAACGTTTGGGTAGCCGTCGTCACGCTAATCGACTCCCGATTTGGCGCAAGTCTGTTTACACTCTTCCTAATTTCGCTTTTCGAGTTCGCGCTCATCCGTCGCGCCACCTTCCGCTTTCTGTTCCGTTTCGGCTTCGCCATGTAAGCAGCTCTTGCGTGTCCGCGCTTCGACTAGATCCGTTTCTGTGAAATACCGTTCTCCGATCATTTCCATCCGAGCAGTTGCTATACCCCGTGCGTATTGACTCTGTTTCGGGCCTTTTCTAAGTGCGCGTCTTTCATTGCCACTAATTCCGTACCGCTTCCCGTGAACCCTTCCTTCCGCCATTTTGTAAGTGGGAAGCCGCCCGCGTTGCAAAGTTCCGTTAATTGATGAGTAATTTGAATGGGTTCTTCCATGGTGTCAGCGCCTCCACAGATATTGTCAACGTACCAACCGTGAGAAATAGATGGTATTGCCAAAGGAGATCTATGGCCCTCATCCTTAATGAGTTGCAGGTGCGCCCGAACTGCAATGAATGGTGCTGCCTTTGTGCCAAAGGTTACGGTTGTGAATTGGTACAGGACTTCTCTTTGTTGCTCATCCACCTACATAATCCGTTGTAAATCCAAATTATCGTGATGCACCCTGATTTGTCGGTACATCGTTGTGATGACTGTGGCGAAGATGTGGCATCTCTCCTTGCAAGAGATGTGTTAAAAATGTGTCGTAAGTTGAATGTTATCATATGTTAAAAATATGCATTGTTCTGTATATATTCCATTCGACACTATCATTGACCACTTATTTAAAAATGTGGTAGAATAGGGTTACTGGCGAAGGTCAAAATTAAAAAACCTAACGCGCTAGTCGTAGCACGTCATGGGTGGCGTGGAAGAGCCCATAAAAATTTGTATCAGAAAAGAAATTCGGTCACTTGTGTAATAGCACAGAAATGTAATGCATATACCTATCAATTAAAAAACCAAATGCGTCCCTAAGGGTGGGACCTTTCAAATGCTTGCGGAAATATGGGTTAAGAAATATTGCACTTCTCAGACGATTGAATTAGTCGAAGTCCGACCCTGGGTCAGTAGGTAGGCTATGAAATCCATTTCAAGCGAGTTTTTGATTATGTGTGAGTTTTATTACTGATGGTAGTGCGTTGTACACAATTTCTAAGCAAATGTGCCTCACCGTCCTGTAATTTAATCAAGAAAAAACAACTATCGCAAGGAAAAATATTGACCAATGCTGGGCGCGAACTTGCGACACAAAAGCTCTTAACCGCTGCGCTAGCGGTATATGTCGATGTTTTTAATTTTTTATGCTTATGATTTGCAAGAAAAAAATCTGCGAAAATTCCCAAACGTAAATGCACATGTTCAGAATATTCTGGATTTTTTGCAGAATTTTTGCGTACCGTTAAATATTGAAACCAAATTAAAGAAGTACCATTTCTTTACATGTATATTACTCGCTTGTGTGCAGACATACAAAGAATCCTACAATTCACTCACTATATGAAGGGATTGTAAATATTTAATGTATTCATTAGTTATCGCACAAAATGTGCCAAAAACCGGTTTTTTAATTTACCCTATAACTACCCGTGTGATGGAGACAGAGGGTTCAAACTTGGCAAAGCACATTTTCTTTTGATCGTCTATCGAATGACTTCTTGCGATACAAATTCGGTTAAAGTACACTTTTGACCATTTCACTCTGCCCAGCCGAAAGAGAATTTCGTTGCCGCTGTCGTATGCCGAACGAAGCACGGTGCGTGCGATCGTGGTGGAAAGAGGAGGGAGAATAGTTCTGCCTTTCTTTCCACTGGGTGCGCGCGCAGCGTCAACTCCATAAGGACGCTTCGTTGGTGGAAAGGAGACGGAGCATGGTCTACCTTTCTTTCTGTTGGTTGTGACGGCACGGTACGCAAATCTTGGTGGAAAGGAAACAGGGAGCATAGCACCTTCCTTGTCTCCGTACGGTACGGACAACGGCCGTGCCGCGGCGCGCACACCGCACACAGACACGCAACGTACGCACCTTACTTCTTCCCCCCCTGTCGTCGGCACATTCTGTGTTTTATGCCAAAACTTCTATCACTGATACCACGTTATCAAGACCATTATGTAGAAGATGTGCAAGAAAGGTTATTAATTCCAGATGATCTATTATTAAATTATATCTGAGGACTGAATGGTCAACAGAAAGACTTATTTCAAAAAATTACGAGAGCAAAGGAAAATGATATAGCCAATAAAAAACTTAAAAAAAGTAACACCGACAGTGAAACTGCGCTAAAAAGTATGAAATAATTTCCTTTTTGATGTCCGTGACGACATAGAAACAAAAGAACGTATCAATTGATGAAAGAAATGTCTACAATATGTTTCATTTTTCGAATGACTAGAATACAAACAGCACAGTGTGCTTACAGGCTAACTGAATGATTCCCTCCCCCCCTCCCCTGGTCACCTTTTTCAACCCCTTAGAAACCGATGGAAGTGTTTTTTTGTTTCTATCTCGGCACCGACGTCAAAAAAGAAAGTAATTTCTATACTTTTGAGCGCATTTTTAAAGCTGTTGTCACTTTTTTATTGTAATTTATTGTTTAATTTTTAGTTACATTTTGTACGCAATAAGGCAACTTCAGGTGAGATTACATTGTGTCGGGACTGGGCGGCGCACCTTTGGAACCGAGCGGTGCGTCGCACAATGTACGCAATACGTGGTTGTCTCTCCACGTGCGCTATGGGTCAGGTGATGCCGGTTTTCAGAGGCCCTTTGGCCAGTGAAAATACATATGTCGAAGAGAGTGGACGGTGTCGTTATTTCCCCGTAACGGCCCCTACAATTTCGTATCAAAAGTAACCCAGTACTAAGGTGGAGCTACTAATTTCCTACTAAAGAAATTAATTAGAAGACATGTATTCGTTATTACATTTATATTTAAAATTGACATGAGACCACTGCGGGTGTGTTCTCTTTCAAATGTATCCAAAATGATCCAAATCGGGAAACCCAGTGGAATGTTATGCGTGAACATGTAGAAACTACTCTCCAAGTTTTGTCAAAAAGCTGTTGAAAAAATGGGTTTCCATTGTCGAAATGTTTCGAAACTGAAATGGGATTAATGGGAGAATATTCCCTTTTGTATGAACCGAGAACCATCATGATCCGAAAACCCGTTTTCGAATTATGCGTGAACATCAAATATAAAGAAAAAGTTAAATATACATGTCGAATAGAGAACCTTCTCCTCCTTCGAAGTTTGATAAAAAAGAGGACAAAGTAATACTTTTTATCATGGATCATGCAGGCAGTGGTAAAACCTTTCTTTTAAGAACTGATTATGGAGCACATTAATCGGTGTTCCGCTCCCACTCCAGACGCCCTGTTGAAACCAACCTTTGTAGAAGTTGCTTTTATAACTAGCGTCACTGCTCGTCAGATAATGGGCAAAACTGTACATTTGGTATTTTCATTGCACTTTGAAAAAGTTCTAACAATGACTTACAAACGCATGTCAACGCAAAGGCTGGAACAAGATAGACGAAGGTAGCGTCACATCCAGTGGCTAATCATTGATGAAGTCTCGATGGTAGCGTATTAAAACTTACGAATCATTTACCTTTGACTTCAAGAATTTAAGAACATTAATGACAAATTATTCGGCTCAGTTAACGTTCTGCTTTTGGGCGACATCATACAGCTTCCACCTGTGAGAGGATATTGGTACTTTGAGCAACCAGTCCGGTGTACAAAAGAAGTGAACTTGTGGCATACATTTTTATTCTGCGAACTAGCGATATCTATGAGACAGCAGAATGATGTACAATTGGTTGAGGTTTTAAATGATTTGCGTTTTGGTGAAATAACATTTGGGGGATGGACAACTGGAGTTTCTATGTGAAAAGAAGCGGATACCGTTACAGTGTGAATTTCAGGTAGGTGGTGCCGTCCGGACATATCCAACTATAAGACAACCTGCCTTATATTGATCAACCTGATCAATATAATGACAAAATATCTGATATTAACTCCAAATCACATCGCGTCTACACAATTGACTTGATTTACGAATCTCGGGAGGCGGCAACGTACGGAAAAAAGCCACCAGACCCTGTCATTCCCAGAGATGTTACCAATTGCGGTGGCCTTCTACACCCGATTTTATTAGCAGAAAACTCTCGCAGTATGCTTAGAAGGAATATCTCTGTTGCACGGGGTCTTGTGAATGGAGCCATGGGATTAGTAAAGAAATTTACATGGCCAGCTTTGCGCAGAGACCAGTTTGAGGTAGGAGAATTATCAGAAGCACTTCTAATCAAGTTTGATGACAAAGAGGCATAATATGAAGGACATTGAGGGTTGTGCTGAGATAGGACCAGTGACTGCCATATTCCAAGCCACTAGGGGATATAGAAATGTTGAGCGGAGAATGTTACTTCTTGTATTACGCTTGGCGGTCACTATGCCTAAAATGCAGGGTACTACGCTCAACAAAGCAGTCATTGACTTGGGAAAGGAAGTGTTTGCGAAATGAGAAGCTTATGGAGCTCTGAGTCGCGTGAAGACTTTAGTTGGTATAGACCTATCTGATTTAGATTCCCGCAAAGTATTAAGAAAGCCACACCGCGAAACGGTTATGGCGGAAATGCAAAGGATGAGAGATTTTCCTCGAGATAATAACCAGATTTAGATGCAAAAGTTGTAACGGCCAGAATAATCCAATCAATACTTTGATGTGTCAATTACATTAATATTTTTATGTGGCTGGTAGAATTTGTAATCTAAAAGTTATAACGGCCAAAATAATCCAATCAATACTTCGATATGTCAATTATATCAGATTTTCGATCCAACTGGTCAAAATTATAATCTGGAAACACATGCGCAAAACGCACACGGACGTCGTCACGTGGGTGTAGTAGGCGGACTACCACATGTGCAAGGCGTGTACACATAGCATCGTTGATGCGGAAGTGTAGGCGGCTCACGGCTCGATCCAGCCAGTGAGTGCTCAGTTTACAAAAATAGACATGTCGAATAGAGAACCTCCTTGTTTCTGGAGGTCAGTCCAAAATAATAAAAACGCGCTGTGTACCGTATTCCCGGTTCAGTTTTGCACGAATTATTCCCTCTCCCTGGTCGAGAAAGAAAACAAATGTGACCTCATCCCGCGAGTAACAAAACAAAGGCTTGCTGGACGACAGAAAATCGTGTAATAACCGAAGAGTACTGTCTACGTTTCGCACTTGAGCAGGAATGACTTACAACAGATAGGTCCCGGGTATACAAGAACACTGTTGGACAATATTCAATCCAAATAACGATTTACAATCAATTTTTCAATTGGCGATATACTGTTGCTTTTATACCACGTATTCATCATTCGCGAATTCATGCTGTTCCTTTTTTTTTATTATATCGTCATTCGTGATTATTACTCGATTAGTTCCACAACTTGAATCAATTAATGCCTAAGGACGCGAATGATTACCAAACGAGACGGACGAATAACGTCAGCATAACGTTAGTGTAAAACGCGAGGGATTAACGAACGCAACGAAATAGCAATGTGAGCATCTTCTTAGTGTAACACGCAAATAATTATCAAATGATAGGCATGAGCATCGTGTTCATGTAGGATGCGAAAGATTATTAAACGAAACTAACGAGTAACGTGAGGATCATTGTAGAATGTGTACATTCCATCTGTTTGAGAATGTCGCGACATCGGATGAATTATCGTCGCGGCATCCTCAAGGCGGCCCAAGGGCCGACTCACACGCGGTACTGTGCGAACACGCCATGTTATTTTATTTTTTTTTATTGTTAGTCGTGATTAGTCGATTAGATCTACAACTTCAACCAATTAATGACTAAGTACTCAATTATAGGGGGCAGTGAGCAGCGGAGATAGCGGCAAGGAGAATTGTAAGCTAGCAGACCACGGCATGCATGTGCGTTTTTAGGGATCTTTTCGCCGCTTCACTGTAAACACTCGCATTGCATCACATTAATTTGTATTTCTCCGCGCAGCTCATCTTGCCGTTATCGTCGCTCCTCACTGCTTAACACGTTCCGTGTCGGTCCGATTTTTGAAAACTTTCCGTTCAGGCCGCGTGGGGCGTGTTCTTCATGTCCTCTTCCTGACCTCCATTCTGCGCTATCACGTATCCCAGGTATTTCATTATTTTTACTTCTTGCACGTTCTTCCCCTTCCATCTCTAATCCACTTTTCTCTTCGTTCCTCCTCCCGCCCTAAACCTTATGACCTTCGTATTTGCCTCATTCACCTCTAGCCCTTTCCTTTCGAGGTATCTCTGCAACCTCGCCAGTAACGTCCTCATTTCCCCCTCGTCCTCCGCCAGAAGTACCATCTCGTCAGCGTACGACAGAGAGTACACCTGTTCTCGCCCAACTTGATCCCCCCCACCCTCCTTCCGCTAGGTCCACCTCCATGTCCGGTAGCAAGATGTCGAAGAGCATCGGGCTCATCGGACACCACTTTTTTTTATTTGTCGAGGAGAACATCTTTCAAAGACAACCCGGGGCCCGGCGAGGGGGTCCCGGGATAGTACCGGATTTCCACCGGCTAAAACGTCTGCGATGATACTTCCCTGGTAGTGAGTAGGTGCGCTACGGGAATTTTCGCGCGCGAATTACGTCCGCGACGCACGCGAGGTTGGCGTGAAGCGCCCGATACCGTGAAGGCCGCAAAGCGGCCTGCGGCCAATCCCAAGTTGAATTCGGCGGCCGTGAAGCTGTGAATTGAATAGCCAAAGGGCTCTAAATGCTTCAAAAGAGTGACGATCACTCGTTCATTTTCGATAAAACTACACGCGGAGATAACGCCGCTCGACCAAGCATTTGCCGAGCAGCCGAAACTCCCGAGGGCGTTCAAGTGAGCGCCCTGGCTCATCGCGCGCGACGGAGCCTTAAAATCTACCCGGCCGACGGCGGCTACGAATCCGAACCGTCCGCCACCGGTGATACGGCGACCGCAGAGTGGGCAGCTCCCGGCGGTCGCCCACACGGTTATCCTCCGTCGCCTTGAACGACGGGACGCGGGAAAGGAGCCGGGAGTCTCCTCGGACACCGCACGCGGAGCGAGTTGGGGTCGTGTTCCCGCTCTCGCTCCGCAGCCTCCTTCTGGGACATGTCGTCCTCGCAGAAGGAGGTGAACGCATCCAGGACTCCTCACTCCAGAGTATCTGAGGGAGAATACTCCGAAGCGAGAGATCCTGGCCGCAAACGCTTCGAAGGACACGGCGTTCCCGTGTCCACGTTGGACACTCCTGGACGGTGTGCGCCGCCATGTCCCTTTCCTCCACGCAGTGATGGCACTGCTCGGACGGTTCCCTCCCCAGGCGTCAGCGGACTAACCCTTTTCTCATTCCTCTCCCACTCATCGCCTCCACCACTTTCCTCTTACTCACCGAGTCCGAAGCCGCGAATCTACGAACACTGCCGTCAATTTGCCGCCTTCTTTGGCCAGTTGTTTATTAATTATGTAGTTCAGTGTGTAGATTTGGTCTATCTACACCTCCTCCCTCACCATCACCGCCAGTATTGCTCTGTAAATTTTGTACAGCGATGGCATAATAGTGACCTCTCTGTAATCCCCAACCCTATCCCCCTCTCCTTTATTTCTTATCGGTACTATTGTGCCTTCCTTCCACCCCT
Source organism: Priocnemis perturbator (assembly GCA_963942575.1). Lineage (NCBI taxonomy): Eukaryota > Metazoa > Arthropoda > Insecta > Hymenoptera > Pompilidae > Priocnemis > Priocnemis perturbator. The sequence goes on along the minus strand of OZ012644.1, from coordinate 21,973,112 downwards.
CTGACTATCCTTCCCCGTCCCATACCCTCCTGCATGTCTGCCACCCTCTTCTCATCACCTCCGCCCCTCCGTACTTCCATACCTCGTTCGGTACCCCGGCTTTCCCCACCGCCTTCCCCTCCCTCAGCCCCTGCACCACTTTTACCCATTCTTCCCTTCCCAATTCCTCCTCCCCGTCTTCCTCCCTTCCCCTCTCCCTTCCTCCCATCACCAACTTTTCCTCTACACCTTCTAGCAGCCACAGGAACAACTCTCGCCACTCCTTCATCTTTATGTCCTCATTCACCCTACTCCCTCTTTTTTTCTGTCCTTTTATGACCTTCCACATCTCTCACTCCGTTTTCGCCTCTCCTGCTTCTTTTATTGTTCTTTCTATTTCCTCCCTCTTTTTCCTCTCACATAACTCCTTGTAGCTCCCTCTGCTCTCCCTGCACTCTCCGCCTTCTCCCTCTTCCCTCGTCCATTTCCTCAGCTCCCTTCTCAACTATTTATTTCTCCCCTTGCATTCTCCATCCCACCACCCTCTCCTGTTTCGTTCCTTCCTCCTTCCACCCCCCCCCCCTTCCTTCCTCCTTCCTTAACTCCTCCCTTATTTTTTGTTCTAGTTCCTCTATCTCTACCTGCAGCCCCTTCGCCCCCCCCCCTCGCTATCTTCCCCTATTCGCTCTTTTACGTTCTGCTTCCTTCCTTTTCGCTCTCTCCCTCGCCTCTCCTTCCATCTTCGCCACCACCAGTTGGTGATCCGAGTCTACCCTCTCCCCTATCTCTAGTCTCCTTATCCTTTCCCTCCTTTTCGCCTCCCCCAGCATATAGTCTATGACTGTTCTTCCTTTCCCGCCGGTGAATGTGAATTCACCCTCATCGTCCCACTCCGTTCCCCCGTTCAGGATCGCCCAACCTCTCTCCTCCACAAACTCTAGCAACATCTTCCCTTCTCTGTTTATCTTTTTGTCCTTCGACCTCCTGCCCCTCTCACCCTCCACTCCTTCATCTAGCCATACTCCGTCCTCTCCCATTCTCACATTAAAATCCCCCATTGTTACTGCTGCCCTATCTTCCTCTACCTCCTCCGACCACTCTTTCATTCTCTGGAGCTTCCTTTCCATATCTCCGTTTATGTACACTCCCATTACCTTCCACTTCTGTTTCCCTACTGTCATTTCCCACCCCCAGCACCCTTCTTCCCTCTTGTCTCTTTGTTCCTGTTCCACCTCTATTCCTCTCCGCACTCCCCTCAACATTCCCCCAGTCGCCCTTCCCTTCTTATTCCTCTTTACTGCCAGCTGCGCCCCCCATCTATATTCCGTCGGCAGTCCTTCCCTCATCCTTTTCCATCCTTTCTCTTCCAAACAAAACTCCGCTGATGACATTACATCCCATTCCCTTACCCCTTCCCAAAACTCCTTATCTTTGCTCTCCATTACCGCTACGTTCCAGGACGCCAATTTCGACCCTACTTTCTTTCTCCTTTCTCCAAAACCCTCCCTTTCCCCCTCCCCCCCCTGTCCTTCTTTTCTCTTCCCTTCTCTCCACCCTATACATATGTCTCTTCTCCTTTCCCCTTTCCTCTTCCCTCCTCACCCCACCGTCTTCCACTATCCTCCTCCCTCTCCTGTCCTCATTTTCCCTTCGCCCTGGTCCGCCTTCCCTCCTCACTCTACCTCGTTTAGCTCTTCCTCTTCTTCATCCCACTGTTACGTCCAGGCGTCGAGAGTTGATATTTAATAGTCGATCAAAAGTGTGTCAAGGATGGACGGTAGTCGAACGGTCGACCGTTCCGCTCGGGAGTAACGCGTGAATAAATAAAATTATATATAAACAGAAAGATGATTATACGCTTATTAAACAATGACCGAAAAGAAAAATAACGAGAAAGGAAATAATCTGTTCAATCTGCAGGAGTTACAGGATGCCCACCTCCACTAAACCCGTACAGGTTCTGAATTGATACGTTAGAATTCGAGTATAAGTAATGTTATATAGAAGCATTCAAAGAAAATAAGAGAATAGATCGGATATAGTGTGAAACAAAAGTGTATATTCTGGCATATATGGATATGTTGCGTGTATAATGTGTCGATATGCCTTACCGTTCCAGAGGTGGTTTCGTTTGTTAACAAAGCATAGCCATTATTAAGTACATTTGATTAAAACGCAGGTTTCTGACACCAAGTCCGTTATTAGAAGTGGGTATAACGTTAGGTTGAGCGACGATGTTCGAATTGCGGTACTCCTCGCGACATAATCGGTACATGAATATTCGTTTAGACAAAGTATAAAGACAATTTTCGCTTCGCTTGGCGCTCGGAGCAATCGGTTATGCACGAGCCCTTACGACTGTTGCCCTAGGTTTCCCGTAATACTTGTATTTGAGCAAGAGTCGGGCCAATAATCATAATTGAGGTAGAAAACACTGTCCAAAACATTTTGACTTTTTTTATATCTCGTAATGTCGATTAGGTGATTCTTATAGATTTCGATGTTCTAAAACCGAATTTGAAACCAGTTTCTTTCCATCACCCTCAGTTTTTGAGAAAACAAATTTTGAAAAAAAAAACACTTTTTTCAACTTTGAACAACAATTCTGTTAAAACGATAAAAGATAGACAGATTCCATTACTTGCAAAAAATTCAGTAGACGTTTCTGCATAAATCGGTATGAATCGTTTTTGCAATATCAATTTACAAAGATGTTTAAATAATAGTTGAATTGGGCAAGACACGTTATGCGCGGCTATTTCGGGACACATTTTTCTATGGAAATCCATCATCAGACTATGCGAAATACGTTTTGGCTTCGCACAGAAAAATGTTAAATATACTCATGCGTGCCACTATATATATATATGTTACGTCCTACGTCCTCCACCTGCTTTTTCTATAACTATATTCTCGCAACGGGCCCATCGCACCGCGTATCTTCCTAATTAGCCGTAAGTCGCGCATAAACGAAACGAGAGCCGAAATTCCTTCACGTAACGCTGACGCCCATCCGGGACGTAATCCGCGCCACGCGAAGGAATGACATAACGACCGCGCACAATAGTAACGTAAGTAGAAACATAAGAATGCTGCCGAATCAATTCACAAGCCAACCCCCGACAATCGATTAGCGATCCGCGGCAACACATAGTTCTGAGAACGCCAACGCCAAAACGGAAGCTAGGGTACCAGTTCCACGCAACACCTGGCGACCCTCAGCAAAAGCCACCACTTAAATAGGCCACAGAGCAAGCTATTCAACCAATTACAATTCTCAGTTCCATAGCTAACGTCAAGCTCAGGTCCGGCACCAAGTCACCTCAGTTCAGTTTCGGCAACTCGTTCAACTAAGTTCTTCGTTATCAGGCTCTTCAGTCAACTAAGTTTGGCCACGATCCATGTAAATTCGGTAACTGTAAACCAGCTACGTGTACTTCGAGATAAAACATTCAGTCCACTTCCACCAGCTGAACATTATTTAATTCACACGACCGTGTCCTCCCTGCACGTCAACACCAAATACCACCACCTCTACCTCTAACCCAGGGACCCCAGTGATCGTCGAGCTACCTGCGAGTGTGGACGCCTTCCCGGAATCGTCCGCGGCAGCTCCCCCACTGCACCTGGATCGAGCCCACTGAACGGGGCGACTAGCAGCGAGGTAGCTTGGAAGCCTCCCTGGCTTTCTGCACCCCGCGCTTACTGCCCTGACGACCGCTCTCTCGGGCATGGGAAAACCTTCGGGATCGGCAATCCACAACCACACACACTCCCACACATCCAGAGCCGTAGCCATTCGGACACCTCCTTCTTACATTCCTCGTTACGTCAGTGAGCTCTGACGGATCAATCCCCCTTTTCGGTGCGATCACTCCTTCCGTCCGTCCTCGATCCCCGGTATACCCGGTGAACGCAGAGTGCCAAAAACGAGGACGTAACGTATATATGTATGTACCGTGAGAGTCGCCATATTGGGCTGGGACGACGATGATTCCAAGACGAGGGATTTTCTACTAGAAGTTACCGCTCAACGGTACCGCGCAGGCGCTAGAAATAGGCCGCAATATACAAGTATTTGCGCAAAGGAGGCCCGGAGTAAAAGGAAACGAAATCATTTTAACTCTAATACTCTAATGGCACGCGGGTTGCGATAGGCATACGCCATAATATACAAGTATAGGCGCAACCGGAAGTGGGAGTAGCAAAAATAGGAAAAATACTAGGCAAATAAATTAAAAGTTACGCTGGGACGTAACACCACCTCCACCACTTTGTCTCCACCTGCATTTTCCCGTACCCTACCCATACCTTCTTTCCCTTCCTCCTCCCTTTCCATGCCTTTTCCTCTTTTTTCCATGTAATTCTCCTCTGCTCCTACGTGAGATCGTCCTCAACTCTTATTCCTCTTTCCCTTATCTTCCTTCTCCCCTCTTTCACTCCCCTCTTTTGCTCCCTACTTCTGAGATTCACTAACACTCTCCCTCCCTCCTTCCCTTCTCTTCCCCACTCCTTTATTCCTTCGACCTCGTCCCCCACCCGCATCTCCCTTAGCATTTCCCTGATTTCCTCTGTACTCTTCTTCACGCCCCTCTTTTCAGACCACTTATTACTACACTGTTCCTTCTCTCATCTCTCTCCTTCTGTCCCAACCTCATTTCTCCCTTCTCCTTCTCTCCCTTTACCACCCTTCTCTACCTTTAGCCCTTCCATTCCCTCCTCTATTACCTTCACCCTTACTGTTCTGGATACTCGTCAATTATTGCGAGTATTGGATGGTACGACTGAGGACAGTAGCAGGTTCGAGACAAAGGAGAGGACGAAGCAAAGGCTTAGGATGGATAATATAATATTAGGACTTATACGCGAATTGACTGATAACGAGAACAATAATGTATTTTAAAAAACGTAACAAACTGGAAAAATGGAACACTTAAAGATATAGTTAACGCTTATACTTAAAGATCAACGGTTAAAGTTTCAAATACGCGGCTTCAACACTCAGTTGTTTCTCGCTATCGTTATCCACGGTAAGTGCTTGTCAAACTGGCGGCGACAAACCGTCTACCGGCGCCTCACACGGATAATTGACCGGTGAGTGTGGAGGACCCAATCGTGGGCGCAACGTGACCTTATGCCCATTTATAGTATGTCACGTGTGCTCCAATGTACGCACATAAAATGTGTGAGCGCGGGAATGCTCGGCTAGGCGTGTATTCGCTTAATTGGCTTATTGCGTGATCACGCGAGGTCATCTTGAAGGCGGCGCTTACACGTGCCCAAAACCGCGACTGACGACGGACAATCCCAAACACTTACCTCCAGCTGTTCCCTTTCTTTCCTCCACTCTTTCTCCCATTCCTCCAACCCTTCATTCCATTCTTTGCTCAGGTTTTGTATCTCGCCTGTCCACTCGCTCCTCTGCTTCCTCAGCTCCTCCTTTACCACCTTCTCATTTCCTCCATCGCCTGCCTCAGCATTTCTCTCGTTCCCCCTCTCTCCCTTCTCATATCTTCATTCCATTCCATCGAATCCTTTCCCCCCTGCCCTTCCCCTTCCTCTCCTGTCACCTTCTTCGGTGACATCTGCACCTTTTTCACGGCCTTAAAAATCCACTCCTCTTCCATTCCCTCCTCCCTGGCTAGTTCTCTTTTCCTTTTCCACATCTCCTCTATTCCTCCCTTACTCCCTCTTCTCACCCACCCTTCCTTCTCTATCTTCCCTACCTTACCCATTGCTTTCCTTGCCTTACTTTTCTTCCTTCCTTATCGACACCTCCTCTTTCTCCAGTCCTTTCTTTCCTTCACTCCCCCCAGTTGTCGTTTCTCTACTCTCTTTTCCGCCTTGCCTCCTTCTCCTTACCTCTACCTCTACCTCGTGCTCTCCTAACCTTACTTTCTTTCGCCTCTTCTGATCCCTTCTCTCTCCTCTCGCCTTTCTTTAACATTTCCACTCACACTCAACCACGCTACCCACTCTTCCCTCCGCCTTCTACTCCTTTCTCAGTCCCTTCCACTCACTTCCTCACCCTCAAATCCTCTTTTTCCTCAACACTCAACTCACACTCCTTTCGCTCTCTCACACTCCGAAAACAGAACTCCCTATCTGACTCTACTATTTTGCATGCAATTGTAGATGCTGAAGATATCACGTACCTTGGTGGTCGTCGGTGGGAGAGGGTTTCCGTGAGCAACGTCAACAACACTTAGTGACCGATATAGAATTTATTTATATTGAATAATATTCGCGGATGCGGATGATTAACAAATCAATCAAGTCGACGGATGGTCCCAAACAATGGAAGTTGTTCTTGGATGCAGCGCGTAGGCTAACGTTTGCGAGGAGCTGGAAAGTTCTTTAGAAATTTTACGATTGTAGCTGTTACACTAAGATGCGACTGAACTGATTAACTTGGTGTACAAAGAGAAGTAATGACCCTGCTCGCACGTACTCCGCTCGAGACATTCGGTGACAATTTTTCCTCCCACCAATAATTCACTTCCAACACCCCCCCCCCCCCCCCTCGCATCAGGACCCCCGTGAAGGGGTGGTGGGGTTTTTAGGAGCGTTTTGGCACCTCCTTGCGCGGCGATTATAGGTATTTAGTTTTTCTTTAGAACCTCCCGGACTTGCCTTCAGAATTTTTACATGTTATGTATTTATTCACCGGCGACTAGTTTCAAAGTTCCGGGGTAAGTTCCGTGTCTCTCGACACAGACTTAAAATGTTTATCGTTTTGAACTTGCGACGAAACATCAAAGTATCGTGCTTGCGCGTCTAGAAAGAATATGTGCGTTCCTCGCCGAGTAGCAACCAGGCATTAGGCCCTTTGCTGCCGCATCGGATTCGTAACGTTTTCCATATTCTATAGGAGGCCTGGGCAACTGGTACCTCTATATCATGCCGCAGTCCTAAGAACCGATCACAAATGCCACCCAATTAGATACATTCGTCGACCGATGTTATTATCCTGCCATCGTCCAGCTTAGGCCTCTACAAAACAACCGAAACCGCCGGGAGTGACCACCCTAAAACGAGCGTCCTCCCCTTTTTCCACGTGACGCTAACATAGATTGTCGGAGTTGTGCGCCCAGTTGTTTTTGTACGGGTTCAATGTGCTCCTTTTTGTTTATAAGTTCATTATCTCTTTACGGCTTAAAGTCAATAACATCTTTGTAGATTTTCGAGTCGCCGTCGCTAATGTAGTCAGTGTATTTTACTCTGTGCAGGATTACGGATCTTTTGGACAGTTCTGTGACGGCACCTATACACTACCGTTTCGTCCGATGAACCGTGATGGTTCAAAATGCAGTGTTATTGATGATTCATTTTGCTTTCATTATATTCTTTGGTATCTTGTTTCCTCGCCCGAACATCATAAGCTATAACAAGCGAACTTCATGTTGAAATCGAAAACTATTTTTGACTGGATGCGAATTAGCGTGCAAACACCAGACGCAAAAGTAAATCCGCGCTTTTGCAACATGCCGTCCCCAGAAACCGCTACCTCCGTAGCGTTGCACACTTCCAGTTCTACACTCGTCCTTTGCTGTTCTTTTGCTGACGCATCATTCATGAGCAATTTAGGAACGACGGAAAATTTTGTTCAGTGCATTTACGCCCTGGCGTATGCAGCACATTTTATTGTATGTGTTTATTGTTCCCTTATGGGCTACAACTTCTTCACCCTCCTGCCTTGTTTCTACTATAATCTACCTTATCCTACTTTATCCTACATACGCCTTTACTGCCGCATTCTTAATCTATCCTTACCGCTCTCCGTTCTCTTTCTCCTCACAGCCTGTCCTCGCTCGCCTCGCATACGCAGTTTCTTAAGCTAATCTTCCTATCGTACAATTTGCCTTATCCGCTACCTTGTCCTCTTCTACGACTTCCGTTTCGTCCGTTTCACTCTTATTCCTTCCATTCAAACCTCTTCTTTCTTTCCACTCTCTCTTCCCCCCCCCCTGCTACCGCTCCCTTTCCTCCTCTTTCTCCCTCACCAGTCTCGCCATCTCAATCTCCCTTAGCCATTTTTCCCCTTCTCCTCCTCCCCCCAGCACTTCTCTTGCTCTATCCTCCCATCTCCCTCTCCTTTCTTCTGCTCACACATCCTCTGAACCTTTCCCACACATGTTCCCACGACTCCTCTTCCTCCTTACACATCCTGCACCCCTCCTCCTCTCCTCCTCCCAATACCTTCCCTTCCTCATACCGTTACCCAGTCTGAATTTCCCCCGCCTGTTCCTCCTACTCTCTCTCCACCCTTTCCCTAGGTATTCTGGTCTTGCTACTTCCTTTATCCCTTTACACAACTCATTCCACCTTGAATCCCTTATCTTTTCTTCTCTCATTTTCCTTTGCAACTCTCTGTCCTTCTCCTTCAACCCTTTGAATTGTATTCCCACCTCCTCTCCCTCCTTCACTCCAATTTTCCTGAAGAATTCCCACCTTTCCTACTCCTATTTTCCTATTATCTTTCCCCTCCTCCACTTTCCCATCATCTCGTCCCAACGCCTCCCCGCTACGCCACCGTCCTTCCCTTCCTCTGATCTTTCCTCGTACTTCCATGCGTTTCTTCCTTCACCATATATTCTGGCGTTCCCCATTACAATCCCAACGTGCTCCTTTTGCCCCCCCCCCCCCGCCCCCATCCCGTTTTGCGTTATTACACACCCCAGATACTTCATTGTTTTCACCTCCGCCAGTTTCCTTCCCTTCCACCTCCAGTAAACCTTCCTCTTCCTCCCCTCACCCTCTCTAAACCTCATCACCTTTGCCTTTCCTAGTTCAGCTCTAGTCCCTTCCTGTCCAGACATTATTCCAGTCTCCTCATAATTGCCCTCATCTCCTCATCTTCCTCTGCCATTAGCAGTTTATCATCCGCATACGCTAGTGTGTAGACCTTCTGCCTCCATTGCATCACCCTCCCCGCCCTGCTGTCACCAAATCCTCTTCCAGGTCCGCCAGCAAAATCTTAAATAATATTGAACCTAGCGGGCAGCCCGGTCTGAACCCTTTAGCTGTCCAAAAACCACATCCCCCCACACATTCCCTATCCTGACCCTACTCTGCCTCTCTTTTAGCAGGTCCTCCACCCTCTCCACCAGCCCTTCCCTGACCCCTCTCTCCCTCATTGCCTCCACCATTTTTTTTCAATTCACGGAGTCGAAGGCCGCCTTCAAGTCAGCGCCACCATTTTGCCCCTTTCCCTTCCTATCTGCCTGTTTATGATGTAGTTCAGTGCGAATATTTGGTCCACCGTCCCCATTCTGTTTCTACATCCTGCCTGCGTCTCCGACAACACCCCCTTCTTAACCACTTCCTCCCTCACCTTGTCTGCCAGCACTGCCGCATATATTTTATATAATAACGGCACAATTGTCACCCGCCCGCACTCCTCTGTTCTCTTCCTTTCTCCTTTCTTTACTGTTGGTAATCGCCCCCACCTTTCAACCCTCCGGCCAACCTTCCCCCTTCCACACTTTCCTGTAAATCTCTTACCACCTTCTCACTACCTCCTCCCCTTCGTTCTTCTATACCTCTTTCGGTACTCCGTCCTTCCTTAACGTCTTTCCCCCCATCATCTTCCTCATAACTTTCTTTACCTCTTCTAGTCCTATGCCTTCCTCTCCGTCCTCCCTCTCCTTCCCTCATGTCCACCCATCACTACCTTTTCTTCTACTCCTCCCAGTAACGCCATAAAATATTTCCTCCATTCCACCATCCCTAATTTCTCATTTACCATTTTCCTCCTTTTCCTCGGTCTTTTAATCACTTTCCATACCTCTTTTCTCCCTTTCTTACCTTTCTTTTTCCTCCCTTCTTTCCCCTCGCATAACTCCCTATATGTTCTTCTTTTTTCCCTATGGCCCCCCCCCCCCCTCTCCACCTTCTCTCACCCACTTCTTCAGCTCCTGCCTCAACTCCTTCTTCCTTTCCCTGCAATCCTCATCCCACCACCCCCTTTTCCTTCCACCTCCTTTTTTCCTCTCTTGTCCTCCTTCTCTAAAAGCTCCCTTATTTTTCCTTCTAGTTCCTCAACATCTTCTTTTATTCCTTTCTCTGTTCCCTCCCCGCTTCACAACGCTTTCCTAAACCTCTCTGTGCATTCGTCGTCCCATCTCACGCTGTTCACTGTCACCCTTCCAGCTTCCTTCCATTCCACTCTTCTCATCTCTTCTTTCATCTCCGCCACTATCGGCTGATGATCGGAGTCCACTCTCTCTTCTATCTCTAGGTTCTTTACCTTTTCCCTCCATTTGCGTCCCCGAACACATAATCTATCACTGTTCTCCCTTTCCCTCCCGTGTAGGTGTACTCCCCTTCCTCATCTCCTTTCGTGCACCAGTTTATAATGGCCCATTCTCTCTCTTCCACACTAGCATCTCCGCTAGCATCCTACCTTCCCTATTCACCTTTCCGTCTTTCGAACTTCTCCTTCTTTCCTCCTCATCCACTTCCTCCACCAAGCCACCGCATTCCCCCATCCTCGCGTTAAAATCCCCCATTATAATTGTTATCCTTTCGTCCTCTTCTTCCTCCATCCACCCCTTCATCCATCCAGATTCTTCTCAATATCTTCGTTCACATATACTCCCAATACCCGCCATTTCAATTTCCCTATCGTCATCTTCCAACCCCAACAGCCTTCCTCCCTGCTGTCCCTATCTTCTTCCTCAATCTCTATTCCCTTCCTTATTCCCCTCAACATTCCTCCGAATGCCCTCCCCTTCTTGTTCCTTCTGCTGGCAAACTGCGCCTCCCATTCATATTCTTTCGACAGCCTTTCCTCCTGTCTTTCCAATCCCATCTTTTCCATCACTTCCCTACCAAGATCATTCCCTTATCCCTTCCCAGAACTCCTTATCTTTGCTTTCCACCACCGCTACATTCAAATACGCCGGTTTCCACCGTTCCTCCTTTCTCTTACTTCCTCTCCTCACCTTTCCAAACCTCTCCTTTCCCACCCCTTTCCCCGCTGCCCCTTCCCTTTTCTTTCTCGTATCCTCCCTCCCTCTTGTCCTCGCATTCCTCCTCCTCTTCATTCCCCCCCCCGGACCTGTACTCTCCCCTTCCTACCCCCTCTCTCTCTTATCCACCTCCTTCCTCCCCCCTGCTCCATTTTTCTTCCTCTCTCTTCTTCCTTCAATTCTCCCTCATCTGGTCCCACCTGTACCATCTCCCCCCTATCTGCATCCTACCATATCCTACCCAATCTTTCTTTCCTTTTCTCCTTTCTTTATTCCCCTCTATTATTTTATCTCTCTTTTGTTCCCTAATCTTAAATTTTACGTTAACACCTCCTCCTTCCGTCCCTTCTCTTCCCATCTCCTGTATTCCCTCCACCTCCGTTACCACTCCCATCTCCTTCAAAAATTGTCCAATATCTACCTCCCTTTCCTTTTGCCCTTTTTCAGCCCGCTTACTACTATATTGTCTCTTCTCTCTTCCCTGTCCTTCCGCTCCATCCTCCATTCTACCTTTCTCACCCTTCCCTCCACCTTCCTTCTCTCTTCTCCTTTTCCTCCCTTTCCACTCTTCTCCTTCCTTGCTAACATTTTCATTCCCTCCTCTATTCCCTTAATTCTTCCTTCTAACTCTTCTCTCTCCTTCCTACATTCCTCCCACCCTTCTTTTCACTCCTTCCTCGTCCCTTCAATTTCCTATCCCCACTCGCTCCTTTGTCTCTCCAACTCTTCCCTCACCACCTTCTTCATGTCCTCCACCGGCTCTTTCAGCATCTTTCTAGTTCCCTTTCTCTCCCTGCTTAACTTCTCCCTCGACTCCACCCACCCATTCCCCCCTGCCCTTTTTATTCCTCCTTCGCCCTCATCTCCTTTTGCAGCAATCTTTGGAAACTCTTCCCTGCCTTACATATCCAATCCTCTTCCTTACCTTCCACCTATTTCCTTTTTCCTCTTCTACAACTCCTGTAGCCCCCCTTCATTCCCCCTTATCGCTTTTCTCTCCTTCTCTATCTTCCCTAACTTATCCATTCATCCTGCCTTTCTTTACCAATAATGCTTCTTTCGCTACTTTTTCTCTTTCCCTCGCTTCCGCCAAGTGTCGCTTCTCTCCTCCGCCTTATCTGCTTCCCACGTGCTCTCCTGACCTCACTTTCGTTTCTCTCTCTTTGCTGACCTCTTGCACCTCTCCTCCCTCTCTGTCCTTTCCACCCACACTGCCTTCTTCGACCTTCCTTCCACCTCCTGCTCCTTTCCCGCTGCCTTTCGTGCACTCGTTCTTACACTCTTCCTCTTTCTTTCGTCTTACACTCTCGCGCTCCCGAAATGGAAGTCGTATGCAGCATATAGTAAGAATGAAACGACAATTTACTTAAAATGCCGAACCAGTTTGCGGACAAGAAGTAATAAATATTGAATCGCACGGTTCGCAAGCTAACATCATCTTGAAGCCAAAATCCCACGTACATGTCGGGCAAAGTTTACATTGCCTCCACATTCTTGATATTTTACATATTTGCGATATTCAGTAAGAACGGAGCAAAAATTCAAAATTCGATAATCACTAATGTCACCTGCGACCACTGACAAGTCTTTGTTTTTTCAAATCACACTGGGTGACTGGAGAAATTACATTTACCTTTCTGTCCTTACGCTATGTATTTCTCCAATGTGCTGCTTGGGAACTGTTTTATGTATGCATGGCGAAATATAAGTGCTCTGAAAGAAAATCTGGCAATACGTACGAACAGCTAGGGATACTAAACATAACATAAAAACTATATTGAATGTGGCTGTTATTTCTTACAAAGAAGAATCGACTTTATCGACAAATGGTTAACTGGCCAAACGGAAATTAATATTTCCTAGAATAGCCCCGAACAAAAGAAGTATCTCGTCGAATGCCTTTGTCTGGTAGCTAAAAAGGATCATTCTCATCAAAGATCATTTATTATCTGTTCGAATACGAAATACAAAACGTCTTTTTATGGCAAAACTCATTTTTTATTCAATTTATTTTTAATTATTATTCATAAATGTTTAGAATGTGTTTAGTATCCGATTTCGTAAGCGGTGTCTACGCCTTACTGTGGCCGCTCAGATTCCACCCAGAGCTCAGGGAGCCAGGAGGTGTTCCGCTCGTCCTATATACTTGTTAAAGGGCTGGATTTTACGCACTCTTCGTAATGCAATGCGTGGTATAACTCAATAACAATGTTCTATTTTAATAATAACTAAAAACACAACACGAACGGTTAACACTGTACAACGAGAAGTAACAAAGGCTTAGAAACGTAGCGTGACCGTACTCACACCTCCTTAAATTACATACCTGCCGTACGGTTACACAGCTAGAATTCCCGACACACTACTGGCACCTCAGCGGTTGTGTCATGTCGCAAGGCTGACCAGTATGTGGCGTCTGTGTGCGACCTGACAGTTTTACTTCTCGCGAATGCCCCCACTACTATGTCCATATAAAAGATGATAGAAAATCATAATCGTTACCAATCCTGGGCTGACGTCTAAACGGGCACTCGTGGTGAGCGGATGTACTCGTACGTCGCTCCGTCCCCATTCCGGCTTAGTGCTTTTTAATCGACTTCAAAAAAGGAGGAGGTTATCTATTCGACATGTATGGTTATTTTTTTTTTTGTATATATATCCGCGCATAACTCGCGAACGGGTTGTCGAAAATGGATGGTTGATGGCTCATATGAAGGGGCCTGTTACCGTATTGGTCTCATTTATTTGAACAAAAATTCGACAACGAAAACCCAATTTTTAAACAAATTTTTCCAAAAAATTTCGAGAGTGATTTCTAAATGTTCACACATAATCACGCATAACTTTCCGTCGGGTTGACCGATTTTGGTGATTCTTCGTTTTTCTTGAAAGGGGATACTTCCGCGGTGGAATTTTGCTAAAAAATTCGAAAAAATTATACCAATGCTTCAATTCAAATCTGCACTAACAGATTACCAGCGCGGCGTTGGTCGGGATTGACTGTTTTCAGGACATACAATTACGCGGATTCTGCAGACCATTATACAAGTTAAATTAGCTATAAGGCCTCCAAAAGAATATCGTCTAAAGAATGTAATTAATGCATTCTGTAAAAATTAGGAAAACCATCACTGCTATTGTCAGAGAAATCTATATTGCCGACTAACTTCACCTCACTTCACGCTCATCACTCATGCGAGATCTCGAATCGATAACTTGTCCACCTATCAGCGATCAATACAGATCTAATCGATTACTGTCGAGAACTCACGCGGTGCGCTTCCGGCGCCCGCCTTTTATTCACTCACCTCGCAACCATTGTATCACGCGGACGTCACTTCTTGTACTACCTCACACGGTTCTCAAATAAGACGGTTTCACTTCAACTCCTTTCCCTCACCATTATCTCTCGTACGGTGCAACTCAACACGGGTTCACTCAGTGTGTAAATAACTGTTATCTAGTGTGTTAAATAAATAATCTATCGTGTTTTTTATAACTTCACCGCCTGCGCTTACTTGCCACTCACCCGTCCACTATCCACTCGCTTTACATCTACGCGAGCACTTCAATTACAAAACAGCTATTGTCATTATCGATGTGAACAAGCAACACGATACTAGCGATCTTCCGGCATCTCCTTTGATAATCGTTCGCGACCTACACTAAGGCGATGCTCGCGATGTTGAGGGGTCTCGTTTTCTAAATACTTTCTAATTGAAGACAAATGACCTTCATTTTCTTCAGCCGTTTCCTTACATATGTTTCGCTTATTATATTGCCTCATTTTTGAGAGCCGCGTTTCACGCTTATCGGAACTTTCATTTAAACGCTGTCTTTTATTTCATTCATTCGTGTTTCTTTGCGCTCATTCCTTTCCGATTGGTCTTCTTCTAAGCGGAGCTTCCTCATATGAGCTGCGTTTTTATGCGGTCTACCCGTTATCTTATACAATTTATATACGAATTGTAACTAAAAATTCAAAAATAACAAAATTTGTAACAAAAAAATATCACCGACTTCAAAATAAAACAAACGAAATGAATTAAAAGGTATAAAATAATTCCCTTTTTTTGACGTCGGTGCCCAGACAGAAACAAAAAAAAACACTTAAATCGATTCCTGAACCTTTGTCAACTACACAAGCTACAAACTACTTCTACCACGTACACAGCACTCACGTAATTGGTGTGTCCAAAAGTCCGAACAAATGTGTATCCCTTCTCAACCATTTATTCTTAATCACATATATACAGTGAGCCATAATTAGAGACAAAGATACGTTTTCTGCGACTATGACCACCGAGTGTGGTCAATCTGGCGTACCGTTCATTGTACGGACCTTTTTAACCGACTTAAAAAAGGAGGAGGTTCTTTATATGACATATATATTTTTTGGTTCCTATCTCAGCACCGACGTGAAAAAAAGGGAATTATTTTATACTTTTTAGTTCCTTTCTTTTGTTTTATTTTGAAGTTGGTGATATTTTTTTGTTAAAAATTTTTTTATGTACATTTTAGTTTATTTAAACAGTGTTTGGGAATCGCATGATTTCCAGTATAAATGAGTGGAAAGGAATCGAAGGACAAGGAAGGGGGGGGGGGTGAAGTGTGTAGATCTTTTGACGGTGGGAGGTTATGTGTCCAAGTGGTCAACATTGTTCGTATAATTAGAGTCTTTATTGTAAAATAATGGTCGATGATGCTCTACAGTAGTGAGCGTAATAATTATAATGAGCGAGATAGTCAATCATATTAATTGTATCCGCCTCCAATGACTCGTAACCAGTGTGGCCAGATCTGGCGCCCGAGCACCAATGGTGCCCGCGGGAGTGGGGATACGGAAAAGTATGCGTACTTGTCCGTGAGAGCTGCGCGCGCCGTTTCTCGCCGAATCGCGCTCGGCTTGGAGAGAAGGACGGAGCCATGCTGCGTCTCCCTTCCGCCAACGTCGTGTGACGTCAGGTATCGTGACGACATATAAGAAGGACAGGACTATGCTCCGTCCCCTTTCAACCAACATCGCGCGTTGCGTCTTTGTTCGACATGCAGTCGCGGCGTCGCGTCTTCGTTCCGCACACAGGCCGGTGACAGTGGTGCCAGATTTCGCATAAGGCATCGCACGTACCATTGCGTTCTTTCAGCCGGAAGGCAAATCGGGCACCACCGCCCTGAGCAGAGCGCGATGCAGAGAAAAGTGAATCGAGGAGAGTTTGGGATTGATTCGTCGTACTCATCGTCGCTCGTCGACGCGTTGGTTTTTTTCGTACGTTCGCGCCCAGTCATGGTTCAATTTTTTTCACAGAATAATTATTTCTTTTAATTATTTATCACACGACAACAAACGACATTCATTTACAAATATTTTAGTACTTACTGCGGATAGTTTTTAATATTTTGTCAGCGGAATAGATGTGTCGTATTGGTTTATAATAGTTATGGGCAAAATATATATTTCATAAATTTTGGTTGTAGTAACATTAATCTTTCTGTGGTAGTAATAAATAAGAAAGTATATAATAAATGTCAATTATTGCGAACTATGCATTAACCGTGAAACAAGTAATAGGAGCTTCTTGCACTAGAACGTTCTGAGGGATCGTATTAACACGCGATTTTAACACACGACAACGTACGTCAGGAAGAATTTGCTTGACACGGCGCGACGACGACGGTGCGAATGTTTCTATGAGTTGTTCTTTATGATTTGTTTTCTAAATAGAAGGTGACCAAATTGTGCATATATTCTAACAGTTCTCATCAAGTCCCATCACATTGATTTGAAACCTTTTTCTTACTACGCACGTTTAGTTCAACAATGCTATCCCCATTTCGAGAAAGAAGGTGTTCCTTCTTTGGCAATGCATCATGTATACTGTAATCCATATGTACGTCCATTGTCGCATTCTGCCCACGAAATGTCGCAACGTGCGTATTGTCAAAGAAGGCATGATAAAACACGACAATAATTGCAAAATCCAATAATTGAATAAGTCCTTTACTTTCTCCACGCGCGGTGAAACAACTTAAGCTCTTGTACTCCGCTGATTACCCAGACTGGGCAGTGAGAAGCTTCTGGGGGAGCTGGTCGACCTGCCCGCCAAGTAAGGTGCATGGTACTGGTTTCCTTTTCAGTACAAGGATCTATTGGGACAAGTTCCTGTCCAACAGGAAACACACACATTGTTTCAGGTGTCAGGCTTTTGGACACTCTGCCAATAACTGCAACTTGGTGCCACGCTGCGTCAAATGCGGGGGTAGCCATCAAACACGTGAATGCTCGAAACCGTTGAACGCAGAGCCGAAATGTTGCAACTGTAGTGAGGGGGAACGAAATGAGAGGGAACGAAGGGAAAGAGGAAAGGGGGGAAATGAGAAGATCTATTGGCGGTGGAGAGGTTATGTTTCCACGTGGTCATCTTAATGTCCGTTTAACAGAGTCTTTATTGTCAATAAAATAATGGTCACAGGTGCTCTACGGTAGTGAGAGTAGCCGTCATATTGAGCGAGATAATCAATTGTATTAATCGTATCCGCGTTACAATGATTCGTACCTTTTACAGATGCACGTGCCCGATTCGCGCCGCGTATAGAGCCTGAGTCGTCTGTTGTTGATGTACCGTGTGTTTAGTGTAAATGAGATAATCCGTGGTGTGAATGAGGATGTTCCGTGATCGTATGATGTGAGTCCCGAATGCTAGCAATGAATGTGAAGAGAAAACCCGTGAAATCGTGAAGTCAATGTGTTCTCGACGATCACTGAGACGGTAATGGCCAAGGAAACCGGCGGGAACGCCGCCCGCGTGCCGCGCGCAATAAAGGCGCGCTCGCATGAACCCCGCGTGTGACACGGCCCTCAGGCCGCCTTGAGGATGCCGCGACGATGATTGGTCGGCGTCGCGGCATTCCCAAACACACAGCAAACCATTCATCCAGTCCGACCCTTATGGCATATTTGCAAAAGCGACTCCTGCAAAAAAGGTTCAATTCAATTCTAACTCGGACGCATTTCCACCGAATCTCAGTCACAGTCCAACGACTTACCGGCGGAATTCAAATACGATCTCAGGAACTGTTCACGCAAATCGCGCGCCTGGAATTATTTTCAACCTGTATACCTCCATCCATCCAATCCCTTGAACGCACAGTCGCAGTTCACCGCGCCGTTCACGCAGCTTCGGGAAACATTTCAGGAACTTAATAACCTCAGCGACATTCAGGAAATATTACAAATTTTACAAAAATTAGTGTCAGGTTTGAGAAACTGCACTACTAAACTTGAGAAATCTTTATGACTGCTGAGGATTCTGCCTCATCATACGTTGATCCGGAGGTCGAAATCTACAAGATTTTTGCGGTAGCAATTGTCCAAAGCGACTCTCTTTGGAGTCAGGTCGATCCATATGCCGAAGCATCCAGAATTGCCAATGTCGTCCAATGATATAGATGCAATATGTTGCCTCCAATAAATTTGCCAAGATACTGCCTCCGATTACCTTGATCCGGAGGTCGAAGTCTACAAGATTTGTGGGTAGCACTTGTCCAATGCGACTGTCTTTGGATTCAGGTCGAATCATAAACCGAAGAATAAAAAATTGCCGATATTGCCCAATGATATAGATGCAAATATCTTTACTCCTAATAATTTGACAGGTTTCTGCTTCATCGTATCTTGTCCAGGAGGACCAAATGTACAAGATTTGTGCGGTAGCACTCGTCCAAAGCGACTCTCTTTGGTCTCAGGTCGATCCATAAGCCGAAGCATACAGAATTGCCAATGTCGTCCAATGATATAGATGACTTTTAACATCTTTATCACTGGTTTAAATGGCGGGTTTTCCTACTGTTTTTCTGTGGAATGCCTCCTCTGCGGTAGGTAAAAGAAATTAATTATTATTTCTTGTCAACGCGGTGAACTGTGACATTCTACCGATTACAGAACCCTGGCTAAATCCCAACCTATCCTTTAACGTGCCCAGCTACAGGGCAATCAGGTTTAATAGAAGCCAGACCATCGCCCCACGAGGTGGGAGTGTCATGATTCTTATCAAAAATTATATTGCTTTTGAGATTATCGATCTATCGTTCATCGATCATGCCGAGACTGCAATCATTGGACTCACTTTTCCTAAAATCACCATACCTGTTACATACATTTCTCCACTCATAAAAGTTAACTCATCTTGCTTGAATCGTTTAATCGGACCTCCAAGACCATACCTGTTAGTGGGGGACTGGAATGCCAGGCACAGTGCCAGGCGCAATTCTTCTGCAAATGCAAACGGCAACTGCCTGTATGATCACTTCCTTGTCCACATTTACCGCATTATTATCCCAGATTTACCTACATGCTTCTCTAGTCACCGCAATCCCTCTGCTATCGATTTCTTTATCACGGATTGCGGGAGAAATATCCTTTGCAGAACTACGGACGACCTATGCTCGAATCATAGGTCGGCTTCGGTGCACCTTGGCGGTGACACGTTCCCGGCTCAATCTGTGTTAAATGCACAGACTGGGATGCCATGCACGTACTGCGAGATTTTCAATACAAATGATATTTAATTCCAAAGATGACATTGCCTATAAGATTAAGGAAACTACCTCCTTTCTGATGGCATGTCAGAGGTGCTCCAGTAAAGCCGTTCCTGTCCCTCCTTCTCCCAGAAATCTCTCTACTGGAGACCCTGAATTCCTCTCCTTAATTCGTGAACGCAGGCGACTGCGCTGCCGTTTGCACTCGCGCGGGGATTACCCCGGCTCTGACGTCCTGAGAAATTTAACTAAAGTCATTAACAACAAAATAACAGTCTTAAGAAAAGCTCATTGGAGCAACCTTCTCGAGAGTTTTACAATTCCAGACCCCACTTTTGGGCTACATTCAAATCTATCAGGAATGGCAATAGAAAAACTCACCTTCCTCCATTCCATATCAACAATACCGCAATCATTTAAAATCACCAAAAAGCTGCAGTCTTGGCGAAACAGTTTTCCGACACTCGTTCTCCGACCTGCAGCCGGGCATTTTCCCGGCCCCTTCCTGATCCTCTTCCTTTCTCTGAAGTCGAGAAGGTTCTCACCCCCCGCATCGTCTGGAAACTCCTGACGCATTTCAAACCCAAGAAATCTCCTGGCCTCGACCGAGTTTCGCCGGAGATGTTGATTAACGTCAATTTCAAAGTAGCGGTGCAACTGTACCACATTTTTAGGGTATGCATTGATAGAGGCCATTTTTCAATGGCCTGGAAAATGGCCAAGGTAGTCCCGATACCAAAACCAGGCAAGAACCTGGCCGATCCCTCAAGTTATAGGCCAATCAGCCTGTTCCCCATCTTAAGCAGGGTTTTCAAAAAATGTGTACATAAATACATTTCGGGGTACCTAGAACAAAATAAAGTCTTACTTAACCAGCAGTTTGGTTTCCGTGCGGGTCACTCAATCATGTAACAGGGGTTTCGCATTGTGCAATACCTCGTTCAAAATTTGAACGTCCAAAGGCTCCCGATTGTGGTACCTATATCCAGAGGCACCTTGATAAAGTCACGGCGTATTTAAAAAAAATGGAAATTAATGATTAACACGGTTAAAACGCAGGCAATAATTTTCACCCGGAAAACATCGGGGAAACAACAAATAGCAACGCATAAGTTATCACTGCTCGGTTATCATATACCGTGGAGCGAGACTGTCGTCTTCTTGGGTATTGTATTAGACGAACAATTTTATTTAAATGCTGCAATTGAAGACAGAATTGCCAAAACTTTGAAGGCCTATTATGCGATCATTATCTCGTTGGATTCCAAGTCGCGCTTAACCTTACACCTTAGACATCTCATTTATAAGTTATGCTTGCGACCGATTCTAACGTACGGTACCTTGATATGGGCATCTGCAGCAAAGACCAACTTTCATAAAATTCAAAAAACTCAGAACAAAATACTTAAGAATATCCTGGACTTACTCACAGACTTTTCAACATCCGATTTGCACGATAAAGCTAAAACGCCACTTATTCACAATTTTTAGATTTTACTCAAGAAACATATTTTAGTAACATCTTCACAAATCCACTTGCAGACCAAACACGTTCTTTCGATATGAAGACAATACCGTTCCTCATAAAAATTCCGTTTCCACTTCAATAGGACTCGCTTAATCCCAATTTGGCGACAGTCTCGCTGCATGACCTGGCCGAAAATGCACGATTTCTTCTGCAAACGTATCATGGATGCACTCAAGCATCGATCACACGACGTGTATGTGTCCTCGCACGTGATTGTCTCCGACTCACGAGGGGCTCTGGCGGGTAAGCCTATGGCATATGGCCTGTGCTGCACATACCTCAGTGCGCAGATTCTGGCGCTTTAGTAATTTCGTAGTTTTTTAGTTTTTAGTTTTTAAGTGGTTTTAAGTTATTTTCAAGAAAAAGGTTTTTTTGAAAATTTGTAAACTCTGATCTTTCCAATATCGATAAGATATCTTATCTTAATTGGTAACACCAATACACTCTGTTGACCAATGAAAATACCGCGGCATTTAGGTGTGGTCCTAGGAGGGATAGTGGCAGAGCGCTGCTCGCTTTTCGAATGCCGCTTTTGTCCTACTCCTCACTCATAAAAACTTCAAACAAAAAAAAAAAGAATCGTTACCAATTCTGGTCCTACAACGAGATGTACAAATACAAGCGAAAACTCGTGCAATTAAGGAAGGCAATCCCGCATTTACGAAGTGAGCAAAGCGTCTTATTCGTACACCTGATTATACGCGCCCCGATCAGCGGAGTCGTAGGGACAAAACCGTCCCACGGCACAGTTCACATATCTCTGACACTCAGCCGAGCACCGAAGAAAGTCACTTTACCCGGCAGTTAGAAGCATTGCATCTGCCAAGCTTTGATAAAACCGGTATATTGCACATACGGAGTAGAGTCTGCGGTACCAATAATATAGCCGACTTTCCCGCCTCAACTCCGGCCGAGTCGGACTTATATGCAAGGGTCCTCACCTGTAAAATTAGAGTCTTTAAAAGTAGATTCGCTATTACCTCTTCAGCTCAAGTACCGGCTGAGGTGATCTAGCATAGGTCTCAAATTTCGAGGAGAGCAGGCCTCGTAATTAACCCTCTTTAAAATTTAAGCAGTCGTGCACAGTACAGAACTAGGACAGAATAAAGTCACACGGCAATCAGCAATATGCGAGTTGATCGTTAGTGTTACGTCTCGCGACGTCACCACGTGAGATAGAACGAATTGATAGAGATTTCGATTATTTTCCTACTAGAACGCATTGCAAGAGATTAAGCAGACTCTTTCCCAGAACATGCCACCCACTCGGGGAAGGCAATAAGTTAAGTCCTAGAGCATTTCACGAGCGAGGTGAACAAAGGGCGACTGTCCGTTAGGTCGCGACACCGCAAACCCCAATAAATAGAAAAAACAACTCGAACCAAACATTTGGAAAGAATCACATAACCCGTACTTTCACCTACCCTCCAACTCAACCTGCGCCCGCGGAAAACGGGAAGGTGCTAATGGCTGGCAGAGGAAACTCAAAGCCACCTCATTCGTGGGATTTTAAGAAACCAAACCTCCCCCAATGCCCACAAAAATTCATCAACGAATGACCAACGAGGGACCATTGGGGGCAGGGGATGAACAAGAATGAAACCGCGTTTACCTCGAGAGATTTTTTGAAACCTCTCGTCACTTGTTTGAGTTCCTCAAAACTGTAAAGGTCGCGAATCAGTGACACCATTTCCTAAGTCTTTGACCGTTCGAAATATTCAGATCGAATTCAGTAAAATACTTGTACCGTTTGTCACAAATTGCATTGACAAATCGCATTCACAAATAAAATCAGTGAAGTTATACCTGTCTACAAACTCCATCAAAACATTGAGCCAACTGAGAGTATTTTGGATAGTGTCAGGAAAACTGCACTTGCGCCTGAGGAGTCTGGTTAAAGAGCACGAGTGAGGATGTAACGCAACGGAGCGGGGAAATTACGCCTCAGGCCCGTCTTCTTATTCTCGACACGTGGCCGGCACGACCGAACACCCGAGTTTGAGGAGTTCCAATTCTTTATTGAGTAAACACTAAAACTACTGGTTACAAAGATGTGCGAGAAGCACCGACGGACGAGGAGTATCTCCTCTTACACTTAGTCACTAAATGGAGAACAGAAACTTGAATTGGAATGAGCACCATGGCACGCAGGAGAAAGAGCACCTGTTTTGCGGAGGACGATAAACGGTAAAATGGCCGTCACGAGAACGCGCGGGAGCGCGCGAGAACAATTACCCGAGAAGAACGCGACGCGGCGCTGCTAATTAGCAGGCGCATTTACATATGATGTCGACCGCATGATTGATTTCCGCGAGAACGTAGCGGACGCCCGCCCGAAAGAACTATGAATACGCAACAGAGACGTTGAATTGACTGAAATCACCGCAAGAGTAAGTACTCACTCCGAATAATATTCGTAACCTCTGGGGCTTAAGGTGAAGGGTAGCGTTCATTAAACGCAACCAATTCCGATATTCCCCCTCTCCCAGTCCTTTGATCGCGTCTGGTCCCAATAAAGTCGCGGATCGTGGTTGACTACAAAACAGACAACTTGGACGGACCCTGATCCAGGACAGATTCGTAAGATAATTCGGCCCGCATCTGTGTAAAATCGCAAAGTCCGTCACCATATCGTTCTCTTCTAGACCCACATCGGGACGTAACATTAGTTAAAAGATATAATAAAGAATCATAAGGTCGAATTACACACAAAAAGTCGATATACGTCACGACACACATATAGCTATTCATGTACATATTTTACCTCTGAATATACAGAGCTTTTATTTTGCATCACACATATATATCAAGTTGGACTTCCGTTTCTGGTGAGTGTGAGAGAGCAGCGACGTGGAAGAGAGAGTATGAAAGGTGTGTGGGAAAGGAGCAAGGAGATAGTGTAAAGGGTGGAAGAAGTGAGCAGAGGGAGCGGAGGGAAAGAGGGCGGAGTACAAGTGGGGGTGGAGAAAAGAGAAGACGGGAAAAGGCGGAGGGAGGCGAGAAAGGTGAGCAGGGAAATGTGAGGTTAGGAGGAAACGCGGAGAGGTAGTGTAGGAGCGTGCGGACAGGTAGTTAGGTGGGGGGACAGCGACACCTACAGGGAGGATGAGGTAACGAGGACGTGCTTTGGAGTGAGGGTTGATAAGGCAGGGACGAGGGAAATGGATAAGGGAAAGGAGCTGGGAAGAGGGATGGGGATAAGAAGAGGGAGTGTAGGGAGCATGAAGGAGCAGTGGAAAAGGAAAAGTGAGGGGGAAAAGGGAAGAAAGGTAGGAGGGAAGGGGGAGGAAGACTGGATATTTAAAGCAAGGAAAAGGCTGCAAAGGTCGCCGAAGAGTGTGGGCGAGAAAGGGGAGGAGGACCAGGAATGCAGGGAGAGGAAGAGAGAGGTGAGAAGAGAGATGAGGAAGTGAAAGGCAAAGGGAGAAGTAGGGCGGAAAAGGAATTTAGAAGAAGTAAGAAAGATTACAGGAAGCTATGGGAGAGAAAAAGGAGGAAGAAAGGGAATGAATGATAAGGGGGCGAGGGGAGGCAAGGACAGGGAGAAAGCAGTGTGTTGGGTGATAAGGGAGCAGAGGGCAGAGAGGAAAAGGGTGAATGAAGAGATAGGGATTGAGGAATGGAAGGACTACTTTGTGGGACTGCGCGGGGGTTGGAGGATAGGGTTCGGTTAGGGGGGGGGGGGGGCAGGGGAAAGGATGAGGAAGGGGAGCTGGAGAGAGGGGAAGGGCTGAGGTGATGAGGAGACTGAAGGAGTGAAAGGCAATAGGGGAGAACGGGGTCCCCAGTGAGGTTTGGAAGTACGCAGGAGAAGAGGTGGAGGAGTGGGGGTGGGAGATATGCGGAAGAGTGTGGGAGGGGGAGGGATAGCCGGAGCAATGGAAAGAGGGGTCGATTATACCCGTCGTGAAAAAAGGGGAGGGGAGGGGGAGGGATAGCCGGAGCAATGGAAAGAGGGGTCGATTATACCCGTCGTGAAAAAAGGGGAGGGGAGGCGCAAGGAAGACTGCAGGGGTGTGACACTGATGCCCTCACTGTACAGGGTTTATGCGGCGACATTGGTGGAGAGGCTGAGAGAGGAGGTGGAGGGGACAGGGCTGCTTTGGGGGACACAAATAGGTTTTAGGATAGGAAAAGGGACGATAGATCAGATCTATGCGCTGAACTATTTAGTGAACAGGCAGTTAGGGAGAGACAAAGAAAAATGGTGGCGGTGTTTGTGCACCTGAAAGCAGCCTTCGACTCGGTAAACCGGAAGAAGTTGGTGGAGACGATGAGGGAAAAAAGCATAAGAGAGGGGCTGGTGGTAAGAGTAGAGGAAATGTTGAGGGAAACCAGAAGTACAGTGAGGGTGGGGGAATAGCAAAGCGAAACGTTTTGGACAGCAAGGGAACTGAGGCACGGGTGCCCACTGAGCTCCTTGCTGTTACACATTCTATTGGCGGACCTAGAGGAAGAAATCAGGAAAGGAGGATGGGGTGGGCTGCGGGTGGTATAAGTGGAGAAATTTTACACACTCTCGTATGCAGATGATATCATGTTGATGGTGGAGGGAGAGGACGACATAAGGGCGATGTTTAAGAGGTTGGAAAGATATATGGATAGGAAGGGGCTGGAGGTGAACGAAAGGAAAACGAAAGTGGTAAGGTTTAGGAGAGAAGGAGGCAGGAAAAGGAAGGTGGTCTGGAGATGGAAGGGAAAGAGATTAGAGGAGCCGAGAAGCATGAAATATCTGGGATACACATTTATGGCGAACGGGGGACAGGAGGAACATATCAGGGAGAGGAGGAGGAAGGCGGTGGCGGTGACGAGGGACGTGTGGGGCATCGGCAGGAGGCTATGGGAGAGGGATTGGGACAGATGGGTATGAATGTTCGACGCAAAGATATGGACGGCGTTAGGGTACGGGGTAGAGGTATGGGGATGGAAGGAAAGAGGGGTGGCAGAGGGGATACAGGAAAGATATTTACGATGGATACTGGGGGTGGCATGGAGGACGCCAGGGTGCAGCGTGAGAGAGGAGACAAACAGATGGAAATTAAGGATCAGCGCGGGAAGGAGGACGTGGTCGTACGAGAAGAAGCTGGAGGAAGGGAGGGGAGGAGAGGTGGCCAGGAAATGTTGGGAGGAGATGGTGGAAGGGGAAGGTAACAGGGAAATGGGAAGAGGAAAGGAGGGAATTTGTTTTGAATTGTACCCCGAGACGAGCTTGAGGAATCTGGTGAGGCGCGGGTGTTGTGTTTAAGGAGAGTTGAGGAGGACCGCACGACGTCGTACAGCACGTGGCCGGCACGAAAACGAACACGTGTGTTGAGTTGCTCTGAGGAGCCTTTATTAAACTACGCACTTAAACTACTATTATACACTATTTGAGGGGCACCAAAGTGTCTTTTAATAATCCCTGAGTACGCACGGTTAGTCTGATTCGCACAAACACGAGAGTAGACACAGTTAAACGCACGAGAAGTTCCGGTAAATCGAGATAGCTCCTTTTGTCACGATAGCGAGAACGGTAATGGCCGTCGAGAGCGCGCGGGAACCGCGAGAGTACAATTGCCCGAGAAGAACGCGACGCGGCGCTGCTAATTAGCAGGCGCGTTTACATACAGTATCGCCCGAGTATCGACCGTGTTATTGATTCCGGTGAGAACGTCGCGGGCACCCATTGGCCGCCCGCCCAAGGTGACCGTGAATACGCAACAGAATTCCTGAGACAGAGAGGGATAGGGGTGGGAGGGGAGGGGAGGGAGATCGGTTATGAGGAGCTGGAGAAGAAGGACCAGGAGGAGCAGAGGAGAGAGAGAGAGGGGAGAGAATAAAAGCCTCCAGATACAATGGAGTGTATGAAGAGCTAAAAGAAGAGGGAAGGCCGGGGTATCTGGGGAAAAGGTGGTCGGAGGAGATAAGAAAAAGGATGGCGAGGTTCAGGCTGGGAAATGAGATGAGGCAGGGGAGATATTGGGAAGGGGAGTGGGAAAGGAAGTGCAGGTTGGGTGGAGTAGCGGGGGAGTCATGGGAGCACATATGCGAGAGATGCAGCGGCTGGAGATACGCCGGGGAGCGGAAAGGAAAATGAAAGGAAAGAGCGAGAGAATTATTAGGGGCAGAATGGGAAGGAGAAAGATGGATCAGGGAAATAGAGAGAGAAAGACGGGAAAAGGGAAAGGCGTGGCAAAAGGCGAACGGGAGAGACCGGGGTGGAGGGGAGGGAGGAAGAAGATGAGGAATGGATGAGGCCGGATGAAAGGAACAAGGAATGAATGAGGGAAACGGAAGTCGGAGGGAAGGTGGTGGGGAGAATATAAGAATAACATTAGAAGGCGTAGAATAAGGAAAGCGTAGGTTAAGAAGAGAGAGAGGAGGAGAGACGAAAAGGGCAGAGCGGGCGAAGCGAGGGTAGGCGAATCGGAGGCGTAGCGTATATAATGTAAAGCATAGGGTAAGAACAATGTAAGGCGGTAGACAATAAGGTTGTGTAAGCGAGAAGGAGGTGGGAGAAGGAGCTTTTTGTAACTCTAATAAGGGAGAAAATAATGATACATACATACATACATACATATCAAGTTCATTAGCCTCACAACTGATCCACCCATCTGTCTCCTACCTCTCAGGAGTGCGAACTCCGCGTTCAAAATATCAACACGGACCGAAATGTAGTAAGCCGTAACCCCCGCTACAGGGCCGATAAACACACATACGCGCTCGGGAAGTCAACGCCGAATAAAACATCGAAAGAAGCACTCTCGATCGCGATCACAAAGCACAGATTTTATTATTTCGGAATAATAAAATCAGCACGGTTACAGTAATAACAATTAACCTGTTTTCACTCGGAAAGAATTTTGCTTGCGCTCGCTCAGTTTTTGAAAAGAGGAATGATTTTAACACGGTCGTCGGTCGCTCCACGCGGTCGCGAGAACGGCTGCGCAGCGCTACAGGGTGACGTCACGCCGCAGCAGCGAACCGCGGGCGCGACATTCGTCCACTTGACGACACGGGAGGCGCGAAGAAGTCTCATTAGTCTAAGACGGCCACGTGGGCAGGCGTTGCCTACATTTACGTTACGGAAAGAGGATACGAGCTTACAAGTATCAATACGCTATTGTTCCAGATACTCTGAAACGATGAAATGTATATTTAGTAGCACGTGTTACGTGCTAGCGCAAAAGAACGTCTAAGACTAACTTAAAACTACGGGAAGCGCACATAATATAGCGACCCGCCCCTTCATACCGTTTTCCGCTGTTTCGAGTACATAGGGCTGTTGTCGTATGTCGAAATTCATGGAAGCGGGACAATGGTTAATATAGGGTTGGGTCTTGCGCGTTCTTCCATACAGTATTACACAAGTATCGAATGCTATTCCTAGCAAAAGCGCAACGACTGTTCCTTAGACATGCAAAATTAAAACCGAGATCAAAATGGTTTCAACCGCAGTACTTTCTGAAATTGTTAAAATGTGGAAAAAAATGCGGCTTTAGTGTCTCATTCCTATAACATTAAATATTTCAAACATGCAAACATTGTTGATATTTTCAAACCGAGAAAGATATAGGAAAATGCATTAATCAACCTGTTCTCTTGTACATTGATCGGGCATTATAAATGCCTGTTGGCCTTTCAGAACAACACACGCGCTTTGAAACGACAGGCAAATAGTTGAAAAATCTTTTACATATGACCGGTAAAATACTTCATTAAATAAACTTACATATATACCTGACATCATTGTGATTTCACATGAGGAGCAGACTGCTTTGAATGGACACTTTAATTGTAGGAAACTAGAGCATAGATTTAATTTTGTTTGCCTTTGTTACGTCCTGCGTCCTCCACCCACCCGCAAATTTTTGCTTTTCTAAATTATTCAAGAATTAACTAATCGATTGCTCTCGCAGCATTCTGCTGCTCGTTCAATAGTGCTAAGATTTGCTATAACCCAACTGTAGGAAAGTAGTGCGGTTCTCACGGACCCCCGTTAGCGATATGACACGCCGCGCGCGACAAGCAAAAGTAACCTACACCCAGCCGATAACCGAGACGACGCGAGTAGCAAACGAGCGAAGCATACGGGATATGGCGCCGCCGAATTCTCGCGCCCGGCGACCGGACGAGCGCCTAATAACGCGGTATGCCAGGAAAAGAATCTCAAAAGTTAAGACACGTATAGCCGAGGCCTGGGAAAGGCACCTGTCGCGCCGGTCCCACGAAAGAATGCTGATGCAGTGTCAGCATGCGAACGCCGCTCAGCGGAGCGTGGCCGCTATATAGGGCAGTAGCAGACCTTTTTCGCGCACTTACTTGTTGGACATTTTTCACTTCACTTCTGTCTGTGCAGTGCTTCGAACCGCACCGTTGTTCGCGTATTAAGAGTTCAAGTGCGGGTGCGAAGCGTAACACCCGACTCAATATTTTCCTTCGATACCTTTTAAGTGAATCAAGTTGTTACGTCCGGGCGAGGCTTTTTCACGACTTTTTCCGTCAGAACGGTCGATGAGAAATCCGCGAGCGGTCTGCCGTGCGACCGAGCGTAACGCTTGAATAATTTTGCTATTTAGTTATAATAAATAACGGTAATCTAACTGAAGATCAATATTGCATGGTACTTTAATCCCTTCCTGGAAGAGTGGGACTATTAGGTTAAATGTATAAGCTAAACGGAGAAGTTAAATTAGAAGTTGATATCGCGTCTAGTTATTTGCAGGACTAATAGGATTCGTGTGCCTCCGTAAGACCCGTACAGGTCCCCAATCGTTCGCGCGAGGTTATGTTTCCGATTTGTGCAATACTACGGTTCATGAGGTGTGACGTCACAACATAGATGAAATCAAAGAGAATAATATAGGGGAAAACAAAATAGATATATTGAACTGAAAAAAAATTGATATAAAGAAAAATAGAAAAGATATATTATGAATCTGTCAAACGACTAAAAGAATTACTGCAGTAGATATTATTTGCAGTATTGAGAGATGTGTAGTTGCTAATGCGCGACAATTATGCGCCTTAATACGAGCGGTCTTTACAAGGTTACGGATGCGCTCTCGGTAATTTTACAATTGTTCGCCTTTACAATCGAGAGGTTTAACAGAGAAACTTGCACGGTCAAGCGACCGTGCCCGTGGGATTCCGCCGTGGCCTAAGCTCGGGCATGGTCATAGAATGAGATGGTAATAATTGCTCGTATGGCGCGACTGGTGGTTCCTACCGGATACTTTTGCTCTGCGCACGCGCTCTTCCTCCTATCCTTTCTATCCGTCTCTCTCTCTCTCTACTCTCTCTCTCTCTCTCTCGCTCTATCTCTCTTTCTCTCTCCCTCGGCGGTAGGTCGGTCGGAATTTCTCAGGTTTTGTGTAAACGATGATAGCACCTTCGAATCGTAATAGAATTTTAGTACTTTGTTCCTCCTAGATTTGCCTGTGCTCAGATGTGATTGAGCCGGGATACAGCCCGTTACAAGGGTCGACAAATCAGGAAAATTAGTGCTTCTATTCGTTAAATTTCGTTAGATAATTCCGACTTTAATCGCCACACGAGCGAGGAGCAACCTTTCGCGTTCTGTTCAAGATTTACTGTACGAAGAAAAGAATAATATAATTGAGAATCAAAAAGGAAACTTAATTTAACGCGGCCGACACAATTTGTCGGCCACGTGCTGAACGTACGCGCACACTTTCGCACTTTTCACTAAAAAGAAAGAAAAACTGAGTCTGTATCTGAAATTAATAATCAGAATTTATAAACTACGGCTTTACGAGGATAATTGAGTCCTTCTGTAACACTCTGCAAGAAGAATATGCACTATTAGGCTCTAAATAAATGATATCTAAGATATCCTCGGACAATCGACTACGCACCTCGCGACTTTACAGCCAATTGCCCAGAGAAATCCGTCGCGAGACGGCTCCTGGGCTTGCTCTAGGGCAGTTTTTCATGCCCTATTCGTGGTGTACAAATATTGCGCTACGATGCTCGCTCGATGTTCAGTGAGATACTTTCTTCGCTCGTTTATCCTTTTCCAATTATCAAGTTTTATTTCAAATGCGGTACAATTGCACTGATTCAGTTATCTAGGATTTTAACAGCGTACGCTCCTCACTTCGTATCCTTGAACAAAATTAGGTTCAAATTCGAGCAATGACTTATTGCCGTGAAAATAATAATTTACCTTTGAGAGACAGAGAAACTAAACATTTAACACGCGGAACCTCATCGCGATTTCTTAGCCTATGCACACACACATCCATACTGCACACACACACACTCATACTATGTACAGGCATTCATACCCGCTCGTTTTCCCTACAACTACACTTACATCTACCTTAAACCTACATATATATATATATATATAATGGGACGAGTATGACTCCACGGTGAGGGAATTCCACCACATATTACAACTCGACAGCACCACGTATACGATGGACCTAAGTCATGATACGAATATTTCGTATACGCGGCCTGGAGGAAGAATAGAATAATCATGATTTTACAACTAATACTCTAAGAGCGCACCGGATACGATGAGCCTAAGCCATGATACGAATATTTCGTATCCGGAGGCCGCAATAAGGAGAACAAAAGAGAATTTAATTAAGAAATTATGCTAAAAAGAAAGGAAAAATCAAAAAGTTACGCTGGGACGTAACAAAGTCAAGTCAACCGAATAAGATCAAGTTAAGTCCAGTGAATAGTTAAGCAGTAAAATCAGTGACATCGTTCCTGTATCTCGTCAGGCAACCTCAGGTTTGAGTAATCGAGTAACCTTTGAAATTCGAATAATTATAAGTAACCTGCGTGGTCGAGACACTGCGTCTAGTCCCGACCTCCGACCTCCGCTCGCGACAACGAAGTGGTGCCGTTCCACTTCTTCAAATTGTAGCGTTTGATCATTTAATAAACACCAAATATACAATCTCGTAAATCACCTACCCTACCACTCATCCTCGCAACGCGTACACACGCACCCGCGTAAAACCTGGTTATCCGAGTTTTCTCTGAGTCTAATCAGACGGGGCATTTCACCCTTTCACCCCTCCGCGGTAACTTGGGCTACCGAAACCGCCGGGCGCGTAAACCGAGCGGTCTTTGCTGCCGCTCGCTGTCGCTTGTGCCTGAGTTGCCTAGCGGGCAATACCCCGTTGACACCGTCGAACCTCCGAGTTCCCTTGACCCTTAGAGCGATTCATTCGCTGCGACCTCAGAACATTGGTTCCGGCGGCCAGCGGCGGCCCTCGCTGTGATTGTGGCTACTCAGCTGCTTTCGGCGCACGACGGTCCGGCCCCAAGGTCAGTAGTTATCTCAACGGATTGTAACGTCCCCCCATTCAAATCCATAACCAGAGAGCACCCCGTTACCTAGGACCTCGACGTCACCCGCGACGTAAAGATTATAGAGGAGCTCCCCGGGCTGGAGTAAAACACCGAGCACGTCGCGAAGCTGGTATCTTGTACGGGTCGCAAGCATCCCAACAAGCAGCGAGCGAATCCGCAAATTCCCCTCCGCCTATCTACCAACACCCCGGACAACGCACACAACCGGTCTGGATTTCCCCAGAACACCCTTGTCCGTTCGAACTACCTCCGGGGCAAGACTAGTTCACGGTCTACTTTGAGCCCCTAGAACCGGAAATCGTACCATCTACTGTAGCGATAACCGAGATTCGCGAAGATTCGGAAATAGAAATAGTAGACTAAGGAAACCGCGCGGGACGAGGCCCAACAAGGAACCCTCACCAAGGTAAAGGTAAGCATTATAGCACGCAATAAGCGACTACACGGAACCGTAATCATTCGGACGCAAGAACGCTTTTAGAGCCGTAACTATTCGGACGCAACAATACACGTGGGTTTATTGTCAAATCTAGAACACCGAGTATATTAAGGCGCGTGCCACGTCTCAACGAGCGGCTCCTCTGACACGTCGATTCTCTTATCGAGCCGGTCACTTCGTCTGTCCCCCGATCCCCGGTGTACGCAGGGTGCCGAAAAACGGAGGATGTAACACCTTCTACAAATATCTCGCACTGCGCGTTTCTGTCTACATCACCTTCCTATTAAATTACATTTACCTCTATTGCTAAGTAACAGTTACTTCCAGAGGAGCTATTTATCGGGGATTTACCTTCAGCCACTTAGGCAATATAGATCTATCAGAAAGTCATTGTTTGGGATATGAAGTGCTCGCGTAGGTGTTAAGCGAGAGGATAGTGGAAGGGTGAGTGGCAAGTGAGCTTAGGCGGTTGAAGTTATAAAAAACACAACAGTTGATTTATTTTACGCACTAAATAACACTTATCTATACACTGAGTGAACCCGTGTTGAGTTGCACCGTATGAGAAGTAATAATGATAGAAAAGAGATGAAGTGAAACCGTCCGAAAAGAGAAACGTTTACTATAGCACATGAAGTAGTGACGTTCGCACGATACAATGGTTGCGAGGTTAGTGAGAATAAAGGCGGGCGCCGGAAGCGCACCGGCTCGTCACGTGAGTTTTCGAAAGCAATCGATTAGATCTATGGTGATCGCTAATAGGTGGACAAGTTATCGATTCGAGATTTCGCATGATTAATGAGTGTGAAGTGAGATGAAGTTAGTCGGTAACATAGATTTCTCTGACAGTCATAATCGTATTGTTGTGCCGGCCTATTGGTATTGTTGCGTCCTCTACTCGTACCAGGATGGCAACGTTGGGGAAATGCAACACTAACTTTAAGATTAACTTTCAAACAACACTTATAACTTTATTCTTAACAAGTAACTCAACACTTTAATTCGTATTTAACAAATATAATAAGACTCAAGGCTCTAAGGGACAACTGATCTAGACACGTCTATTCGCGTTGATGTCTCGAAGAAGAAGCAAGAACATCTATTATCTTAGCAACTAACTCGCTTATTTACAAATTCTTTTGTCATAATCAATAACTCGGGAGGGCATCGATTCTAATCAGAGTTGAAATTGGGCGCCATCGGAAACCTTCGCGAATCTTCCGCGTCCTCGGTGGTATTATACCCCAGCGCTCTGTGCGGAGTATTATAAAGCTAAGTTTCGATCGCCCATGATGTGATGATAACATAGCAGTGTTACTTGGTTACATTATCGACAGAAATTTGTATGAAGATGGAAATCTCTGGGAGATCTTACAGTGACATCTGATGAACTTACTACTAGTAATTTTATGGTTAACATACGGGCCATGCAACAGTATCAACTAGTTTACTTTAAGATACGCGAAATGTAATAGAAGGTAACAAAATCGAGCTCGAAACCTTTTCAGTTCAAGAGTTTTATTTTAGGACTAACTGACAGAGTAACAGCGTCTATGCCAGGACTGGAGATGAATGATGATTTTTGGCGGTCCTGGGTACCCTTATATATTTGCAAGAGGGGCATGGAGGTGGAATTTGAAAAAGGACGGAAAGTTTGGAGATGGAGTTTTTTTTGAGTTTGCCCATGTGCTGATGCGTAATCGAAGGGAAATTTTATGATCATGTCAAGTTCAACAATTGAAGGGAAATTTTATGGGTTCATGTCCCGGTTGAGGGTTTGCTTACTTTGGCGGAACCTTTGGCAACTGAAAGGTTTATAGGTAAGTTTTGTTTAGGAAGGAATTTATGGGAGTCTGACTAATGTGGTGACTTGAATGGAAAATGTGATAGGAAGGCATAACAGTATGGTCGAACTGAAGTGTCATTCCTCACCGGCTACGAACGGTTTGGAACCACTTAAGCAGTTATCGCCCTACGACCTTTATATAGTGCAAAACTTAACTGCGCGTTCCAATTGTCACTACATCTCAGTCATGAACCGAATGAAGCCACATGACTTGGTAAACGGACGTTCATTGCACTTATTAAATAAAACACTATTACACGGTCAATCCGTGATACAAAATAGCTCGGAAGCAGCCGTCTACTTGTAAATATATCTAGAATCATTCCGTTTACGAACACGTTCACATCCTGTATAAAGTCAGCTGAGACTGTCGCTTCAATACAGGACTGATTGAAAAAACAAACATTGTGTGGGACAGTTTCCAGTGTAGTTGGCCAGTCTACTCTTTATCTTAAGACGACCGCCTTTTGTTGCGACTGCCGACGGAAGGGGGCAGGGGGGATCTTTCGGGACGACTGCCGGCGAGCAGGCGGCGACGCATGATGCCGCGCCATTCTGGGTAGTCGCGTGCGAGCCTCCACGTGTGACTAATATATTACTTTTCCACACATCATCTTGTGAATCTCTATCGTCCACCCTGATTTCTCCTACAATTGCTTTCCTAAACCTTGTCACTCGCCATCCCGTCACCGAATCCGACACAAAATTGTTTAGTATTCACTTCCCGTTGGAAGTTGGATATCCTGGTTTTTATACGACCTTTTTATGAGTAGTCAGGACTACGCATGTTACGTCTTGCGTCCTCCACCCGCTCTTTTAAGGATTAAATACTTACTTATTCTCGCAGCGACTTGCCGCGTACTCTTTCGTTTAACACCATGTAACATTTACTAGGAATTATTTTGGGAATTAACTACCTCCCTCACTCACCCCCACCTAGCGGAAGAACATGTCATGCGAGGCAACCTTCGCGCGACAAACAAGTAACATACATGCTGAGTGCCTAAATGACACAGCTAATATTGCAAATATTGTCCAAGGTACTACGCCATCAAATTCCTCCACGCACCGCCAGACTGACCAAACATGCATGTAGCATGTAGTAACCAAATCTCAATCGATAAGACACGCAGCGCTGACTCTCGAGAAGAATACCTGCTGCGCCGAGCCGAGCGAAGACTGCTGACGCCGAGTCAGCAGCGAGGACCATGCCTACGGGGCACCTGACGGCGCTCAGCGGAGCGCGCCAGCTGCATAGGTCAGTAGCAACAGCAAAAATCGCACAGATTAGTTAAAGACCCGTAGATCAGTGGGACAGTAAAAGAACCGTGTTCCAGCAGTTAAAGTCCCGTGTGTTAAAGTTCAGTAAAAAGGTCAG
Source organism: Priocnemis perturbator (assembly GCA_963942575.1). Lineage (NCBI taxonomy): Eukaryota > Metazoa > Arthropoda > Insecta > Hymenoptera > Pompilidae > Priocnemis > Priocnemis perturbator. Next base: position 21,937,097 of record OZ012644.1, on the reverse strand, counting down.
TTTGAAAGCAGCCAAACTGTCAGTTCAGAAAACAGCTAATCTTAAGGTAATTAAGTGATCATTGGAAACCAATAAATCTTTGTAACAAGTGACTTCGAGAGATTACAAGCTATACCAAACATAAACTAATCAAGTGACTACTGTTCCTCACCATCCTGCCACCCAGCGTAAAAGCGCTTTACTTATCTTTGAATATTTGATTCACACGAAGTCGCTATTCGATCCATGTAATACACTCAAGTCATAACGCGCGGCTTTATTTCGACTAATCGGTCGCATTGGGCGTTCGCGATATACCCCACAGTTCACAACCCGCTAGAACGGTTCTCAGACGCATTCACGACCGCGATCGCGTTTAACAAATGCAATATTAGTTCACACGACTGCGCACTTTCTAGACGTCAATTCAAATAGTGTCTCTGCACCGACTCACTGGACCCCAGTAAAACCGTCGAGCTAAGCCACGATGTGCAGACGCCTACCCTGGCATCCTCCGTCCAAGTGTCCTCCGTTTCTGGACCAAGGGTGAGCATATCGAGTCGAAGCGCGAGTAGTAGACTTGAGACAGAGTGCAGCAGTCTAAGCCGGCTTCCTCGGTCAAGCTCCCACTGCCTCCTATGATCCATCCCGCTAATATAGGAAATCCTCGGGGTTGGAGAATCAAACACCATTTAGAAATCCCTTCAGGATTCGCCATTTATTGAAAATCTGAACCAGAAAATAACTCCAATGCTAACGTTTTCTCCCACTTTCGGAATACCCGCGATCTCCTACCTCGTTCCGCGACCACCCGACGCGTTTCAACTACAGAGCCGTAACCATTTGGACGCGATTACTTATAGAGCCGTAACCATTCGGACGTATCCTACACGTGGAGCCGTAACTATGTCGGACACTATTACTCATAGAGCCGAAACTATGCGGACACGTTTGTATGTAGAGACGTAACCATTCGGACGTGTTTACACATAGAGCCGTAGCCATTCCGACGCATTTACATACAGAGCTGTAACCATTCGGACCCGTTTATCTATAAGGCCTTAACCAGTCAGACGATTCACCATCACCAGAATTCCCCACCGGCGCCCGGTAACTTCCGAGACGCCCCCCTTTTCGCCCTACGATACGCCAGTGAGCCGCTCCACTGACGGGTCAAACCTTTATCATCGGTGTGATCCCTCCGTCCGTCCTCTATCCCTTGTATGCCCGGTGCACGCAGGGTGCCGAAAATGGAGGACGTAACACGCACCAGTTTTATGGAAATCGGTATCGTAATCAAAAAGGACGATTGCAAGAAGATTCTACATAGTAGATGAAGTCTAAATTATAGGTTACGTGCGTTGGTGTCGTTGTACACGACGAAACAAGAGACAGGTGAGCAGGAAGTTGAACTAGATAATATTTTGTCTTTTGTTTCCCGATTATAGGGGTTATAATAAACGTAACCAGCTTGTTTTTTTGGTACAATTTATTTTCTCATTTTATATTTATTTCCTTGCGTTCTTATACATCTTTCCACCACAGTAGTCTCATTCTCTTTTTATAAGTAATCTAAGTAAGTTATTTTTAAAAGTACCTTTTTATAAGGTATGGAGTTAAATATGCAATTTTTGTTTACGATGGCTGCTAAGCAGCGGACGTGGAACTCATGCCATTTGATATGAAATCTTTGTTTAATAAGAAAAGTCTTATGTACTGTTGCGTACTAAAGTAGAAGTCGTGCACGAAATATGCGTATACAAAAATTACATGTACCAAACGGCCAAGAACGCGAGTACGTTTACACACACACACACACACACACACACACACACACACACACACACACACACACACGCACACGCACACGCACACGCACACGCACACGCACACGCACACGCACACGCACACGCACACGCACACGCACACGCACACGCACACGCACACGCACACGCACACGCACGCACACGCACACGCACACGCACACGCACACGCACACGCACACGCACACGCACACGCACACGCACACGCACGCGCACACGCACATACGCACACGCACACGCACACGCGCACGCGCACGCGCACGCGCACACGCGCACACGCGCACACGCGCACACGCACACGCACACGCACACGCACACGCACACGCACACACACACACTACTTCCAAGGAAGTAGGTCGTCTGTATTGCGTTCGTGCACTACGAAGGAATGTGTTACACCGATTTTGTTGTAGAGGGAGTCGAGAAGAATTTTAAATTCAGCAAAATTTGGAAGTGCCCAACCAAATATAAATTTTATAACAGACGAAACAAATTTTTTACAATTTCACCCTCGAGACCTAACTCTCGAGTGACGCACCTGAAATTACAGTCTGAAGGATACACAACATAATGACATTATAATGACGTAACGTAAACTACAATGTCACATAACTTTAATAATATGACATTGAAAGAAACTTTATACATACAGTAAATATTCCACGGCCCATTGTAGATGCTCACACCAAGAACTAATTATCAATATGTCAATCAGCGATTATTACTGAATGATAGTTCAGAAAAAAATTTTAACGTCGCGGAATTAATAGATCATCATATTACGCGTATATTAAACCGACGATAATTTTTCACGAGGGATGATCAACACTTGAAGGATGTCACGAATATTGCTTAAAGCTCAAATCCGAAAACAGTGTCGGCGAATATATTTAACACTCATTGCTGATCGCTAACAGAAGTAACTGTAACCTGTAGGATCGGAAAAAATAAGACAACATCGGGCGGGATCGTACCCTTGTCCTTCGGATCCTGAAGCATGCGCTAACTCACTGCGCCACCGATGCCTTCTGTCTTAAAGCCTTATTCTCACTCTTATGGGCTGCGAGCTCTTTACCTGTTTTTCGGTCATCTCTGTTCTTTATAGGGGACTCCAATTCCACAAAACATATCTCAATTATGATAAAAAATATTTTCACTGTAAATCAATCGACTAAGTTATTATACCAATGAAATACGTTATTGGTAAAAATTTTATGATTTGACATCTCAATTTGCTACAATACATGCAGCTGCAGATGTTTTATAATTTCTGTACATCGCATTGCGATATATTTAATGGATTAGAAGACATGGATAAAGTTTTGCTATACTTTACGCATACGCTTAATGTTTGTCATATCATAATATACATTTACGAAAATTGCCGTCTCTTTATGTCGCGTTCTTCTGTAAATTCGACATGAGTTCAACTTAATAACATTCTTCCAATTCTGAGCAATAGTAGGTGAAAACAATTTTATCGTGGGAATTCTCTCATTGAGAAAAGCGATCGTGGCAACAGATAGACCGATTGCCAACGTGTAGAATGAAATCTGCAAATCATTCAACCGAAACGGTATGAAAACCTTATGCGGATAAGTGTAGAGCGGTTGTAAGGTTCTTTTTTTACTAATCAGGTGATCGATGTTTTGCTGCAACCATAATGTTGGAAGTCCAGCCTGATTTAATCTACCGATTAATACGTCAATCCTCTCACGTAGAGTCGAGTGCCTTGGCAAAAGATAAGCTAGATAGAAGCTGGCTGGAAACATAAAACAAAAACGGAACCAATATTAATGTCTATTGAAAAGAGGGAAATATGTATGATGAGTAAGGACGTTAAATTAACGATTTTGCCGGGACGGGATGGTGAGAGTCATGGGAAGAAAATGGCACCATATCTGGTTTCACTGATTTATTGAAACAAGAATTGTATTGTGAGTTGAGGTGAACAATACCTATGGTAATTGTGCAGGAATTGTGCATTCGAGCTGCGTGAGTGAGCGGATGATCTTGACTGAGCTGTACTAATGTAGAATGCCTTAGGAATAACAATGTTCGGGTACTCAAGTTGAACTATTTAAGGTTGATACTAAATGAATTATCAAAATGTAGTGAGTACCGCGATGATCTGGTCCAGCCTGTTACACAAGCGACATACTCAAGCAACAGGTAAGTTGTTGCTGGTGAAATGCCGCGACGTGGCACACCAATGATCTGCTCTATTTCCATTGTGATTTGCACTCACGAGTATCTCAACCGGTGGTGATAATTTGAACTCTCTGAATTGCAGTCTGGTGTACTGTTTTGAGTTCCTCGTTGCATAGACGTTCACGAAAAATGCAATCCGTCCACGTGCGCTTGCCGGTAAGGCGGAGAACAGTGATGGCTGTGGTAGCGTCTTGTACGGCGCGCCAGAAAGTAGATGGACGTGACGCGTCATTACGTGATCTAGTTTGCGATTCTGAGTGGTCGCGTTTTTGGACATGAGCGCTGGTTGCGCGCCGCTAATTTGTGTAATAATCGGCCTCAACTCATTTGCACTGCGATGAGTGTGACTTATTTAGTCAGGAGTGTGCCCCGCGGCATTTGAGCAGTTTGCGGCATAATGTAATGCGAGAAGTGCTGGCGCTCCTCATTGAATTGGATGCAATATTGAAGGACGTCACTAATTTACGCTGTGATATCGTTAGTAGGGCTGTTCAAGTATAGGGCATAAACGGGCTGCGATAACTCGATTATTCGAAACGATCAGTCACCTCGAACATTCGACTTTATCTATGAAATTACAGCAAATTAATCTGACACTTTTACTACAGGTCCACAGTATCGTATTAGTCACAATTCATAAGTGTCTGGCGGTGGACTGGTTTAAATGCTTAAACGTAGAGGTGTCCCAGTACTTGTATTATTACGACGCGGATCAATTTTGACACATGCGATTTTATCACACGAGCCACCCTAATTACTTGTTTTGCAATACACGGTGCACCTTGCTGCAGGTCCTTTCGAGCACCTCTAGTGAAACAGTTAAATTCAAATAACTCCAATTTTTAAGGAAATTCAACTGTTTGGGGTGCCCGAAATAAGGAACCTGAAGAAAATTAGGCCCAGTGTTTAATAAGGCCAATTGAACACACCCTACTTACCCACCCACCCACCAACACGCAGGCACAGCAACTCAGCCTTGTGAGATTTGGCCGAGGCCTTTCTTGAAGGTGGTCATGTCTCTCCGTTTTATATGACTAGGTTGAAAATCTCTTTATCGATATTTACATTTTTTAATCCTTTTACATTGTTTTTTACCGACATCAAATAAAGAACTTAGAACACAGACCAGACAACGCGAGTCGTACGAGCAGGGGCCCGGGCCTCTCATTTATGCGTTCTGCAGGACGGGCTGCGGGTTTCTACTTCATCTCTAACCAGGAAGAGCCTCGCTCTTCGAGGCAAAGACTGCCCTGGGGGAGGATAGTTCCCCACATGAGATAGCGAAAACCTCGTCGTTAGCGTGGGCTGCATCGAAAGAATTCGTAAGAGCTCTGATGTTGATTCCCTGAAGCGCCGATGGAGCAAGCAACGTGGTGGTTTGAGTGGGTAAGAATCCCACACGCTCCCGACCGTTTCCCGGCGGTCGGGAGGGTTTTTAAAGATTTCTTCCACGTTAAAAAATAGGTATTAGTGGCACTGGTTCGCCTGCTAACATCGACCGTGTGCAGACGTGCGATTGTGTCCATATCTCGGTGATAGTGATCTTCGTAGGTAAGAATTTTGGGTTGTACGGTGTATGAATCGGTTTCATACCGTTCACCAAACCCGGGATCGTGTTCGTGGTCGATTCCGACACACGAGACGTGAGTTTTCCCGCGCGAGAGTGTTCAGCCGTGCCGACATAACCTCGCGTAGCCACAACACGTGGCAAGACGCGCGACTTTCATGGCGGCGCGCAACTGTCGCGAAGAATCTTCATTTTTACACGCGGGTGCGGGCAGTTTCAGTATATTTCGCGTAATATATCTTTCGTCAATCGTGCGTCCATGGCACTGCAGGATTTTTGAATAGCAAAATCCGTGGTGCAGTGTATCAGTGATGCAGTCCTGCGTATATTGTTGAATCGCGTAGTGCGAGCACGTGGCGGACATAACCAGGTGCCCCAAAGGTGCAAAAAGCTCCAGCGGGCGAAACACGCGTTGGCCAGAGGGGAATAGGACCCACTTTCGGGCGATAATAACGTCCCACCAGGGGAGTTTATATTTGGGAAGCAGCTTGAAAAAAACCTACCGAGAAATCACACCAGCAGAGGATAATCTGTATACAGGGCTAAGGGCCCACCAAAGGGGCGCTTAAGGGCTGAGACGGGAAACGTCCCATTTGCGCCGCCTGTAGCTACCTCTGGTTCCCACCATATGGAACGGCACCATTTTAGGAGTTACAGTTGTCGTGCCAGTGGTAAAACCGACATCGCCGGCGAGGGATTCGTCCTTGTGTGGGAGCTGCACTCAATCAAATCGCCTTACCGTGTTGGCAAAACTATGAGGGTGGTTTAGAAAAGTCGTTCGTTTCCACCGGTAAGATGAGTGGCCAGCAACCCTCTAGCCGGGAGTAGTGGTACCATCGGGAAGCTATGCGTTAATCGAGCGTAACACGATTCTTGCTATCTTGTGTCATGTGAATAGGCCGAAAGATAGGAGCCGTACGTTAAATGTCCTCAATAGTACCTCCAGACGGTCGTCCAGGACTACCTTCGAGACAGGTTTATTAGGTTACCAGGTAAGTACGGCATCACCCTCCAGCAGAAGGTGTTCCGCAGTGTCCCACAGGGGCCGGTTCTAGTCAGTATTACCAGAAAGTCAAAACATAAATTCATATCCCGTTGAGTCGGGGCGACTACGCAGGTGTAGGTGTGCCGTGTGTATGAGTAAATTTGTTCTATTGTCTTATTTCCAGCTGTACAATCCTCAATATACTATTTATAGAAACTCAATTTGTGCGTAAAACTCTGTATATGTAAAATAACGAACTCAATGAGTGTGGGTGAACCACGTCTAATTAAATACATGGTTCTCGTTCAGATTTCGTTTTATATGTAGACAGTTTATCTCACGAGACGTACAAGATCTTTTTGCGTTCGTTCGCTACGAAAGAAGTTTCTAAAATGATCGATGTGGTATCGATCGCGGTGCGCAGCGACGAATAATTCTATTGGTAAAAAATGGGATCGTGTGAATGTGTTGGATGTGTAGGATTGGAGCGTGAGGCGGAGGCAGTCTTACCGACGAAAACAGATGCATTCTTCAGAACTGCATCTGTAAACAAGTGCTTATTTTTTCATGGAGCATATGATTCTTTGAAGTATTGCGCTAGTAATGGCATTGACCCTGAGAGGCATATGGTAATAGCGTTCTGCATTTTAATGTGGTGTAACACGTAAATACGGTACGAGATAATGAAATAATGATCGCGCCGTAACATGTCGCCACCTCTGGAACACCCATGTTCAATGTTATTGAGCCTTTGTTCATAAAGTGTAGGATGGGGGTGTGAGTTGTGCTTAATCCCGATGTGAGCAGGTAATGTCACGCGGTTACAATAACTGTACAATTTCGATTGGCGATATTTAAGCTGGTATTAACAGTGGTGTGTAGCAGGAATCTGCTGGTGGGTCTCTATAGGTAGTGGTGATAGTTCTTTGATGCTACGCTTGTACTCTCCGCACGAGGTCCGCATGGTCACCCCTAGTAATACTGCATCATCGCCTGGGTGTAGTGCCACTATGTGGGCCAATGGCCAGCATAAGGGAGGAAGATTGTCCTCCTTGACGATCACCAGCGTTCCTTCGTTGATGGGTAACGGATTCTTGTAGTGCCATTTTCTACGGATGAACATTTCGTTCAGATATTCCTTATGCCGTCGAGCCCAGAAGTGATAACGGAGTTGTTGGACTTGTTGCCACTGCGATAGTCTTCCCGCTGGAAGATCTGCAATGTCTCGCCCAGGCATGCCAGTTATAGAGTCGCCAATTAAGAAATGTCCTGGAATTAGTGCTAAGAAGTCGTTCGGGTCGGTTGACATCAGTGTCAGCGGCAGGGAATTTAGAAGGCCTTTTATCTCAGTTGAACACGTGGTTAGTGATTCGAACGTCAACAGTCCTGATTTTCCCATAATACGTGTGAAGTGATGTTTAAATGATTTTACAGCAGCCTCCCACAATCCGCCGAAGTGGGGAGATCGTGGTGGAATATGATACCAACTGATATTGAAGGTGCCGTTTAATGAGATCATTGTGCTTTTCTGCCATTAATAAAGATTGAATTTCTTCGAGTTCATGTTGTGCTCCTATGAAATTAGTTACGTTGTCCGTGTATATGTCTGTTGGTGGTAGTTCACGTCGAGCAATGAAGCGCTTTAAAGCGCCTAAGAATGCGTCTGTCAACCGCAAAACTATTGACCGCAAAACTATTGACCGCAAAACACACTGTTTGGGAATGCCGCGACACCGACGAATCATCGTTGCGGCATTCTCAATGCGGTATGAGGGCCGACTCACACGCGGATACCGTGCGAACGCGCCATTAAATTGCGCGGCACGCGGGCGGCTTTCCTGCTGGTTTTCGGCGATTACTCACTCAGTGATTCTCGAGAACGCATTGCGCAGTTTTGTTAAGGACGATTTATCAGCATTGCTCACATTGCACACAAATCACAAGACTTATCACGGTTATCGATAACACGCACATACAAACAAACACACACACACACACACACACACACACACACACCCACACACACATCTCAGACTTGCTCTGTGAAAACTCATTGTACATCAACATCGACAACTCAGACTCTGCACGCGGCGCGAACGAACACGTGTAACGGTGTAACCGTAGCAGGTATCTCGCTCACTCTTATTGTTACACTCACTCCGTAGGGCACTCTCGACCATTATTTTATAATAAAGACTCTAACAATTCGGACAATGACGACCACGTGGATACATAACCTCTCACCGCCAAAAGATCTACTCACTTCACCCCCCCCGCCCCCCTCTCCCCCTCTATTACTTTTCCTTCTATTCCTTTCAACTCACTTCCCACCGGGAATCATGCGCTTCTCAAATACACACAAATATCGCGACGTATGCCTTGATTCTCTTTGTGCTTCTGAAACGCTTATCCTTGATAAAAAATGGTCCACAATAGTCTATTCCTGTAACTAGGAACGGTCGGTTTAATATAACTCTATCTTTGGGCAAATCCGTTATGAAATATTCCGGTAATTTTACTTTATCCCGATCACAAATCGAAGCATTTAACTGGATCTAAACCGTTTATTGGCCAGTAGTTTTGTCGAATGGCGTTAAGTGTCGCCTGTGTCCCTGAATGTGCATGTGATATATGATAGTGTCGGATGATTAGCGTTGTGACATGATGTCTCCTTGGTAGTACCAACGGGTGTTTCTGTGAGTAGTCAATGTAAGCGTACCGTATTGTCCCTTCTACTTTGATGAGCCCGTCTTTGTCTAAAAATGGGTTTAATGCTGCCAGCGAACTTGTGCGGCCATGCCACTTGTTCTTTACTAAAATGCGGTGTTCACTGGCAAATTCTGTTAAGTGTAAATGTTTTATTGTCTGGCCGTATGCTGTCTGAAGCTCTTCTACTGTTAAAGATCCTGTGCGTTTTCCGGTATGCCGTGAGTTGGAACAAAACCAACAAAAGTTGTGCTATGTTAGGTACTATTAGCACCGTTATGTTGGCTGAATAGGACATTATGCGTGATGACAACTTAAGTGATGCGTGATGTTTTACTCGTGAATTCATGAAGTTCATGCCGCAGATCGGTATGTCATTTGGTACGCGTTTTAGTTTAAGCACATCGGCGATTTCTTCCGTAAAAAAATGGGATTGCGAGCACGAAGCCTGCGATTTCTGGTCAGATTTGAATCCAGATCTATCGATGATATTGCATCGTATGCATTTCTCGATGAGTGTTGAAAAGTATCTATCGAAATAGGTAAAAGGGCAGATTATAAATGCTCATGATTTAGGAGAGTGACTGTCGAAAATCACACACACAGGCACACACTTGCCGCGTGGCCCCACTACTCGACGGGATGTGTATGTGGTTTTGACTTTCTGGCAGCGCTGGTCTAGAGCCACTTCTATGGAACATCACTTATGATACCGTCTTTCAGGTTGCCCTGCCTTCAGCAGCAGGGGTCGTCTGCTACACGGACGATATCCTCGTTCTCGTCGGACGGGACTTCTGGGAGAGGTCAAATTGTCTGGCTGATCACGCGGCAGCCAGCATTGTTATATGCATCTAGACCTGGGAGTGGGCGTGGAACCCGGCATTTGATGCCATGTGGTTCTACTACGGGCGGTGAACCCGGAAGCCGCCCCTTCCGTCTCAAATTTGTTGCTTAATTACTTGAGCTTCAAACTCGACCCAACGTGGACCTTCGAAAGGCATTTCGACAGCCTTGCACCTCGGTTGGACACGACGACAGCCGTTCTGTTGGGGCTGTAGCTCAATGTTGGAGGACACGACGGTTGGGTAAGATATCTGTTTAGGGAGGTCGTGCACGTCAAGCCAGTCTACGGCGCTCCGGTCGCGCCTGGCGCCGAAGAGATACAGAGCGCTGGAATCGCGTCAGCGCGGCAGCGTGCACTTTTGATCGATTAACCAGAACAATCACTTCTCCGCGCAAGCATAATTCAAAATTAACAACAGTTAAATATATAGACAGTTCTAAGATCGAGTTAAGTATACCAAAACGGGGGTTGTTTCCTACATCGAAACAACACTAAGGTAACATAATGTATAAGATATTGTGAACTTATTGTACCCGCAACTTCACTCAACCAATTGTACCGATTGTTTCATATTTTGTACCGATGCCTCGCCAGTGTGCAAAGAAACCAGTTCAATTCCAACTTCGTATAATTAAACATTAATATTCTTCCATTAATCGTTTGACATTTGTGTCAATGCCCCGCCAGCGTTATAAGAAATCAGTTCAGTTGTACCTTAATGTAATCAAACATTAACGTTCTTCCATTTGCTACTCACTGCCACGCCTTTGGCGGTCTTCACTCACATATGGGTCTTGCCCTATCAGTGTTGAATGAAAGCGATATACAATAAATTACGTTTACATTGACAAAATCACCCGTCCCATCTACTCCCGCGACGCGGAACCTCAAGTAAGATAAGAGTAGGTACAGCCGGTATAAAAAATACCGGCCGACGTCACATATAATTACGCGACATTCATTACGACGATTACACATTTGGTGCTGTATAAATTCCGACGTTAGCTTTATTTTGTGCGGTATTGGGTGCGGTGTAAATTTCGGCGTTAGCTTCACGCTTTATGCGGTATAAATACCGACGTTTTAGCTTCAACGTGCATTCAGGCAGGATAGAACGTGCCCCCTACATTCGCCCGATTCCACCGTTTACCCTCGGATTCCAGGTACATGCGGTGTCTGCAGGGTGGCAAAAAACGAGGACGTACCACTCCATTCGACACGTATATTTTAGTTGTATCCGTGTTCGTGAATAACTTACGTACGAATGTTCATTCTAAAATTAGCGTGGCCTTATCTTGGAGACCGTACTAACCCCGGTTCGGTTTAGAAGCAACGGCCGCTTGAGAACAGTCTTACAGTGTGACCAGCTTTCTCCATCCCAGTCTGTCCTTTTCTATCTCTTGACTGTTTTTCGTGTATGCATCCATCCCAGTTTTTATCGAGTATTTTGAAGTATAAAAGGGCGAACTAGAATGCGCGCGGGGCAACCTCTTTTTAAGCGCAAACAAAGCAAGATTGAGTCCCGTTTCTTTCGAGCATTTGAACGTGACGTTTGTTAACCGCTCCAAAAAAAAGGAGGTTCTCTATTGGACATGTATATTTTTTTTTGTATTTATGAAATAGATTCATCTATTAACAGTAGAAGGTAATCAGTCAGCAGATCCCGACATAGGCAATATAGTAGATTTGAAAGGAAATAGTATTAATTTAAATACTAACCGTACTTATACCTTTAAGAGTGGTTTAAGACCTTGCACATTTCCCAGCCAATTTACGTCCAAATGTAAATATACCTATATATGTTTTACCAATAAATTACCAATATTTTCCCGCAAAATACCAAAGACACGTACTTTTTTTATTGGACAATGTGACAAGCCTCTGTGTAGTGAGTGCGTATAACCCACCGGACTTAGGATTAGGAGCAAATTCGGACGACCCAGTACACGGTGGGTCACATTGCGTAAGCTTTTCCGTTACTGGTTGCCGCAGGAATTGTTTGGAGCAACTTTGAATGTGAACGATCCAGAGAACGGTCGGTCATGTTGCGTGAGCTTTTTCGTGTCCAGTTGACATAGGAAATAATTGGTTATGGGAGTGAGTTTTGTCGATCCAGTGAACGTGAGTTACGTTGCGTGAACTTCTTCGTCACTGTTTGCCACAAGAATATTTGGCAGGGTAATTAGGGGTATGTAACTTCAATAGGATTACATCCTCGAGCGGTAAAGGTAATACTTTTATGACCCATCGAGTATTAACCGCGAGTTAATTATCAATTCCCTTTGAATCAATGGGAATGTTTGAGTAAATCGAATTCACGTGGTTTCAATTGTACTGTAAAGATATGGCCAATATATTAAGGTAAAATATACACAATGAAAATAAGTTCCTATAACTACTAACCTTTCAAGATAAAAAAAACTAATGAGGGTAGGCCGAGATTGTAATTTGAAAAACTAGAGTCTAGAAAACTCTACGAGTGAGTCTGCTTAGCCGAGTTGTTTGGAAAAGACAATACTGCGGCCATCGAACAGCAATCAATCCCGGTGCTCCTCAAGACCGGTTCAGACGTAGCCAGTAAATTAGTCGAGCGATTTAGTCGAGTGGTTTAGTCGAGTGTTTGGTCGAGTGGTTTGGTCGAGTGATTTAGTTGAATTGTAAAACAATCGAAGGTAACCATTAAATGGACATATAAAGCCGGATACCTGGCACTAATAAATGACTGTGGGTAATGTGGGAAGGCGAAAAGTTGCTATTGAATAGGCGTGGGTTCAATCCCCAGTATAGGCAGTTATTTTTAACTGTAAATTTTTGTTTAATCATAACTTTTTCATTTCAACGAATAAGTTTCGAAATGTATATTAAATATACATTTGTAGACAATTTTAATATTGAAATTTAAAAAAAAATTATTCCATTCTATTTTACCACTTATTCACTCCCCCAGACCGATTCAAAAATGCATTCCCAAGGGGAGTGGCACGTGTTTTCCGCCAGTATTGTGGTATTCGCGCATCTTCCGGCTGTATATTGTATATGAGGAGAAGGCCCAAACGAGACCCAACGATTATTTATTTGTCGCAATAAAAAAAGTTATGATTAAATAAAAATTAAAACTTAAAACAAATGGTGTCTATACTGGGGTTACTGAGAACCCGAGCCTATTCAATACCAACTTGTTACCTTACCACATTACTCACAATCACTTCTTGATGTCTTGCATAACTATACTAAAGATGTTGTCGAGTGAAAACTTATTTATACAATTTTCTCAATAAATAAACCACATGCTATGGAATGCCTTTGAGGTTTACATGGCAGGGTGATGTTTAACAATATGAAAGGTTGCAGGGTCCAAACCCCGCTTAGTTATTTGGGTGTTCCCCTTGTTAGGCAACTCCAATAAACATTTTCGTTCATATTGATACCATAACACACATATTCATATTATATATTATATATTATATTCATATTATAAATGTTCAATATATAGATTGTAATAATCAATAAATTATGCATACTTAACCATTGGCCGTACGTGAAAAAACGAACATTTACATCGTTCCACAAATACCGATTCAGACAAATTTTGGTGTTTAACAAATATTTATATTTAGAATAATATTATTCAAAATTAACTATGGGGAATGTAACCAATTATTTCATTTCATCTCCTAATATGCATTTTATACACATTAGGGTGGGCCACGTAAATGGGAACACCTAAAGATCTTCCGTATTTATGGTCTTATGAAAAAACTTCGGAGGAGAAAGTTATACTATTTTCAGGACCCAATGTAACGGCAAAGAAAAACATTTTTTAGGTAATCGTTTTTCAATAAAAATTCAAGGTCATCGGTGTTTTTTAAATGGATCGTACATGTGTTTTTACGATAGAATGATAAACAATAAAAAAAAAAAAATCCAGCGGACACCATTTTTGTCACCTTGACATCACTCAGTGTATACAAGTTATTATGATTTCTAAAGCAACGGGTGTCAGTCACGACGTAAGAAATGCATAATTTATACTGAAACACGCTAATCCAAAACTTCACCATGTGCATGTTGAAGCGGGAGAGACGAGCAAGTTTAAAATTAGCGTGTTTCGGTATAAATTATGCAATAGCACAAAATGCTATGCGCCCCGCATTATTCAAATATTCGGGTTCATTAAAGAAGCAAATCGGTATGGAAGAGAGTGGGTGTAGGCCAACTCGCCCGAAAAATAGAAGCGTGCTCTATTTTCCCGAACTCGGCTCATGCTGCAACATTCACATTGACTCGACTAAATCACTCTACTCGCCTGAACACTCGCCCGATCGAAAGCATGCTGTTATATGGCACTCGACTAAACTACTGGCTACGTCTAAACACTCCTTGACCGCGACTCACGTAGACGCGCCCGTTGCCACGGGTAACGGATTAGCACGGTTCGCGGTGACGGCTCCACGGCCATTACTTTTTTCTTGACACGTACCAGTAGTATATCTGCACGTCCAAGTTTTGCCTTTTCTGTGATAAATTGTACCTGCATTTTGACTGTGATAGCGCATTGTAGTCCAAATCGTGTCGTCTCACCGACGTGAGCATTGTGTAGCCTCAAGCCTCTGAAGTAATTCAAAGCAAAGTGCAGTGATCTTATCGGCTCACCACCCACGTGCTCTTCTCTCCCTACCGGGTCGTCGGCAAGCGAGACTATTATGGTCGCGTTCGAACCAGCGTTCTAATCACTACCCGCATAAACAGCACGAGTACATACTCGATTGAAAATACAAGGTTTGCTTGGTCGGAAACGGAGTCTAGTCTTGCTAGGAAAACAGTCTAGAAGAGACTGTTACTTTAGATACAATCGAACTGCTTAGGGAACTGACTCCGATCTCCTCAGAAAACCAAATGTTTGGGAAATCCGCTCGTTGACAGCGCATCCTATCGCCGACGACCACCTGGCGGCAGCACCTCCCGAGCTCGATTCGCGAGCGCCGGTTCGCGTACCGGTGAGAAGCGGAAATGCGTGGAATGCGCGAAACGCGGGCGGCGCTATGCGCCGTCCCGCCAAAAGTGATCACTTCTACCACGTCTCTTGTAGCGCGAGTCAGAGCTTTTCGTCCGATCAAAGTAATTATCAGTTTCCACCGCATCCCAGCTTCTCATCTCTAATATATTTTCGACCGATCTACACGAGATACGCTGCCGTGCATAGCAAGCGATACGCCGACCACCGTAGCGTCATTATTTAAGGTACATCACCACGTTTCTAATCAGGCACTGCACGTGGCCGTACTTTTACCACGTGCATCCAAGACCGCGCAATTACACTATACACCGGGGGGCATTAATGAAGGCAATTATGTCCGAATCAACACAACAGATATTTATACACTGACGAGCTGCACCGGTTTACATACAATAAATCGGCACTGGCGAACGCAACACGTGTCTTTTATAACCTCACCACCAGATGATCTATTCATTTCCGCACCCTTCCCTTCTCCGCTCCTAAATTTTTCCTTCCCACTCATTTTCCCACACATTTCCCCAACACCAATCTAGAGAGTATTAACACCGGAGGTGGTTGCTTGAAAGATGTTAATGTCCAATCATACTTTGTGGTTCATGCAGGAACGACTGGCCATCGAGATCGTCTCAGTTCGTGCAGATATACCCAAATATCCGTTGAAGAGATCTTTGGATAGACCGAGGTGGTTATAACTGCGGATGTAACGAGCTGTCACGTTGGATCCGTGTCCATATCTACGTGACCTAAAAAGTGCGTTACTATCTGCAAGTGAAGGCTAAGGAATTTGAGGAAATTTTCCGTATGCAACAACGATTATCGAATGTTTGCATTTTGCATATAATAAATACATGGAAATTTCTATACGTTTAACTATAACGACATTCGTATAGCTTAAAACACCATTCATTTTTTTTATTTTAGTTGATTTTTGGAAACTCCACATGCAAGGCTAACGGACCTTGCGCAGCATGCAGAGTTTGCTACAGAAACATTTTATATCCAAATAAGAACGTATTTAATCGACTCAACAAAATATTTTAAGAGTTCCAAAGATGACTATTTCAATGCAATTTATCTATCTCTCCATAGGCGTCACAAAACATTTACGAAAACAAGCTATTTTTCGGACGTCACAGTGTGTAACGGTACGCCATTCAAGGAATGCGCGCTCGGAGTAGTCGATCGCGTAAGGACATGGCGCGATGAGCCGTCGTATGTTTCCCTGCCGTCCGCGAGGAAAAGTTAATAGGATAGAGCCACCCGCTAGCCGTGACGGGAGAGTTTAGCGTACGCAGAGGTGCCCGCTGCTTACTAATTGTAAGTGAGGCGCTCCGAAATGCCAGAAAAATCACTCGAATTGAACGAGCAAGTATTATACCGCCGACAATCACTAGTCACACACTTAGGGAGGATAGCAATAAAAATTGGAACTCGCCACAAGTAGTTAGAGAGAATACGAAGAATGATGAGTGAGTCGCCCAGCGCATATTTGCGTTTTGCCTATGCCCTGCCAAACCACTTTCTTGTATCTAGCACAACAATAGAGAGTACGGAAGATAAAAAATGGAACGCCCAGCATATTCTATATCCTGCAGTAGGCTTGCCGAATCATTTTCGTTTATCCACTATAGCATTAGGAAATTGGGAAGATACTGAGTGGAACGCCCGCCACAATTTGCGTCGTGTACATGTCGTGCCGGACCACGTTCATTGACTCCAAGTAACAGTATGGAATACGAAGGAGACAAGTGAATCGCCCAACCCGTTCGCATCTTTGGAACGTCCTGCCGAAACACTTCCATCATGTCGACGTAGAATCGTTGGGAATATATCGGCCGCGAGTGACTTGCGCAGCACGGTTGCATCTTGCACCGTCTTTCTAAAACACTTTTCGCATCTTGTTAAGCCGATCATCGTAACGGTTTTTATACCCACACTCTATAACTTTTGCATAAACCCTGCAACCGAAATCGCTCAGGGAGACCGAAATCAAATTAAAACGCGATTCGAACGGATTAACCGTCGCTAACGAAACGCGACGGACCGCACACCTAGAGTTATGTCCCAGCGTAACTTTTTGATTTTTCCTTTCTTTTTAGCATAATTTCTCAATTAAATTCTCTTTTGTTCTCCTTATTGCGGCCTCCGGATACGAAATATTCGTATCATGGCTTAGGCTCATCGTATCCGGTGCGCTCTTAGAGTATTAGTTGTAAAATCATGATTATTCTATTCTTCCTCCAGGCCGCGTATGCGAAATATTCGTATCATGACTTAGGTCCATCGTATACGTGGTGCTGTCGAGTTGTAATATGTGGTGGAATTCCCTCACCGTGGAGTCATACTCGTCCCATTATATATATATATGTAGGTTTAAGGTAGATGTAAGTGTAGTTGTAGGGAAAACGAGCGGGTATGAATGCCTGTACATAGTATGAGTGTGTGTGTGTGCAGTATGGATGTGTGTGTGCATAGGCTAAGAAATCGCGATGAGGTTCCGCGTGTTAAATGTTTAGTTTCTCTGTCTCTCAAAGGTAAATTATTATTTTCACGGCAATAAGTCATTGCTCGAATTTCAACCTAATTTTGTTCAAGGATACGAAGTCAGGAGCGTACGCTGTTAAAATCCTAGATAACTGAGTCAATGCAATTATACCGCATTTGAAATAAAACTTGATAATTGGAAAAGGATAAACGAGCGAAGAGAGCATCTCACTGAACATCGAGCGAGCATCGTAGCGCAATATTTGTGCACCGGATCGACCGCTGGTCGACCGTTTCCGCGAATAGGGCATGAAAAACTGCCCTAGAGCAAGCCCAGGAGCCGTCTCGCGACGGATTTCTCTGGGCAGTTGGCTGTCAAGTCGCGAGGTGCGTAGTCGATTGTCCGAGGATATCTTAGATATCATTTATTTAGAGCCTAATAGTGCATATTCTTCTTGCAGTGTGTTTCATAAGGACTCAATTATCCTCGTAAAGCCGTAGTTTATAAATTCTGATTATTAATTTGAGATACAGACTCAGTTTTTCTTTCTTTTTAGTGAAAAGTGCGAAAGTGTGCGCGTACGTTCAGCACGTGGCCGACAAATTGTGTCGGACGCGTTAAATTAAGTTTCCTTTTTGATTCTCAATTATATTATTCTTTTCTTTGTACAGTAAATCTTGAACAGAACGCGAAAGGTTGCTCCTCGCTCGTGTGGCGATTAAAGTCGGAATTATCTAACGAAATTTAACGAATAGAAGCACTAATTTTCCTGATTTGTCGACCCTTGTAACGGGCTATATCCCGGCTCAATCACATCTGAGCACAGGCAAATCTAGGAGGAACAAAGTACTAAAATTCTATTACGATTCGAAGGTACTATCATCGTTTACACAAAACCTGAGAAATTCCGACCGACCTACCGCCGAGAGAGAGAGGGAGAGAGACGGATAGAAAGGAAGGAGAAAGAGCGCGTGCGCAGGGCGAAAGTATCCGACAGTAGCCGAAGACCAGCGACACGGTAGGAACCTCCAGTCGCGCCATACGACACAATTATTACCATCTCATTGTATGACCATGCCCGAGCTTAGGCCACGGCGGGATCCCACGGGCACGGTCGCTTGACCGTGCAAGTTTCCCTGTTAAACCTCTCGATTGTAAAGGCGAACAATTGTAAAATTACCGAGAGCGCATCCGTAACCTTGTAAAGACCGCTCGTATTAAGGCGCATAATCGTCGCGCATTAGCAACTACACATCTCTCAATACTGCAAATAATATCTACTGCAGTAATTCTTTTAGTCGTTTGTCAGATTCATAATATATCTTTTCTATTTTTCTTTATATCAATATTTTTTCAGTTCAATATATCTATTTTGTTTTCCCCTGTATTATTCTCTTTGATTTCATCTATGTTGTGACGTCACACCTCATCTACCGTAGTATTGCACAAACCGGAAACATATCATCGCGCGAACGATTGGGGACCTGTACGGGTCTTACGGAGGCACACGAATCCTATTAGTCCTGCAAATAACTAAACGCGATATCAACTTCTAATTTAACTTCTCCGTTTAGCTTATACATTTAACCTAATAATCCCACTCTTCCAGGAAGGGATTAAAGTACCATGCAATATTGATCTTCAGTTAGATTACCGTTATTTATTATAACTAAATAGCAAAATTATTCAAGCGTTACGCCCGGTCGCACGGCAGACCGCTCGCGGATTTCTCATCGACCGTTCTGACGGAAAAAGTCGTGAAAAAGCCTCGCCCGGACGTAACACTAGCAGCAAAGTTCACACCTTCGCACGCAACGAGCCAACGTCAACACACATTGTATACGAATAGCTGTAACTAGCATCACGTCAAGAATATATCAAGTATAAATATACATAACTTGTGTCAAGATTCTGTTTCTTGCGCAGCACGAAATCAAGTACTCACCGTAACAAGGCTGATTCACGTACAGCCTATCCTAAAAAGAATGGTTGCAAGTGCTGACAATTTCGTCGTCAACTCATTTTTTTTTTATATGCAAAGCATTTGAATTAAATATCTTAACCTTTTGAGGCCTTGTATCTATATGATCGTTGCTTAATCACCAAGTCGATCCATATCAGACTTGCAATCAATGAAAGACCATCAGTGGACACCGTTCGGTAAGCCTTGGTAACTCTTAGAAAGACCTGTTGCCGCACCCTCAGAAGGATTGTCCTGTTGGAGGCCGTCATCCCATGCTGCACGTGAATACATGGCGATGGACGTAGAAAAGAACACGGTACAGAGTGCTCATGATACCCCAATCCTCAATTTGCTACGACATTCCTGGGTAGGGTGTTAAAAGTTTTTGTGCATTTTATTCCTTCATATTTGGCGTGGGTTGCCATTCCCAGTCTGGTATCAAAGTAGACCCCCAAATACTTTATCGTATGCTTCATTGCCACACTTTTCCCTTTCAACTTCATCATCGTTGTTTGCACCACCCAATGATCACATTTACCGCTTTTATCCAACTTCTCTCGATCTCAAACATCGAGTTACCCTACATACCTCGGAGGATGTCATCAAGTTAACCGACGGCCGCGCTATCGGGCAGATTAATCTTCAACAGCCGTAGAACATCATCACTGTTGTTTCCAACTTTAACCAAGCGGTTCCAACAACTTGGACCTATGGCGGACGTACACGGCCATCCTGTTGTGCCGAACATTTTTGCACAGCCATGATTAGAGGTTATTCTTATCTCACGATCTGCCAAATGGCTTGTAACTATTGGGTTCCTTCTAACAACTATGGAGGTACACAGAGGTAGAAATATACTGTATGCTAGTACTACAGTATGTATTCGGCTTTATAATGGTGTTATATGTTACAACCCATTACAATTCCAAGAACACCTATATACCCTTTTTGTTCCTTTCCTACGTTTCTTTTGCTATATACATTCATATCTCATTCCAACAATTCCTATACCTGGCCTGAACATTCTTTCTTACCCGTAATCTCTGTCCTTAGTGCGATACCTTCCTTTATTCCATTGTCCCTATTCATCATTACGTATTAATATCTACCGCGAATTTAAAGTACGCGCCAGGCGTAGCGGCGGGGCAGCAAGCGTAGCAGGCGCTTAACGGCTCGTACGTGCTCGCGGGAGTTCGCGAGTGTTTCCAGACCGCCACTTCCCGGGATGACCACCGACGCGTACAGGTGCGTGGCTGGAGCGTGCGCAAGCCAACCACATGGCAAAACGGAGTAGTGTACTACACTGTAAAACACTTTGAAAATTATTAAACTCGGGTGCAGAGTAAACGGAATATAACCCACCCCCAAATTCGGAAACGCATGGTTAAAAATCGGTACAATTCGGCATAAGATTTCTGGAGTACTCCCACGAGCGTAAAAGGCGTGTGATAATTGGATTATATTGATTCATTGTAAACGTATGTACCGACGTTAGCTACAATACACACTTTAATTTTGGAACATGAACACAAAGTTTATTGTCCCGACACCTCATGACACATCAGCCGCATCCAAATCTTTGGAGCTCGAACTCTGCTCACCGTAAGCAAACAACACTCTCGATCTCAAATTCATACGGTGACAGGTTGTGAATAATCACGGCGAGAATTTACGCCTCTCGTCCGAATTGACGTACTTATTTAATTTTTAACTGTGCAGACGTGCTCATCGTGCACCGAAGGCGACGGCTTGCGGAAATGGTAAAGACGAAAAAGGGAGACAAAAGTCACTGCGCGCGTTGCGGCACTCAACGCTACTGACAATGGTCATATCAGCACAAAAAGGCGCGAATAATGAACGCACCCAGAGATGAAATCACCTCATCATTGTTGCTCTTTTCAACAGTAGCCGTACATACGGCATACGACATGTATACATGTACATGCGGCCTCATGTACCGATGCATTCATGTTACTAGTGCGTCGTCGTACCGCGAGCGACGGGTTTTACTTAAACCCTCTAGGGGTCTCTTATTTGGCAAGATCTCCTGATGCCTAACTGCACTCCTCGTTTATTCGTGATTCAGTGATGGCAGACGGTGCCTTCAACACTGTCGGTGCCAGCAGGTTGGTGAATACAGCTCGCGGTGTGCGTGCGTGTCTGTGTGTGATGCGCGTGCAGATTGCTTGGAAAAGGACGGAGCTATGTTCGGTCTCTTTTCCACGAAAGTACCATAAACGCTGCGCGCGCAGTTTGCTCGTACATAGTAGCGTAAAGGACTGAGCTATATTCTATCTCGACTTCGTGCACGTGCGATTGCGATACTAAAGTGCTCTTTCGTATTTGACAATTGTAGGAAAAACGTCTGTACGTGGATAACCGAACATCTTTTGCCGATCGAGTTGAAATTTCATAGATACAATGAGAATTGAACATGAAGCGATAAATTTGTTATGTTGTTACGTCCTCGTTTTTGGCACCCTGCGTTCACCGGGTATACCGGGGATCGAGGACGGACGGAAGGAGTGATCGCACCGAAAGGGTTTTGGTCCGTCAGTGGAGCGGCTCACTGACGTATCGCGGAATGTAAGAAGGAGGTGCCCGGATGGCTACAGCTTTGGATGCGTGAGATTGTGTGTGGTTGTGGATTGGTGTGGACGGACAGGAAGGGCACAGTCGTGTGAAGTAATGTTCAGATAGTGGACTGGATGCTTTATCTCGAAGTGCACTTGGTTGGTTTACAATGGTTCGCTTAATGAGTAACACTACTTGCTGCGCGAAGATTGAACAACTTAGAATGATCGCAGTCGAACGCTGGTTTATGAGTTGCCGAATTTAGATTGATCGTGGCCGAACTTGGTTGACTCAAGAGCCCTCGCTCTGCGGTTGTAAGCCTATTTAAATGGTAAATCTTGCTGACGGTCGCAAGGCGCTTCGCGGAATTGGCATTGGCCTTCGCGGATCTACACGGCCGCGGATCGCTGATCGTTTGTTGGGTGGTTGACCTGCGGGCTGATTCGGCGTCAGTATTCTTATATTTCTACTTACATCTCTATTGTGCTATTGTGCGCGGTCGCAAGGTCATTCCTCCGCGTGGCGCGGGTTACGTCCCGGACGGGCGTCAGCGTTACATGGAGGAATTTCGGTGGCGCGGTGCGCCGGCTGTTATTTCGCTCATGCGCGACTTACTGCTAATGGGAGGATACGCGGTGCGATGAACCCGTTGCGACAATATGATTATAGAAAAAGCGGGCGGAGGACGTAGGGCGTAATAGCCCCGTTTTTTACTGTTTTTTTAGTTCATCGGGAATAAAACCATTTGTAAATTGAAAACAATTGGGGTTTTTTTTATTTCAGGCGAATATTATGCGCTCCATTTTTTCCCGCCGATTCGAAACTCCAGTGGCGAAGCCCTTCAATGATCTGCGGTAAAATCCGCCCTTTTTTGCGACAAATTCCTTATAACCATTTTTTTTTTTACTTTTCCAATGTGTCTAAATATACACCCAAAGGATTAGAGACCTTTGTAATGTAATGGGGTTGCCGGTTCTATCGATACGGGATAGAGTCTCCCCTCCCCCCCTTTTCCTTCGGCAGCGCGACTGCGTACACGTTGCCCCTTAGTCTTTTACGAGAGTTCGCACCCAGAATACCGAAATACCAAAATACACGATTGTTTGCCGTAAGTGCCAAATAAGGGGCTCCATTGTTCCTCCTTTTTTTTGGATCCACCTTCACTGGTGATGCCCTCCGGTAAAATTTACATCACTTCGTTGTTTCCCTCGCTATCAAACACACCGCCAAAAATTACCTTGGTTTTAGCCCTCTAACCCGGGGGACTGGCTTAAAGTGCATCGCGTCTAATCGAGTCGCAGGAAAGCCTGAACTGCCTGAAGCCTGGCCGTTTACACAGTACACACCTTCGGAAGGGTGACGTACCGTTTCCGTCCAATACGGGCCCATGAAAAAAGAACGTCCGATGATGCGCTGCAATCTCGTTGTGATCGATTTTTTCACTAAGTTTACGAAATTATATATGAGAAAAACTACTGCAACTAAAGAAACAATCGGCGCTTTGCAACGATTCTTCGCAGACTATAGTCGTCAAGAATGTATTATATCGCACCGAAAGCAAACGGGTAAGTTGAACGCGTCAGCCTGGTGCTTCGGGCAATGTTAGGAAAATTGTTTAATAGTGGGTATAGTCGCTACCAATGATGTTGAATTTACTCTGAACAATATCCATATGTTGATAGGTGAGGCACCCGCGAAGTTATTGTTTCGCACCGAACAGTGTGGAAAGATACTTCACGAAGTGAAGTATTATGTCGAAAGTAGCGTTGCGTCTCCCCGGTGCATGATATAGGGGTTTTTAAAACGGAAGCGGCAGCAAAAATCTAAAAATCTACAAAATATAACGAATGTTAGTTTGACAAAAAGCTAAAGAAGCCCGCAAGTATAAAATTGATGATTATATTATGTTGAAGAAATTCGGGTGGAGAGCGGGTACAGGTACCTCATAAAATAATCCTGAGATTTAAAGTACCGTATCGTATAGTTGTAGTGTTTCGGAATGATCAATATGGGGTTGCGGATGTAGAGAACTATCAGATTACGCAGCTTCCATACTGCGGTACCTAGAAAGCAATGAATATGTCGCCTGGACGCTCTTTCGATACTTCTAGTATAAAAAAATATCCGAAAGCTAAAGAATAATTCCAAGAATAAAGCAATTACTTGTGTATCGTCCGCGACGGACGATTTATCGAGAATGGCCGAGGTGTAAGATTCAAGCTGTAACTCCGCTACTTCCCAAATATAACGCATGACCACCCGATTATTTCTTTAGATCGAATATTATCTCTCACACTTTAATACAGTTTTCATCCGATAGTTTCTGCTTACACTCTCTTTAGGTTTGATTGTTTCGAAGGTTTCTAGACAACTTGTATGTGTAAAGTTATCTTGTTTTCCCATGGTTGGATCCTTTGATGATCAAATTTTATGGGATGTTTTAGTTAGAGTGTCATGTTCTCGATAGAGATGGATGTTGCGTTTATGTTTCTTGATTCGGGTTCTTAGATTTTTGTCAGTTTAACAAATATGACAAACAACCATTATTTGCAAAGGATTTTGCCAATGATGTGTTACATCCTCCCCACAACTTTTATATTAATCAAATCCTCACTGAGTCTATTCGAAACGTGTTCCACAATTCGCGTCGCGGCCAGCCACGAAAGGTGCCGAGAGGTGATCGGTCGGCGGCGTGAATGAACTAATGGATTCTTCTTTGAACTGGCGTGAACCCACGAATTCGTTGTTGCCATGCCCGGTTAGATCCTATACCTTGCCGGAAATATATCCCCGCAGGGGGGTCCCGCCCTTGGTGGTGGGGACCTTTGGGGCTTGGCGTACCCACGGACCTGACATACGCTTGTACTGGACCCTTAATCGGCTGCTGGGCTGTGGGTCCACTCGACCGGAGGATAATCGGTAGACGGGGTGGGGGGCCCACCGGTGGTAGTGGTAGGGTAGCGTGTGGGAACGTCCCACCCGCGTTGCCCTTAGCTGCCACCGGTCCCCCACATTTGGGACGGCACCCTGGGTACTAACTGAACATATCATCTAAGGCACCGGGGTTGCAATCGTCGTGGCAGTGGTGAAGCCATAGCTGGCTAGGGCTTGACATCCCGGTGTGGGAGCTGCACTCAATCAGCTCGCCTTACCATGGTTGGCAGAACTATGGGAGAGGTTTAGAAAGGCCTCGCCTCCACCAGTAAGATGAGGGGCCAGCAACCCGTATAGACTGGTAGCAATTTATTGCGCGTTAATCGGGCGACATCTCGATCATTTGAACGGGTGAGTGCGGAGTATGACCATCGTGTCGAGGTATCCGTCGGCCTGCGGGCCCACCCGAGCGAGCACAACAGATGCCGGAAATATATACTTAGCATCCCAAGGAGGACGCGCGCATTTTGGTACTCCAGTGCGGAATACGAATGATCTGCGCCGTGGACACGCCATCAGTAATATTGGGTATGGGGGAGTGAGTGAAACCCTGAAGGATCTCACTCCACCGGAGTCCCAATGACAGGGAGTTTATTTTTTCATACCTTTCACAACTGCTATCACCGAGGACTGAGTTAAACCCGCAGATCGTTATAACCGGCAGACACTATATTTAAGTTTACCTAAACTGTATAAATACAAAATATCGTGTTCACGGGCGTGTTTACAATCGTTCAAAACAGATCATCTTCTCTACTCTTCATTGACGAATCGGGTTTCGGTGCATTCTGGTGCTAAAATAGGCCCAGAACCCACACAACGATCCTGAACCTCCATCAGCCCTGTCAGGGCTTTCGGGACGTAACAGAAGAGGAGCTTCTAAGAAAAAATACACGAATTTTAGTTGAAATGCCGAAAAATGATTAAAGATGTGTTGACACTGTGAAATAATCCACATTCAAGGAGCACGTAGTTAACTTTCTGCACGGAATTCACAAAATTATATTCTACGCCATCCATTAACATTATGCACTGAATCCAAAAGATTCAGCCAGACAGAATTGTAATCATTACAAAAAACGCAGTCAAAGGCAAACTTCGACTTGCATCTGTTACCTGTCAGCTGTTTGCTTTAGAATTAAGTTCAATTTATGTTATTGTTATTGTATTCTCGTACTTACCTACAGGGACTAACCTATTTATAAACAAATATCAAATAATATCCCTCACGTGCAATATAATGTCAAAGTTGACTGAACCTCAAAAAAATGTATATACCTGGGCATTCTTCACACAGATGTACAAGATGCGATCCCTCTTCGTCGATGAGTTCCTCCCTAACGAGCTGATAATGATGCTGCCTCATAACACCGCTGGTATTTCGAAAAAGTGCGGCATACGTAATGGATCCATGGCCATGTCTCAACTTTGACCTCAAGCTCATCATGAGTCTGGATGCTTCAGGATCGTCCTGTGCTCCAAATAAATCGTCTAAACCGAATGCACTAAAGGTTATCAGCAGCCCCGAGTCATCCAACTGCTGCAGACGATCGATGTCCTTGTAGTACATATCCTCGGCAAAACTCTTATAGAGAATTCCGCTGATAGTACCCAGCATTGTCACACTCGCGAGGAACGCGCTCCCCAAAAGAATTCGCTCGGAATTCGACACGGGTAATTTTACCGGACACCCGGAGTTCAATAGGAGACCGCGATAGAGGGTCAATTGAACATCGACTACCGCCGACCTGTAATAGATGTGACGGCTAATCGGACTATAAGACCACAGTCTGGGGTCTGCACATAGTGGTTAAAGATCCAATCCAAACGCATTCAATATTTTAATAATCACATTGTCCAACAAATTTTGATCTTTTTTAAATTTCGTAATATCTGTTAGGTCATTCTTATAGATTTCGATGCTCTAAAACCGAATCTGAAACCCATTCCTTTCCATCACCCTCAGTTTTTTAGAAAATGAATTTTGAATAAAAGCACCTTTTTCAACTTTGAACAACAATTCTGTTAAAACGATACAAGATAGACAGATTCTATTAGTCGCAAAAAATTCAGCAGATATTTCTGCATAAATTGGTGTGAATCGTTTTTGCAATATCAATTTACAAAGATGTTTAAATAATAATTGAATTGGCCAAGATACGTTTTGCGCGCCTATTTTGGGACACATTTTTCAAATTTTTGTGAAAATGGCGGGTCTAGCGTGAATTCCAATTACACTAATCATCATCAGACTATGCGAAATACGTTTTGGCTTCGCACAGGAAAATAAAATAGTCGTGCGTGTCACGCAACGACCGCAGGGGTCCTCCGACATTACGGTATTGACCGCGCTCCGCTGCGGAGTAGCCCGAGCGGCGGAGTGCTCACACGCACGGCAGGTCCCCTGCGCTCGTTGCGTGACCAGTGATGCCAGAAAGCGAAATAGTAACAGTAACACGCCGAGTGGTGAAGGCCATGCGGTAAGTGTGTGCGTGCCATGTCTGCGAGCGTCTTTCGCGACGTTCATCTGTGACACTGTCACATATCACATGCATGGCCCCCACCACTCGGCGTGTTACTGTTACGATTTCGCTTTCTGGCATCACTGTGCGTGACACGCACGAGTGTCTTTAATATTTTCCTGTGCGAATCCAAACCGTATTTCCCATAGTCTGATGATGGATTTCTATAGAAAAATGTCTGCTCTATCGTTCAGTATAATTGGAATTCACGGTAGACCATTTTCACAAAAATTTGATAAAAGTGTCCCAAAATAGGCGCGCAAAACGTGTCTTGCCCAATTCAAGTATTATTTAAACATGTTTGTAAATTGATATGGCAAAAACGATTCATACCAATTTATGCAGAAATGTCTGCTGATCTTTTTGCAGCTTACCGATCTGTCTATCTTTTATCGTTTTAACATAATTGCTGTTTAAATTTGAAAAAAGGTGTTTTTCTTTAAAATTCATTTTCTCAAAAACTGAGGGTGATGGAAAGGAACGGGTTTCAGATTCGGGTTTATAGCATCGAAATCTATAGAAGCACCTAACCGACATTACAAAATAAAATACGTGTTGGACAGTGTAACACTGGACAACACTAAATTTGCCTTTTGAACGAAAATAGCTAATTTCGATTAATCTTGACCCGCTGAAAACGAATCTAAAACCTGTTTTTCAAAATTGGCTCGAGATTTTGAGAAATTCAATTTTGAAAAAAACAGCTTTTTTCGAATTTGAACAACAATCAGGCCGTAAGTATACAAGTTAGACAATTTTTATTGGTTGCAAAAAATTCTCCAGACTTCTCCGAATAAAACGATTCAAACACTTTTACAGTTTAAACTTGCAAACATGTTTAAACATTAGTTAACTTGGATAAGACACGTTTCGCGCACCTACTTTTCGAGATGTTTTTCAATTATTGGAAAAAACTGAGACTCCAACGTGAATTCCAATGACACTACACGATAGAGCAGACATTTTCCATCAGAAAAGCATTATGATAATATATAAAACAAATTTCGGTTTCCTACAGGGAAACTAACTAAGACTTCGTCCGCGTCACGTAGTAACACGCGCTCCGCTGTGGCTTGTTTTCGCCTGGCGTTTGCACGGCATTGAGTCAGAGAACCACTGCTCCCACTGCGTAACACGCACGAGGTTTTCGTTTCCCTGTGAGAAGCAGAAATATAATTTACATGGTGTTAAAGTGGTTTTCCAAAGACAAATGTCAGCTGTATCGCGTAGAGGCATTGGAATGCTCGTCAGACTCACAGTTTTTTCTAACAATTGAAAAACATCTCGAAAAATAGGTGCGCAAAACGTGTCTTATTCACTTTAACTAATGTTTAAACATGTTTGCAAGTTTAAATTGCAAAAGTGTTTGATACCGTTTTATTCGGAAAAGTCTGGAGAATTTTTTGCTACCAATAAAAATTGTCTAACTTGTATACTTACGGCCTGATTGTTGTTCAAAGTGGAAAAAATGCTGTGTTTTTCAAAATTCAATTACTCAAAATCTCCAGCCAATTTTAAAAAATGGGTTTCAGATTCGTTTTCAGCGGGTCAAGATTAATCGAAATTGGCTATTTTCGTTAAAAGGAAAAAAAAAAGTCCAATTTTGTTGTCCAGTGTAATCAGCGAGTTTTGGGTTTGAGGAAAGTTGAGTGCTCTAAGTTTGGGTTTCCAACGCGAAAGAATTTGATAACATTTGTTAACATATGAAGCAAAGGTTCAAATTAAAACAATTCGTTTTTGGATATTTTCCTCAATAGTCCGTATATAGCAAAATATAGCCGATTTATTTGTGATAACACGTGTTTGGCGGGCGTAAGAAAGTATATATACATGCCAATTTTACTGACAAGGGAACATAGGCTCCCGGAAATTCAAAAAAATCTGAAATTTGGCACACATGTAGAGTAGTCCATCCGTAACACAACCATATTTTTTATTGGTGCCATAACTCGTTTTTAGAGGGTGAAAACACCCTTTGAAAAAAAATCAGATTTTTCTTCTACGTCAAATATCTCAAGAACGGTAAGAGATATCGGAAAATAGTTTAATCAAAAACTAAATCGCTTGTTCGCGTCTACGATTACTGCGTTATTTTTTATTTTATTTAATTCATATTTTTGTTGTTACCCCACCCCCTCACCCCCTTTTTTCAAATTTTTGTCTTTTGCTGACCGCCATGAAATACCTCTTGACACCGTCTTTTCATACCTGTTAATGATTTTTGCGTTAACATTTTTTTTGGTGTGTATAACCGAATGTTGAAGTGAAAATGCACGCGACATATGAGAGATTGTAGGGATAATAAGGCGTAGGCGTATTAAAGCTATTCAGAGATGACAATTTAAAATACATCTTTATTATATTATTCTGTACACGGAACAAATACTGTTAAAATTATGGGCTGTAATTGGTACAATAATGATATTCTTCATAGAAATGTTTGAAACAAAGGTACTGGCCGTACCACGCACATCGCATAAAAGCTGGCGCTCCACAAATACTACATTTAGGTACGTGCTTTACACTCTTAAAGTAACAGAAATCTATTGAATTTTGGAACTCGCCGGAATGAGTTTCTAAATACCTACTTTTCAACCAAACATATTGGAAAATATTTGTGAATCTGGGTGAAGAGAGCTGATTATTAGTTAACAACTGTAATTTGATTATATTATTGCGTGCATGCAGATTGATATTTTCGTCTAGTAGAATTACATTGTCCGAAAATATCCGTACAAAATTTTTCCAGATTCTGAAACCAAACACATCCAAAGGTTGAATCATGCCCGTGATCTTCTTTGGAATGATTGAAAATGTCACTTCTTTGTCGTCTGTAACGAAATGGTAACGAGGAACAAAGTTCACATCTGTGATGATCGGAAAATAATGCAATATACGCGTCATTTAGCGACATCGACGAGGACAGGCTTATATTCCACGGAGGGCACAAAGATGTTATAAACACGAAATATAATTACATTTGTTATTCATACGATAACTTGGTATAAATACTCCTGTGGGTGTTGTTTTTACGAATAGCTACGCTTACGAGAACAGTCAGTGCACATGGTGTCATTCGAGTAAAAGAAGTGTGGTACGTTAAAACTTCTTCTTCAAAATACATTTGCATAATGTTGCTAACGTAATAAACATGTTAGCCGCAACGTTTCAAATTGCAAGTATAACGCAGACTCCAATGAATTCGAAAGAAGTTGACTTGCACAACGAGCTGCGCGATATTATTGCAAATGTTCAAGATACGGATTGCGTAACGTCAATTGAACATGATTACGTACTTGACTTTGCCGATCAATCGAAACCACATGTTCCGCAATTTGTAGAGTACCTTACGCCTACAGAAACGGAAGAAGATAATTATTATCCTGAAGAGTGTACTGTTGATGACGAAGGAGGAAAAGTCGATATAAGCTACAAGAAGAGAGCCGTTGAATTTTGGAAATCCGGAAGAATAACTCATCGGCCGCTTACCAGCGTACAGAGGAACTTTCGAAACGTAAAATCCGTACAGCAGCTACACAGGTGGTCTGCAAGTGTTGAGAAGGGTGCAACAAATGCAGAGAAATTCACATGGATTGCAAAATATGTATTGGAAGAGTTTGAAGTGGATTTTGACAGAAAATCTTTTGTCCATGACATGAATTTGAGATTGTGGGCTTTGGAGGCAAAAGACCTGGTGGACCTACCCGATTTCAAAGCAAATACCTGGTGGATATGGAAATTCAAAAATGTACATGGAATCGTGTCTCGGAAGTTAACAACTTTCAAAACGCGATCTCCGTTTCAAGGCATTGATTATTTACACAATATCGCAAAATCTTTTGTCGCAAGCATAAGGACCAACATCCCAACTGTCGGAATTGAAGAAATTTATAACGCAGACGAGAGAGGCTTCAACCTCGACGTTCATTCTGGACGAACATTGTCATAGTCTGGCGTGAAAATAGTGGAAGCATCGATTCAATCGGTATCCTCTGTGACATACAGTTACACAATCATGCCTACTATTTCGGCAAGCGGACGTCATCTTTTACCTTTATACATCATTTTAAAGGAGCCCACGGGAACATTTGGTCCGAAAGTTCAGGAAACTTTATTCCGTCCACAAAATATGTATATCGAAGCTTCAAAATCAGGAAAGCTCACGTCAGGCCATTTCAAAACTTGGTTCAGCGAAGTATATCTGAAAAATACTAGCTATAACACCATTCTATTACTCGATTCGTGGTCGGGGCACTGTCCAGATCAGTTGAATCAGTTGATTCCAGAAAACAAAGAAGTGACATTTTCAATCATTCCAAAGAAGATCACGGGCATGATTCAACCTTTGGATTTGTTTGGTTTCAGAATCTGGACAAATTTTGTACGGATATTTTCGGACAATGTAATTCTACTAGACGAAAATATCAATCTGCATGCACGCAATAATATAATTAAATTACAGTTGTTAACTAATAATCAGCTCTCTTCACCCAGATTCACAAATATTTTCCAATATGTTTGGTTTAAAAGTGGGTATTTAGAAACTCATTCCGGCGAGTTCCAAAATCCAATAGATTTCTGTTACTTTAAGAGTGTAAAGCACGTACCTAAATGTAGTATTTGTGGAGCGCCAGCTTTTATGCGATGTGCGTGGTACGGCCAGTACCTTTGTTTCAAACATTTCTATGAAGAATATCATTATTGTACCAATTACAGCCCATAATTTTAACAGTATTTGTTCCGTGTACAGAATAATATAATAAAGATGTATTTTAAATTGTCATCTCTGAATAGCTTTAATACGCCTACGCCTTATTATCCCCACAATCTCTCATATGTCGCGTGCATTTTCACTTCAACATTCGGTTATACACACCAAAAAAAATGTTAACGCAAAAATCATTAACAGGTATGAAAAGACGGTGTCAAGAGGTATTTCATGGCGGTCAGCAAAAGACAAAAATTTGAAAAAAGCGGGTAAGGGGGTGGCGTAACAAAAAAAAATGAATTAAATAAAATAAAAAATAACGCCGTTTCGTAGACGCGAACAAGCGATTTAGTTTTTGATTAAACTTTTTTCCGAAATTTCTTACCGTTCTTGAGATATTTGACGAAGAAGAAAACTCTGATTTTTTTTCAAAGGGTGTTTTCACCCCCTAAAAACGAGTTATGGCACCAATAAAAAATATGGTTGTGTTACGGATGGACTACTCTACATGTGTGCCAAATTTCAGATTTTGTTGAATTTCCGGGTTGCCTATGTTCCCTTGTGAGTACGTATTTGAGTAGAGTTTTCGTTTTCTTTTGAATCGCTCGTTGGATGATTTCCATGGGTGAATGGGATATTTACCTGTGAGGAACGAATATCTGAAGCAGATGCCATACAAAATACATCACCATTTGAACCATTATTGAGAGGATCCAGACGGACGGGGCAAAGATGTGATACAGTCGAAGCCACTTAGGCACTTTAAGGGCTTTGGGCACGACCACGCAAACTCTGTCAAATTCCACCTGCGTGGAAAATTCCATCGCGTTTACCTCCTTGCCGTACAATTTCACGAAGTAGGACATAATGGAAACGTTCACTCTCCCATATACCACGTCACCTGAAGATATTACAGAGATATACC
This sequence comes from Priocnemis perturbator, assembly GCA_963942575.1. NCBI lineage: Eukaryota > Metazoa > Arthropoda > Insecta > Hymenoptera > Pompilidae > Priocnemis > Priocnemis perturbator. Next base: position 21,903,851 of record OZ012644.1, on the reverse strand, counting down.
TATCTCCTTCGAAATTGTTAAGTGAACAAAAGCATTAGTTATCTAACTTGCACCGTTCTATTACGTTGAATTCTTTCATTGGTAAACTTTGCTTGATGTGCTTCATATTAGATTAGTCGCATGCATAAGCCACTTTGTAATTTTGTGGACCGTCAAAAGATATATTGGCCAAAAAAGTATGTTGGAACCAGATGAAAGATAAATGTACAAACTGAAGGCATATTGCCACGGACTAGTTACTAATCGTTAGTGTTAAGGGCCACAGAGGACGGTCTCAGTCGAAACTAGTCAGATATTAGTCAGTTGTTTCACAAACGCGGTAGTGAATAACGAGAGTTGAATAACGGGCTATTTTACTGGCCACGTACTCATGAATGCGTCGTTCAATGTATGCGTATGAACGTGCGTACACGTGTGTATTTGTCAATTCAATTTTAACTTGAGATCAAGTTACGTTATTAAAAACTTAAAAAAGGAAGTAAAAATCAGACTTCAGCGGTACGCTAAAGAGGATAAAATTAATTGTTTTGAGGTCGGTGCCTCATAGAAGCAAAAACGACCTATCGCAAAAAAGTACAGTGGCTCGCTAGTGAAGTGAGTTTATGGGCGTGAGACTACGTCTGTATGCGGTCGCGATTTTAACGGAAATTGGCGAAAGAACGGTTTAGAATTAGTTTTGTTCATCGAATGGTTGATCTGTGATATGTCACCGGCCTAAAAAAGAAAGAAAATTATTTTATCCTTTTTAGCGCACCTTTGAAATCGGATTATTTTATCTTTTTTATATTGTTTTTTACGTCGGTAAAAAATCCTTTCGGCTCTGTAGTACGCGCGTTATTATTAGACGTCAGCACTAGTAGTTTGCAAAATAGCCTCGTGAAATTCACAACGCACCGTAACGCTTTGTCACAAAATCGAAAGGATTTTTGATGCAACTTGCCATTTAAGATTATTGTCATTTGACAAACATACATGTTCGTTCGTATACATTACGACATGTATCCATGAACACAAAGTGGCCAGCAATATAGTCAGGAATTCAACGCTATATATGACTATTCCGCTAGTGAAGTAAGTAACTAGCAAAGTCCTTTTAATTATGGCAATTCACTAGCCGTTAGAATTTGGGCCGGTGGCACCAATCGATTAATCTCCTTGCGTTCCATTTCTCGCATGGAACGCTTGAAAAACTGCGGTTCCACGGGGCATTAAGGTTGTTCCCATTTACTCTCCAATGTTACTACGCACTGAGAAACAAATACGACGGATGAAATATCGACTATATAACGTCGCCTCTGTGGCGTCTGTCATACTTGTTTCATAACAGCACATATATGATTTTCTAACCTGTCAAAGTAAAATAAACAACTTTAAAAAAAAAAGTGAGAAAACCGACTTCAATAGCGCGCTAAAAAGTAAAAAATAATTCTATTTCTCTTGACGAATATTCCAATAACGAAAAATGACTCTGAATCACGAATATTCTAAATAATTCTTTTCTGATGTCGGTGCCACAGTTGCGCTGCTGTTCGCGCATTAAGTCACTTCGTAGTTAGTTCGAGTCCGGGTGTAAAGCGCAACACCCGACTTAATATTTTGCTTCAATACCTTTTAAGTGAATCAAGTCTAACGAATAGGATCAAATCAAATCAAGTCAAGTCAAGTAAAATAGAATCAAGCCAAGTCCAGCGAATAGAATCAAGTTAAGTCTAGTGAATAGTTAACGCGATAGAATCAGTGACATCGTTCCTACATCTCGTCGAGCAACCACAGGTTTGAGTAATTGAGTAACTTTTGTAATCCAAATAATTATAAGCAACCTGCGTGGTCGAGAAACTGCGTCTAGTCCCGACCTCTGACTCTCCGCTCGCGACAACGAAGTGGTGCCGTTCCACTTCTTCAAATTGTAGGGTTCTATCATTTAATAAACACCAAGTATACAATCTCGTGAGTCACCTACCACCCATCCTCGCGACGCGTACACACTCTCGCGTGAAACCTGGTTATCCGAGTGTTCTCTGGGTCTAATCAGACGGGGCATTTCACCCCTCCACCCCTCCGCGGTAACTTGGGCTACCGAAACCGCCGGGCGCATAAACCAAGCGGTCTTTGCTGCCGCCGTAGAGCTTATGCCTGAGTCGCCTAGCGGACAATACCCCGCTGGCACCGTCGAACCTCCCAGTTCCGGTGACCCTTAGAGCGATTCATTCGCTGCGACCTCAGGACATTGGTTCCGGCGGCCAGCGACGGCCCTCGCTGTGATCGTGGCTACTCAGCTGCTTTCGGCGCACGACGGTTCGGCCCCAAGGTCAGTAGTTATCTCACCGGATCGTAACTATCCCCCCATTCAAATCCATAACCAGAAAGCACCCCGTTACCTATGACCTCGACGTCACCCGCGACGTAAAGATTATAGAGGAGCTCCCCGGGCTGGAGTAAAACACCGAGCACGTCGCGAAGCTGCACGCTTGTACAGGTCGCAAGCATCCCAACAAGCAGCGAGCGAATCCGCAAATTCCCCTCCGCCTATCTACCAACAGCCCGGATAACGCACACAACCGGTCCGGATTTCCCCAGAACACCCTTGTCCGTTTGAACTACCTCCGGGGCAAGACCAGTTCACGGTCTACTTTGAGCCCCTAGAACCGGAAATCGTACCATCTACTGTAGTGATAACCGAGATTCGCGAAGATTCGGAAATAGAAATAGTAGATTAAGGAAACGGCGCGGACGAGGCCCGACGAGGAACCTTCACCAAGGTAAACGTAAGCATCATAGCACGCAATAAGCGACTACACGGAGCCGTAATCATTCCGACGCGAGAATACGCATCGGTTAGTGTTAAACTCACGTCACCCGCGACGTAAAGACTTTTAGAGCCGTAATCATTCGGACGCAAGAATACACGTAGGTTTAGTGTCAAATCCAGGACACCGAGTATATTAAGGCGCGTGCCACGTCTCAGCGAGCCGCTCCGCTGACACGTCGAATCTCTTATCGAGCCGGTCACTTCTTCTGTCCCCCGATCCCCGGTATACCCGGTGTACGCAGGGTGCCAAAAAACGGAGGACGTAACACTGATTAATCAAATTTGTGAACTTTTGAACCTACAACTACTCGTAGGGATAGGCATTCGTTCCGATCGTAATACCGTCACCGTTGTACTTTCCATGCACAGGTAGTTCTGATTCCAACGTTTCACCCCAGAAATAGGGCTGCATATATTAGTTTCGCGCCGAAGGCGCGTCATCGATGTATTTTCCATGGACAGGTAGTTTTCATTGCAACGTTGCACCCCAAGATCGCGGGTTCGAATCGTGCACGAGCCCGTTTGTTTTTCGGTTCCACCTTCTATCGTGGCACCGACATCAGAAAATAATTATTTAGAATATACGTGATTCAGAGTCACTCTTCGTTATTTGAATATTCGTAAAGAAAAAAGAATTATTTTTTACTTTTTAGCGCGCCTCTGAAGTCGGTTTTCTCACCTTTTTGTTTTTAAGTTATTTAGGTATCGACGCCCCGACAGTGTATTAAGAGATCAGCTCTGTTGTAACTCAATACAATCAAACATTAACGTTCTTCCATTTCCTCCTCACTACTATTCCCTTGATGGTAACATACAATAAGTTGCGTTTACGTTGGCAAAATCACCCGTCGCACTTACTCCCCCAACCCGGAACCTTCCGTAAGATAAGAGTAAGTACAGCCGGTATAGAAAGTATCGGGTAATATCACACGTAACTACGGGGAATCCATTCCGACATTAACTTCACACTTGCTGCGGTATAAATTCCGACTTTAGCTTCCCCACCTCCCCGGACATTCGAGCGATCCTACCGTCTGTGTTCGGATCCCAGTTTTACGCGGTGTACGCAGCGTGGAAAAACCCGAGGACATAACAATATGATATATTTATTTTTTATAATTCTAACAAAATGTAATATTTTTTGTTATGAATATTGGTAAGGTTTTTGACAGATTTTTTTACGCTTGCAACAAATGTTGGTATTTCGTATAATTCTGGCAAATAAAATATATTTGTTACAGGAAGAAGTATTTTACAATTTATTTCACCACTTCTTCTCTGCTCCTGTCACCTTTTCTATTTGATTTTTATGTTATTATTGTATAATTATATTTGTGTATGTATCGCCTATTATGAAATTGTTAATTATTTATTTGTAATTCATAAATTTGTAAAATAATTTATACTATTTTTAATACTATATGAGCAGAGGGCCCAACAGAACCCCTTTTCTTCTAAATTTAGCATATACGTTAACCGAGATTTAATACGTATGCACAAAAAAGCGTCGCCGAGAACAATACTGTCCTCGATACGCTGGTTCCGATCCTACCGCGTTTGATTGGAAGACCGTTGGGCGCGTGCGCGTATCGGGCGATGCAGATGCTCAACGATGTTTCACACGGATTTTTCGGGCAGTATCTGCACCGAATGGGGCACACGTTGGAAAACCTCTCGCTCTCCTCCGTCATCCGACAGAAGGTGCTGTGAGCCAAGAGGTATGTCGGGCGTTTGTCCCGTTCTGCGAAGTCGTTATGGCACAGGAGGACGCCGCGAAACAGGTTCGGGTTTGGGATGCGACGGCGCACCGTGGGACGAAACATAGGAAAGTTGGGACATAACGACTGTCACGCTTACATGATAAAAATGCAGTGTGTCAACTACGGATATTAATGGAATCTCATTGTATTATGGTCCTTCAATATGCGTCAGATTATTTCATTGTTAGGATTTTATTCTTTTTCACAAAACATATAAATAATATACAATATTATGTTCCAGTAAGTTGAGAGGTTAAGTTTTAATCCGGACAGAAAATGTTATATATTTTGCAAAGCGGCACGAAGCGACATTTAAATTCTTGTTCAAAATGTAGAAAAACTCTTTCTCAATATCATAAGAGCATAAAACTTCACCTAGTTTTAAAAATTTTTCTATATAAGTGATTTTATATGTTTCTGTAATATAATCTAATTGTTACAATAAAATTGTCCGACGGACATTGAATGACTATAAAACAATAATATTTCATGAATATTTCTGCTAGACATAATGCATTTTTATTATATTCGATCGATGGTTCGGCAATCGTTCGGCAATTTTCGAAAACGCCTTCAACGCGGCAATAAACAGTCGTTACATGGAACAAATGGAGACATCGGGTTGCCTGCCCAAACGGCGCGCATCGACATTTGCTATGTCCGAACTTTCTTATGTTTCGACCCACTGTGCGGCATGAGCCAGCCCCGCTAAAGATAGCCTTCCGCTCCTCGCTACCGCAATGCGCGACCAATCGATAAATGTATATATAGGTATATATTAGCTCAGATACGTATTTGTTTTTTTCTTTCCGTAAAAACTGTATCTATATATATATATGAAAGCCAAGCAGTGCAGAGAAGTGCGAGGGCGTCATCCAGGACGTCTCTCTTCTTGGTAAGGGCGTTTCTAGGAATTATGCTTTGTGAGAGTACAACTCGAAAAGACCGCGAGAGAAAGGGCCTCGGAAAGAAGGTAGGGGTCGCAGGTGGTGCGCGAAGCCCCCCCTCCAAGGCACGCCACCGGCGCTGCGGGCCTGGCGGTAGGAGTCATTTAGTGAGAAAGGAATATTTGAGTGAAGCGCACGACATATGACAAATCTCAAGGACATAAAATTGAGTATAGTAATAAATGAGCCAAGGATGTATCCGAGCGAATAAGATAAGTAGAAAAGAAATAAACCAATCACACCAAATTGTTTATTGTTTAATGTCAAACCATACAGCTTATCTAGACATCTGCATGGCTTTCACATTCGGATGGTTTCCGTGTACCGAGAGGCCGTAAAATGTCCTTTGGTACTGTATGGGTGACCAAACAGGTAAAGCGGCAAAGGGCTCGGTCCTGGGTTTACTTACAGCGGAAGGCTACCGTGACCGGGAGCTAACCGCGGCGATGGCCGGACGACGACGACTAGTCGCCGTACTCGCTTCCCGCAACTGTGGATTCGGATTGTCGCGTATTGCCGGCAGCAGAGCCATCAAGGTCCACCTCCACCTATAGCCGAGAAGAATCTCGCTTTTCGAGGTAGAAACAACTCTGGGGGGAATGAACTTTCCCCGGGCGAGATAGCAACGACCTCGTTGTTGGCGTAGGCGACATTGGAAAAATCCGTAAGGGCCGCAATGCCGATCACACAAGCGTGGATGGAGCAAGCAGCATGGTGGTTTTAGTGGGTCAGAGTTCCAATCCGGTCTCCCCCCCCCCCCAAGCCAGGGATGTCTTTGAAAGATTTCCTCCACGTAATAAGAAAACAACTGTGCGCATAAACTGGGATAAACTGAAATGGTACGATCTAGCGTGGTTTGCACTCCTTAATGTACAGACAAATTATTGGTGAGTCCGTTTCAACCAAGATACTAGCCGTTGGCACTAGTGGCTAGCAAACTAGTCTCGTGGCAATACTATGCGCGCGTAGCACTAGAATTTTGCTGATACATACCCATTGTACCGACATAAGTCCCGTTAGGTAGTTGAAAGCCAAATTTCATTTTGTCCGCCGGCTCAATGGCGTTAACCGTAAAGTTCATATATTTGGCCATCGTACCTAAGATTATACCGTCGCTGCCGCTGTAGCCCCCGGAGTACTCATAAATCGAACTTGGTGGTATTTGTTCGCGTACCTTCGAAACCATCTGGTACTGTTCGAACATGCCGACGTTCAATTTGTAACCCTGTAAGTCCGCGGTTCGGTTCGGCGTAAGTGTAGAGAGGGCACGGAACACATGCTCCGCCGATTTCACGTCGATTATTTCTACTTTGCCACAGTCTGAAACAATCGTCGTTATCTCATTTCAATTATACCCCATTCGTTATTCGTCAAAGATAACTTTACAACTGACAACGAGACGTTTGTCTAATTCGTTCTTTGCTGTCGATAGTAGATACCGGCCCGCAAAAATAACAATTTACTGTTTACAATCTTTATACATACAGACTTTACAGTATAATAAATGTAATGCATCAAAAAGTTGTACATTTTGAGTTGTTTAAGTGTAAACGGCTTTTTTTCCCAGACAATTTTCTTATCATTTAACCAAGTATCATATTATTCGAATGTTCGAACTAAAAAACCTATAATTGCGAAAATTAACCAAAAATTAAATTTCAACGTTCTTGTCCGCCTTAACAGATTAACCCATTAAGCACTAATGACATGTCCCGGTAGGGATATTCCATGCTAAGCCGATCATCAAAGGGTAGCATGTCTTCCGATTTTGATACAACTGTAATATGTTGTAGCCTATGTGAAATAATAATGATTTTAAGTCATGAAATTGTTAGCATCAAAGTTATTAACAAGTTATGTCATGCTGAAAATCGCGAAAAGGCGTGTTTTTTGTCAAACGTAGCAGCATAAACGAATTTTGATATCCGAAAATATTACACACAGTGTATTTGTAATTTTGGTGTACGTGCTTTTTTTCAATGCGAAAATTATAAACAAAATATAATATTGCAAAAACGGAGAGATTCTCACATTTTAAAGTATCTAAGAAAAAACATATGTTGTTCCTAGGACGTTTCTGAATCAGTACCTGCAAAGAAACCTTTGCTCATTTTTAACCGACTTCAAAAAAGGAGGAGATTATCTATTCGACATGCATATATTTCTTCTTTTTTTTTATGTATGTTCACGCGTAACTCGCGAACGGACTGTCGAAAATGGATGGTTAAAGGCTTATATGAAGGGCCCTATTACCCCATTGGTCAAATCTAAGTTTCAACCAAATTCGACAACGGAAACCCAGTTTTTAAACAAATTTTTCCAAATATTTTCGAGGGTGATTTCTAAATTTTCCCGCATAATCACGCATAACTTTCCACCAGGTTGACCGATTTTTGTGATTTTTGGTTTGTTTGAAAGGGGATATTTTCGCGGTGGTATCGTATTGATTTTAAAACAAAATTATACCCATGTTTCAATTCACATCTGTACTAACAGATCACTAGCGCGGCGTTGGTCGGGATTGACTGTTTTCAGGACATACAATTACACGGATTCTTCAGACCATTGCACAAGTTAAATTAGCTGTAAGGACTCCAAAAGAATATTGTCTAAAGAATGTAATTAATGCATTCTGTAAAAATTAAGAAAACCATCACTGCTATTGTCATTATCGATGTGACCAACCAACACGATGCTCGCGATCTTCCGGCGCCTCCTTTGATAATAATTGTTCGCGACCTACACTAAGGCGATGCTCGCGATGTTGAGGGGTCTCGTTTTCTAAATACTTTCTAATTGAAGACAAACGACCTCCATTTTCTTCCGCCGTTTCTGTATATATGTTTCGCTTATTATATTGCCTCATTTTTAAAAGCCGCGTTTCACGCTTATCGGAACTTTCATTTATCCGCTGTCTTTTATTTCGTTTATTCGTGTTTCTTTGCCGCTCATTCCTTTCCGATTGGTCTTCTTCTAAGCGCTGCTTCCTCATCCGAACTGCGTTTTTATCCGGTCTACCCATTACATTGGACAACACTAAATTTGCCTTTTGAACGAAAATAGCCAATTTCGATTAATCTTGACCCGCTGAAAACGAATCTGAAACCTGTTTTACAAAATTGGCTCGAGATTTTGAGTAATTAAGTTTTGAAAAAAACGCGCCTCTTTTCGACTTTGAACAACAATCAGGCCGTAAGTATACAAGTTAGATAATTTTTATTTGTTGCAAAAAATTCTCCAGACTTTTCCGAATAAAACGGTATCGAACGCTTTTACAATTTCAACTTGCAAACATGTTTAAACATTACTTAAAGTGGATAAGACACGTTTTGCGCACCTATTTTTCGAAATGTTTTTCAATTTTTAGAAAAATCTGTGACTCCGACGAGGATTGCAATGACTCTATGCGATAGAACACACATTTGTCTTTGGAAAACCACTTTAACACTATGTAACTGAGATTTCTGCTTCGCACAGGAAAATGAAAACCTTGTGCGTGTTACGCAGTGTCAGCAGTGGTTCTCCAACCCAATGCCGTGCAAACACCAGGCGAAAACAAGCTACAGCCATAGACTACAGCGGAGCGCGTGTTACTACGTGACGCGCACGAAGTCTTAAGGGGGTCTTCTAGTGTGTCAGGAAAAAAAAACGATTTTTTTTTTTTTTCATATTCTCATAGTTTGGGGTCTTAAGAATGTGTCTCAAAAATTTTAAAGTGATTTTCGTAAAAATAACCGAGCTACGAAGGTTTAGCCGATGCGACTCCATAGAGCGCGTCGACCGGTTCTTCGCGCGCCAGGTAACAACTTTATCCAGGCGGATGGTGTCTAGCTGAGCACGTGGACGATCCATCCTTTATTGTCCCCTTATATACTGTCGTCCGAAATTTGCGTTACAATCAGTATACTCTCGACCTCCGAGCAAAATAGACGCGAGTATTTTAAGACAACATGGAGCGGAAAGGCAAGCGAGGTGGTCAAAAGCGTATCGGTGGAAAAGGAGCAGGGAAATTGACTGACCAGTTGATAAAAGAATGAACTACATACTACGGCTTGGCAATACAAAGAAATCCGCAGTCAGTGGAAAACATGAAGAACGCCATATGGGCCACATATGACCACAAACGATCCACCGACGAGAATCCACACCACAAACGTTATCCTGAAGGCTCCACGAACTGGTGCGCGTGGCGTAAAGCGGAAGCTGCGGGAAAATTAGACAGCTATACCCATAATAATCCTCCGCTGAACGATGTGGTGTTAGACGTCATCAGGCCCATTTACGAAGAGTTGTCATCGGACAACTTATTGGAACAATGCCTGGGATGTTACACGCAAAATAATAATGAAAGCCTGAATGCGGTGATATGGTCGTTCGCACCAAAACATTTACACAGTGGCAAACACATTATAGAAATTGCGACTTTCTTGGCTACCTGTATTTTCAATGGTGGATACCACACCATTCTACAAATTCTGTCTGCGATGGGAGTAAAAATCGGGTGTAATGTTCTCATGTTCGCAAACGCAAGAGACAGCGAGCGCGTCGAACGTTCCACCAAGCGAGCAACTTCAGAGTCAAAAGAGGCAAGGACTGCCAAAAGAAATGAGAAAGCGGGGAAACTGGACTTCTACGAGACTCAGGAGGGTATCTTGTATGGCCCTGGTATAGCCGACTAAAGGTAAATTGCTGAAATCAGTCAATATGCACCGTAAAACTGCATGACAAACTTTAAACGCGTTTTTCTCGAAATGACATTTTTCAAGTCGGGCGTGCATGTAGCTCAGAAACTACTGGGCCGATCGACTTGAAATTTTGCACACATGTACAGAACATGACGGGCTATCGTCCGTGCCTCCACTTTTATTATTGCTTTATTATTACTATTTTTCCGGGCCACGAGAAGTGAGAATTTTACCGTGAAAATCAGAGTTTTGTCTTTGAAGCGCCGCCATTTTGTCAATTGTTCTTGAAATTTTTTTTTCGAGGCTGGAACGATAGCCACATTCATAAGGAATAGAATGACACCAAAAACGTTTGTTTCAGATCACCAGGACGACCCCTAGCTACACGCCCGATGGAACACGATTTTAAAAACATGAACTGCGCAACATTAAATATCTTCCATAATTATGAACAAAATACTTTGAAAAAATTTAATATGGTTCTTCAAACATGTATAAATATAACTGTGAAATTCAAACACAATACAATTAACAGTTTTCCCATAATTAATTCCCAAAGAACCACCTCAGAAATGGGTGTACACACTAGAAGACCCCCTTAATTAGTTTTCCCATAGGAAACCGAAATCTGTTTTACGTATTATCATCATGCTTTTCCGATGAAAAATGTCTGCTCTATCGCGTAGCGTCATTGGAATTCACGTTGGAGTCACCGTTGTTTCTGAAAATTGAAATTCGCGTCTTATGTTTATGAGATCACTCGCTAAATGTTTACATCTGTATTACCGCGACGGCTTCAAGTGGCCGTACGTTCTATGAAAGAGTATCTTTGGCTTCAGATAATTTATGTATCTGCTATATGACATTCTTTAGATTCGATGAAATGATCTCATTTCCCTACGTCAACGTCTCCGGACGTAACAAAAGAAACAATAAGTTTCTGTAATTACCGACAAAGCTAGGAAAGTAGTAAAGAAATCACGCACACCTTTAATATAGTTAGTCATGTTGGCAGCACACACAAAATGTGCAATACTGGATTACATAACAAGGTGGCACGCTACATTAGATATACTGGAGAGATTATTGGAATTAGAAGAGTATTGCGAAACGACCGAAGATGAGAACGTCAAACTATCAGAATTAAACTGGACAAATATTATTGAAATATTGAACGTATTAAAACTGGCACGAATTGCAAAGAAACGTTTACAAGTCAAACAATTATTAGTTGCCGACTCGTAGGAAATTTTTCAACGATGCACAATAGAAATGAATAAAGAAAAATATACATTTGCAAATGAATTTGCACAAAATATAAAAAACCGACAATCGAAACTATTTGGCAGTGAGGTCCTTTCACCTGCAATATACATAGATGCTAGATGTAACGTCATCTTAATAAATAAACAAATGGAAGAAGCAAGAAACTGTTTAATAAACACAATCGCTAGGATATAACGAATACGTACAGACATGGGGGAGACGCCGAATGAAGACAATGGGAATACGATTGAATATACATGGAACATGACAGAAAAAGAAGAATTTGAAAATTTATTAAAGAACGTTGAGGCTGTCCGTGGCCAAAATAGGTTACAAAATAAATTGTTGCATTCCACAATAGAAACAAAATTAGATGAAGTTTTTAAAGAACGCAGGGTAAAATTGTCCAGTGGTATTTTATGCTACCGGAACAGTAATAAAAACACAGAATTATATACATTAGCGGGGGTAGTATTGTCTACACCACCCGCAAGTTACGGTGGAACGTTTATCTAGGATTCCCAGGATGTTGCCCCGTGGCCGGCCGCGGCGCGTTTGTCCTTTGTACCCGAATGTCTGTCGCGAGGCGGGCGATGAGAGTGAATGGGTAAGTGCGTTGCGCGAAGACGAATGTGTGCATGTGCCGCCAAGACGCGTTTGGGAAGGATAAAGGTGCGCAGTTTGTAACAGCACGATTCGAGAATTGCATCAAGGAAAATAAACTGTCATCGCTGTATTTCGGATTTCTAATCACTCTACACTCTGATCTCTACAGTTTATATTCCGCATTAAAATTCATATTATCGCCACAATAATCAAGACTGGCTGGAAACATAATGGATGATATATTACTAATACGTTCAAATTATAGTGAAAATTAATAACAATTTCTTGAACAAATATCACCAAAGTAAATTACATCATTATTGTCGAGGAATTCGAAGTGCGCGCCGCTGTGCGCTGTACGCGTAGCACGCGATCTCTGAGCGGAAGAATGCTCGAGACGCTCACCGCACTTGCTTCTTAGCGTGTGCGCCTTCGCCGAGTACAGATGGTGCGCGAAGTTTTACGTCAATTACGTGTAGACGCTTTATTAATATATTTACTCAATTGTTGTTACGTCGCCTAACAACTTGCTCTCCCTTTACGGACCTCGATCCCAAATAATCGAACAATTATTATTATTATTATTATTAGTTTTGGCTCTTTTCCAGAATTTTGTTACACGTATATTAATTTTTATAATAGTTATGTAACAGATATTTATCAAATTCATACAGGATCCGGCAGAAAGACTTCCCATATTTACGGGTTAAATAAAAAAACTATTGTAAACTATATTTAGAATGTTATTTTTTAAAACAAAAGTGTATATAATGCGATTTTTTTCATGTGGTCTTCAAAATTATTGTGTCCAAGATCGAGTGAACGTGCAGGCCACCCAACGTCTCCGCGCAACGAGATTATTTAATTCAATTTCTTTGCGTCGGAATAACAGAATCGTTATTTTTAATAAATGTTTCGACGATAAAAACACGATGCTCACCTGTCCAATTCATGATGGCAACAAAACGGCAAGGCGCCCCCTACTACTAGTATACACTAATTGTAAGATCTCTTTCTTTTCGTTGATTCGCGCACAGTGGCGGAGCACAATGTGGGAGGTGTTTCTGCCTAAGGTTTCTGTACAAAACCGAAATATAATTAATACATGACATTTGTAAATTATTAAATGGATGATGTTATAGCGCTGGGATCAGGTCCGTATAATCCTTGGATCAGGTGCGTACTTGCGATTATCTGTTGCACGATTATTTAGTCGCACAAACAAAAGCGTGACATATAATCGCATGTGCGTACCTGCGCTAAGTCCTCACTTCTCTCATTATATGTAGAATCAAAATAGAACCAATATAAGAATAAATACTATTATAGTTGTAACCGGAACCAGTATGGTACTGAAGTAAAACCGACATGTGTAGAACATAGAAGCACTATCAGAACCGTAATTGGTATAGAACCAATGCTAGAATCGTAACCGAAACCGATATCAGAACAGAACCGCTATTTCAACAACAGTTATAACATTATTTCACTTCTGGTAATTGTTTCAGTCAAAACCGATTTATAACAGTTCGAAACAGTTATTTTCGGAACCTTTTCAATCCCTGTTGCAAAGATATCGTGCGCCGTTCCGACGCGACGCGCGGTCCGCTATTAACCGCTACGCTCGACCGTCTGCCCCGGTTTGGCAGATATCGTGGCAAGCGCTTTGCTTGTCGCGCTGTATAATACAACACGTTGAATTCCCTTGAAAGTCTATTACTACACGAAGCCGGCAAACTGGTTAAGATACAAACATTCTCAACATACTTTATTCTTCCCGTAAAAAAAACTTGTTAAAATGCAAAGTTTTCAACACTTTTATCGTTTTCCACGTCAAATTTCTGTTTCAATCCTCTAATATAACTCGCAGTTTTGTTTCTCTGTTATCAGTATCGGAATCCGCGGCATTGTGAATCAATTCTCTCTTAAAAATTCTATTCATTTTATCTAATTTGTCATTGACGGGCACCTAATTCCCGTGTTCACATAGGAGGTTCTCCGACATCCTTATGAACTACGTTTATTGCGTCGAGCCATATGTTTATACGATTACAATCGTTAGTTTAGGATGATGACGATTTAACGAAACTGGTAACTTGGTTGAGATCCCCGCCTGATGGACATGCTTTAGGTGACATAGAACTTTGTCTTGTCTAACGAGAATACTTGTGACACAATTTCATGTAAAACGATCCACTAATGTAACTAAAAATTCAAAAATAAAAAACTTTCGGAAAAAGTAATACCGACTTCGAAAATGCACTAAAAATTATAAAACAATTTTCAATTTTTAAGGTCGGTGCCGAGAAACAAGAAAACACTTAAATCGGTTTCTAAAGGGTCGAGAGAGGGGAGGCGGCGAGGTACAAGGGGGGCAAGGGGAGAGGGAGGAGTGCCTCGAAATTCAATTAACCTGTAAGTACACTGTGCTCTTTGTATTCTAGTCATTCGATAAACGAAACAAATTATAAACATCTCGTTCGCTAATTGATAGGTTTTTTTGTTTCTATCTCGGCATCGACCTCCAAAATATTTAATTGTTTTATAGTTTGTAGTGCATTTTTGTAGTCGGTGTTACTTTTTTTTAAGTGTTTTATTGCATTTACTTACTCAGAAACGTTCAAGAAACAACATATAATCTTTTCAAATATTTAAAATCAAGAGTATTTCTCCGTTTTTGCAATTTAATATTTTGTTTATAATTTTCATATTGGAAGCACGTGCAGCAAAATGAAGAATATATTTGAAAATGTTAATCTTGCTCGACGATAATTAAGAAAAATGTCCTCCGTAAGTGTGATAGTTTCGGAGATAAAAATTCGTTTATGTAGTCATGTTTGACAAAAAATACGCTTTTTCGCCATCAACATGCCAGAACGCGGTGATAACTTTGATACCAGCAAAATGATGACTGAAACTCACCATTAGTTTATATAGATTATAACATATTATAATAGCATAAAAATTGGAAGACATGCTGCGATTTGGTGACCAGTTTGTTGTGGAATAGCCCAGCCAACAACATTGAGAAATTGGCAAAAACTGAACGTGGATAAGTTTTCTCCGGGGAGGCTCATATTGATGAATTTCACGTACCGAATTCGTTCACTTTCGTAAACGGATTAAAAGTGTACATAACATTCATCCGACCCGACAAGGGTATGCAAAGGAGAACATTGTGAATTTTTCGCCAATACCAAAACGCTTTCAGTATGTGAACCATCGCCTTGGACGGCTGATTCCACTCAACATGCTTGTCGTCGTCGGTGAACATTAACACAACGAAGTGGTCGATTGCACTCCATTCGACGGACAGCTCATAATCGAAAATTGCGTCGAAACGGCAATAGGTACTCAAAACAATCACGTTTATCCGCCACATGTCTGCGTACCCCATTTCGTCGACGTTTTCTCTATTCGAATCCTTTTCCTCCTTTTGCATCCATACCGTCAACGGCACGAAATGGGGCATGGATATGTTTTTCAAACTCGATTGCCACTCATTGCTTTTATAGATCCTTTTACTTGATGAGACGTCGGTTTTTAAACAGCCAGGCGCGTTTTTCCAATCCTCGATCGCCCACGTGTGTAACGCTATCACGGTGTCGCATTTTTTGCCAATGCCGCGAATTAAAAAGTCGAAGAATTCGAGAACGAGGCTCGAGTCGGTTGCAAATACGATATGGAAGTTTACGGTTTTCGCGTGGTGTACCGAGCATACGGCACCTGTCCAAAAATCTATTGCCCGGTGCAATTGTTTAGCGTGCGTGAGATCTTCGCAGTTGACAATGCAGCAGCAGTAGTTCATGAGAAAGAATCCCGTTAGGATTATTCCGGCTGTCATTTTTAGAGTAAGAGAAAGAGAGAAACGGTAATGTCTCCTTAATAGGACTGACTCTATCGGAAACGTTGTACATGATACATTGAAACTTTCATGTTACGTGCCAAATTATGTATTATATATTTCGTTATAGTCCTTTACGAACGAATATTTTGCGTTCCACATTAAAAACGAAGTTGTACGGTAATCGTTTGGACGATTTTAATGTTTGCGTGCGTACATTCGACTTTGAGCGAACTAATTGAATATACGTGCAAATTTTAGTAACAAAAAGTTTAGATGCAATTTTAACTATTTACGGTCAATCAAAAATTCCAAACTGTTAATATGTTGATATTCCATAGACACCGGTATCCTGGTCGCTACGTTTCCGACTACAATCGACTTATATTAAAATGGGACATTGTTTTCGCGTGACCCGTTCTTAATTATTAAAGTCGATCAAATGAGATACACTGTCCTGTTTGGCGTTGTATCCTGCCGACTTTTTACAGATCTCCCGTAGCCCATGATTATCCTCAATCACTTCCACACTGACTGTCAGTGGCGAACTCAATTAGGGTCTGAGCTTTCAGCATATCGTAAAATAAATCAACCGGCACATCGAATTGTAGAAACGACCGTGGGAATACATTATTTCGACGATAGCTGGCGAGTTTTAGGATACAGGATCAGTAACTGATGTTGAAATACCAGTAATTCTCACGAATTGGGTTAAGTTTCCTCATTAATTATCGTTTGAGTCAAATTTCACACACAGTGGGTGAAGAAAGTATTCATACTGTTACGTCTGAGCGCGGTTTTCTAACTGAATAAGACGAGCGATCGACCGCTATTCTGACGTAACGCTGAATAATATTAAAAGAAATATTAATAATAATATATATATATATATATATATATGAGCATAGAGAATAAAAATAAATTAAATCAAAGCAATAGGATGAATAGCAGGATAATAGAAGCAAATACTAGTAAAAGCTAGGCTAATATGTTTGAATATAATTGTAAGTGAATTGAAGTTATAATATTTGATAGTTAAATTGAGATTAATATACTTATTAGACTTACAAGATACGGGCTTGCAGAAGACTCGTAGAGGTCCCACTCCGCGCTTGATATGGTCAGGGTATAAATTATTTAATTTGTTGGCAACAAAAAGATTACGTAACGGAGTTGTACATAAAAGAAAATAGAATGTAAATGGAAAAATAAAAGTACATTGAAAAGCAAATAGTTGATGCAATTACAAGCAACGATGTTAACAAAAAACTCGAAAATAAAATATAGATATAGAAAAGAAATTACAATCTGCTCACCACAGACCGCAGCAGTTTCGGAATTTATTTGGAAATAACCAGTCTACGACTTTACAATAGTGCGATTATCGGTGCGCTCGGTTTTAGTTCGTCACGATGTTTCGGAAACGCGCTTCGGCCACGCCGCGCTATTACATGCTCTCTCTCTCTCTCTCTCTCTCTCTCTCTCTCTCTCTCTCTCTCTCACGCTTGCTTTCGCTTTTGCTCGCTCCCTCTCGCTCTCTATCTTTCGCTGGTGTAAGTCGGTGGTCAAATGCGTATAGCGATACTTTAACCTTAGAGATCGTAATAAGATATTAGTATGGTACAATGATGGTATCTCGTTCGCAAGTTTTGTGATCTAGATGCGAGAAAGGAAGCTAGAGAAAAAAGTGGAATCGCCGGTCGGATACATTAACGTGGACAATGAATATGAATAATGATGTGAATATAATGCTATAGTGGAAATTAAAGAGTTGCAATAGAAATGTACAATAAATCAGGGCCAAGCGTGAAGCGCCAGCTACGTGTTAACGAAGAAACTGAATCTATTTTACACTTTGCGCCTTACACTCTTTGATAAATTTAACGACAATACTGCTTATCGGAATGAATTGAATGATGATTGCAAAAACTTTAACGAAGGTATGAGTCCTTTGTGATACACTGTAAAGGGATTTCACAGTTAAGCTCAGTAACGAATGTTTTAGAATATAAAAGCTCTCGGGCAACGACAACGCACCTTACGATTTCACAGTCAACTGCCACGACGCTTTCGGTTTCCGGTTCCTCGCGCACTTGCTTGGAAGGGTTTTTGCTTACCCTTTCCTTTATTCGCTTGTCCTCGGCCCCGCATGGCCATGTTTACAATTTTCTCACTCGCACGCATCGAATTATCTTGTAGATCAGTGATTTGACGGAAAGAAAGAGATGTAGCGCTGTTCGGTCTCAAGATTCGCGTTGTTCGCTTTACATTCGTGTGGTCGCCCACACACACACACATGTTAGCGTCACCGCGGTAGGAAGAGGGAAGGGGCACGTTTTGGGTGGTCACTCCCGGTGGTGACGGCTGGTTTACAAAGGCTTGAGTTGGGTGATAGCCGAGACAATAATATCGGTCGATGATATTTAGATAGTCGGATGGCAATCGTCGGAGGTTCTTGGGATCGCGGTACTGTATACAGTATCGCGCACGTATGGAATCCGAGGCGGCAGCAAAGGGCCCGACGCCTTGTTGCTAGCCGCCGAGGAGATGCCTAATTCTTTGAGAAGGCACGAGCACGGGGCTGATGACCCAACGTCATCGATGCTTCGTTGCACGTGCAAAGTGATAAGCATTCGAATAAAGGATCTGGCCACGTAGTGGGGAGAGGCTTTGAACTCTCTGGAAAGAGGACTGTGACAAGGGACACGGCACTTACCCCAGAACCATTGAGTCGTGCGTACATTCTTGAGATTTCTAACATATTTCTAACACACACACACACACACACACACACACACACACACGCACACATACTTAACCCTTTCGCTACGGCGGTTCAGTCCGCCGTAGCGCTACTCCTGAACGAGACCTCCCGCCGAAAATGTGCACATTGCGCGTGGATACTATTTTGCGCGTATTTTACCGGCATGCCGCAAGTCGGATATATCCGGCGTCCGTCTCCAAAGGGCGATCATATGAATGACGGATATATCCGTCGTTCGGCTCCGCGAGTGGTTTTGTGGATGACGGATATATCCGGCGTTCGGCTCCGCGAGTGGTTTTGTGGATGACGGATATATCCGTCGTTCGGAGCGAAAGGGTTAACCTAACGGCAGGCCGTATGACGATTCCAGGAGGGAAGTCACATCGGCCAACGTGTATTATAACTCAAACGGTATTCCGGAGTGAAGGAAAATAAAAATTATAAAGGGATTTATTAACGCGATGCCCCACATGAACGAGAGAAATATTCTCACATTGTTTTCGCAATCTCCATCCGGGGGATAGAAACAAGAAAATACGTTGGGACGTAACAACTCTATCATCATTAAGACTGCTGCATAACCTTCATTAATCCTTTGGCCTATAACCACGAGTCTGACTCGTGGTAAAGAATTTGTGTCATAAACAAAAACCACGAGTTTAACTCGTGGTAAAGAATTTGTGCCATAAACGAAAACTACGAGTCTGACTCGTGGTAAAGAATTTGTGTCATAAACGAAAATCACGAATCTGACTCCTGGTAAAGCATTTGTGTCATAAACGAAAACCACGAGTCTGAAAGTCTGAACAGCTGAATGGCACGGCGCGCGATCGACTTTCTTGTTTACTATGGCACGCGGAATTGGCAGATACCGTGTAGGCCAAGGGGTTAAGGGGGTCTTCTAGTGTGTCAGGAAAAAAAAAACGATTTTTTTTTTTTTTCATATTCTCATAGTTTGGGGTCTTAAGAATGTGTCTCAAAAATTTTAAAGTGATTTTCGTAAAAATAACCGAGCTACGAAGGTTTAGCCGATGCGACTCCATAGAGCGCGTCGACCGGTTCTTCGCGCGCCAGGTAACAACTTTATCCAGGCGGATGGTGTCTAGCTGAGCACGTGGACGATCCATCCTTTATTGTCCCCTTATATACTGTCGTCCGAAATTTGCGTTACAATCAGTATACTCTCGACCTCCGAGCAAAATAGACGCGAGTATTTTAAGACAACATGGAGCGGAAAGGCAAGCGAGGTGGTCAAAAGCGTATCGGTGGAAAAGGAGCAGGGAAATTGACTGACCAGTTGATAAAAGAATGAACTACATACTACGGCTTGGCAATACAAAGAAATCCGCAGTCAGTGGAAAACATGAAGAACGCCATATGGGCCACATATGACCACAAACGATCCACCGACGAGAATCCACACCACGAACGTTATCCTGAAGGCTCCACGAACTGGTGCGCGTGGCGTAAAGCGGAAGCTGCGGGAAAATTAGACAGCTATACCCATAATAATCCTCCGCTGAACGATGTGGTGTTAGACGTCATCAGGCCCATTTACGAAGAGTTGTCATCGGACAACTTATTGGAACAATGCCTGGGATGTTACACGCAAAATAATAATGAAAGCCTGAATGCGGTGATATGGTCGTTCGCACCAAAACATTTACACAGTGGCAAACACATTATAGAAATTGCGACTTTCTTGGCTACCTGTATTTTCAATGGTGGATACCACACCATTCTACAAATTCTGTCTGCGATGGGAGTAAAAATCGGGTGTAATGTTCTCATGTTCGCAAACGCAAGAGACAGCGAGCGCGTCGAACGTTCCACCAAGCGAGCAACTTCAGAGTCAAAAGAGGCAAGGACTGCCAAAAGAAATGAGAAAGCGGGGAAACTGGACTTCTACGAGACTCAGGAGGGTATCTTGTATGGCCCTGGTATAGCCGACTAAAGGTAAATTGCTGAAATCAGTCAATATGCACCGTACAACTGCATGACAAACTTTAAACGCGTTTTTCTCGAAATGACATTTTTCAAGTCGGGCGTGCATGTAGCTCAGAAACTACTGGGCCGATCGACTTGAAATTTTGCACACATGTACAGAACATGACGGGCTATCGTCCGTGCCTCCACTTTTATTATTGCTTTATTATTACTATTTTTCCGGGCCACGAGAAGTGAGAATTTTACCGTGAAAATCAGAGTTTTGTCTTTGAAGCGCCGCCATTTTGTCAATTGTTCTTGAAATTTTTTTTTCGAGGCTGGAACGATAGCCACATTCATAAGGAATAGAATGACACCAAAAACGTTTGTTTCAGATCACCAGGACGACCCCTAGCTACACGCCCGATGGAACACGATTTTAAAAACATGAACTGCGCAACATTAAATATCTTCCATAATTATGAACAAAATACTTTGAAAAAATTTAATATGGTTCTTCAAACATGTATAAATATAACTGTGAAATTCAAACACAATACAATTAACAGTTTTCCCACAATTAATTCCCAAAGAACCACCTCAGAAATGGGTGTACACACTAGAAGACCCCCTTAAGGCAGTATCCTGCTTTAGAGGGTAAAAAATACTAGTATTTTTCTTGTTTTAGTCGATAGTTAATGTATTGGAGAATACGTTCCTAAAGTTTTAGAGGTCAATTCGAAGTGTGTTGTCAGGTACAGATCCAAAAACAGGGAAGCGTTCCACGGGCGCCAACAGCTGGTTGTGAGTGTCGCAAAGTCGAAGCCACTAATCAATTGAAATCTTTCACGCATCCTTCCCGTGTCATACAACTGAATATAGAGAAACAGATTCTTCCGATTTATGAAGACACATTCAAAACTTCGACGAAAATTTCAATTAAGCGGTCTCAATCGCTCCATGACTTGAATTTGGGTGCTAAAATTGTCCAAATTGCCACCTATATGGCTACAGGCATGCTCAATGAAGGCTATGGAACAGTTTTAATGATGATGTAGTGTTTGGAATTAAATATTAACCAGCAGTATAAGATATTCGCCGATCCGAGCGTCGCGGAACCAATCATACGGGAGGACCAGCGCTAAAGAATCAGCACTAAAGAGGTTCCTACTGCTTGTAAATTCCAATAAATGCAGCGAAATGAGTTTCTTTAAGAAGATGAAGGATTAATTTCATTGGATTGCTGTATGTTACCAGTAATTAATATTTTCCGACTGAGAACTTTAAAGCAGGTTTCCTCGCATTCTTGTTTTTGTGACTCTTTCAAGTTGGCGAGCGTGATAGCAAAAAAACTTTTTGTGATATCGACCCAAACCAAAGTTCATTGTCTAGAGTATTGTAACCCACTTTAAATGAACAAAAAACATTCACAATAAAGTAATTTTTCACTACTTTAATTGCCAGAATGATGCAAATGTTCTTCCCCGATATGATCACTTTTTCTTTTAAAAGCCTAAAACTTGTCAGAATTTGAATTTTTTTTGTGTTTTTTCAGTTCATCACCAATAAATGTATATGTAAATTGACAATAATTGTGGAGTTTTTATATCAGACCAAAATTACGCGCTCCATGTTTCCCGCCAATTAGAGACTCTAGCGGCCAACGACTTCAATATCTAGCGAATAACTCCGCCATTTTGCCATAATTTTATGATACTTTTATTTTTTGTATGTTTTTCAAATATATATCTTAAAGTACTTCCAAAAGATTAAGATGTTTCGCTATCTTTCTGTCTATCAAACATGTCACCGAAAATCACTTTATTTAAGACTTCTTGACCAGGGCACTGCCTTAAACTTGCTTGCGGCATACAGGCGGCAATTTGTACAATTTTTGCACCCGAATTCAAGTGCTTTGGAGGGATCTCGATGAAAGGTCGTCGTTGGAGAGATCTCTATAAATCGTAGAAATATCTTTCTCTATATCCACTGAAGGCGGAACTTGGTTTATGCGGTCCGGAATGTACAACATTTTGGGATCTTTTTTAAGTAAACAAGAATAAAGATATCGTATTGAAACTTGGGGGGTATTTTAATTCATGTTTCTAGAATATACAACCAAAATTTGAGACCAAAATATGCAATTGTTGCTCTATTATTGATAAATGAATCCGACGTCTTGCTGTGTGAGGTTTCAATTTGGCAGGAAAAATGCAGTCCGTCATTTTTATCTAATATGAAAAAACCGAGCAGAGTCTCACTCGTGAGGAAATTTTATAGTTGACAAACTTAAAAAAATCACAAAAAATTGTGAATTAGCAAGAAGCATATATCCGGCGGTCGTAATGAAACGGTTATATAACTTTTTCACAAATTTTGACCGTAGTTTCTGTATGTTCACGTATAACTTTCCACTGGGTTGGCGAAATTTGATGATTCTTTGTTTGTTTGAATGAGGACACTTCTGCGGTGGTCCCATATCAATTTTAAAAAATGTAAATTAAAATTAAAAAATTAAAAATTTAAAATAAGATATATATCCGACTTCAAAACAGCACTAAAAGTGATAAAATTATTTTTCCGTTTTGAGGTCGGTGCCGATATACTAACAAAAGAAGCTATCAATTGGCGAAAAAATGTTTATAACTTGTTTTGTTCATCGAATGACTAGTATACAAAGTGCATATTGTTCTTGCACGCTAATTCAATTCCACGTCGGTAGCGTCCACGTTTAAACGAGTACATATGTATGTAAACAGTGAATGTTTTGCGACACTATAAGAAATGGTCGCCACGATTTCAAACGTTCGCTTCCAAGGCACCAAATTAATATTGCCTGGAGAGTTAAGGCGATTGGGTCAAATGATATGAACAACGATCTGTGCTTTTCATTTGGATTTTATTTGGAGCAACGAAACACCTGTCTGACTCGCGTTACTGTACCGCCAAAAATGTTCTCGAAGCTTGACCCCCGGTAAAGCGGGAGTCGCTCGCTTTTCCAAAAAATTGAAAAGCGATGGATCGGCGACATCGATCGGATCTGGGGCGAGTATTGTTGCCATACGGGGTGGCAGCACGGTAATGGGTGTCAACGAAATAGAAGTAATGATGGTTATTCATTCGTGCGGTAATGGAAGAATTTACAAGGTGTTGTATCGCAACAGTGAAAGTGATTATAATGTCATCATTGTACATCCGATAGAGCAGAGTTCCTTCGCGGTGTGTTCCGACAACACTAATTTTTAACAGAATTTACATCAATTTTGAATTGTATATGGGACACAACTAGGGGTGGCGATACATTTTGACTGTATCAATATCACTGGACAACAAAATTTGACTTTTTTTTTGCCTATTAAATGAAACTAGCCAATTTCGATTCATTTTGACTCGCTGAAAACGAATCTGAAACACGTTTTTGAAAATTTCCTAGAGATTTTGACTAATTAAATTTTGAAAGAAACAGCCTGTTTTTGACTTTGGACAACAATCAGGCCGTAGTTATACAAGTTAGTGTTACGTCCTCCGTTTTCGGCACCCTGTGTTCACCGGCTATGCCAGGGATGGAGGACGGGCGGAAGGGATCTCACCGATAGAAGAGTTAGATCGTTAGTGGAGCGGTTCACTGGGGTATCGTGGAGTGCAAAAAGGTGTGTCGGAATAGTTACGGCTCGGGTGCGTGTTCGCGTCCGAATGGTTACGGGTCGTGCGCGTGTTCGCGTCCGAATGGTTACGGCTCGTGTGTGTGTTCGCGTCCGAATTATTATGGCTCTTATAATCGCGTGTCCGAATGGTTACGACGCTGAATGTGTGACGTGTGCCCGAATGGTTACGACGCTGTGCGTATGGTGTGTGTGTCCTAATGGTTTGGGCTCGTGTGTGTGTTCGCGTCCGAATGGTTACGGCTCTTGTAATCGCGTGTCCTTATGGTTACGACGCTGTGTGTATAGTGTGTGTGTCCGAATGGTTACGGCGCTGCGTGAACGTCGTGTGTCCGAATGGTTACGGCGCTGTGTGTGAAGTTACTTTTGTTAGAGCCCTCGTTTTGGATTCTAACCGCTTGATTTTCTTAGTCTAGGACTTCTACGTTCGAGTCTTGGTAGATGTTAACGCACCCACGAATGAGTTTTAAGAAGAGGCTCCCGGAGGTTGAATTAGGAGCGATCCGTGCGTTCAGAGAAGGAGCGCCCAGCGCAGGGCGCGACGAGAGTGATAGTACCCGCCCGTGGGCAAGTTGAAAAGGACGAACACGACACCAAGAAATTTAACACGTCGGGCACACTTGAACAAGTCTGATTCACTTTTTATTGAAACGAGCACGAAACGATAGAAGTAGACGGTACAGAACAAAACAATATGAAACGGAGCTGGTACACGACCTTACGATAGAGAGCGAGCGCTTACAGAATTTGTTAGGTGTGTACTAGTTGAGAATCGCTTGTAGAGTGATGGATCGTTTCCTAGAAATATAACGGATTTTTGGGAAGAAGCTCTCGCTGACGTCACGACCGCGTCACGCGAATCAGCGGTGCGCTAATTAGCCCGAGGCGCTCCTGGGACTCCCGAGAGCGGTGATTTGTTGACATGAGTCGCGTGGAGCCCAGGAGCGCAGGCCGCGAAGTTGTCGCCCACATCTTGACCGAGTAATTTAGCGAATGACGCCAGGGCACGGAATTTGGTCGATCAGATCTCCAACATACCGCCCGCCTTGAAACACAGTTTCAAAACGCCGCCCGCGCGACGGACGAGTTGGCTCTTAATAAGTAACGCAGTATTAACGCTATGTACAGAGGAGGTTATGTATATTTAAACAAAAAAAAAGAAAAAAACTAAATCAAAGTATGTACAAGACTTAAGTTAGAACGCAGAAGGAACAGGTGACTTACAACTAGCGCGACTTATAACTACGCGGTTGAGTGAACGGGTAAGAGGCATAATTTTGCAATAGGTCGCTTGAACTCGGAGGTGCTCGTTTTAACAGTGACCACGCGAACGAGCCCATCGGAGCCGGGATGACACTGAACAACGCGACCGAGATCCCATTTGCACGGTGGAAGGAGGGAATTGCGAAGTAAGACTAATTGACCGATAGCGATGTTCGACTTGACCGCTCTCCACTTGCCGCGCTGTTGCAAAGTGTTGAGATAGTCTGTTTGCCACAGCTTCCAGAAGCGTTCGTTGATGTGGCGTAAAAGTTGCCATCGCGACAAACGGTTTTCGGACAAGTCGAGCAGCGATGGCTCCGGGTTCACGGTGATCGCTGAGCCAATGAGAAAATGACCCGGAGTAAGGCACTCGTAGTCATCGAGGGTGTCAGAGAGCGGAGTGATCGGGCGCGAATTGAGGCACGCTTCGATGCGGCACAGGAGGGTTGAGAATTCCTCGAAAGTCAGTGTGTGGCTGCCTAAAACGCGCCGTAAATGGTGTTTGACGCTTCGCACGCCGGCCTCCCATGAACCGCCGAAATGAGGAGCAGAAGGGGGAATAAAGTTCCACGAGATATTATCCGATGCCGTGGAGTTTTGAAAGTCGGGGTTTCGCAGCGCAGATCGAAACGCGGTGGTGAGTTCGCGATCGGCGCCTACAAAAGTCGTGCCGTTGTCGGAATACATTGCTTGCGGTAAACCGCGACGCGCGCAAAACCGAGAAAAGGCGTTTAAAAACGCTGACGTGGTATAATCGCCAACCAGTTCGAGGTGAATTGCTCTTGTCGCTAAGCAGATGAACAACGCGATGTATGCCTTACGAGAGGTGATCCCGCGGCCCGCGGAAGCACGGACAGCCATCGGGCCGGCGTAGTCGACACCGCAATGCTGGAAGCATCGAGCTTGTGGAGTGACGCGAAAGTCCGGCAAGTCTCCCATGAGTTGAGTGGGGATCGCGGCTCGCTCGCGGACGCAGGTAACGCAGTCATGAATAACGGATTTGACGATGGTTCGGCCCCGGATGATCCAAAATTCGCGCCTCAACGTGCTGAGGGTAAGCTGAATGCCGGAATGCAGCGCTCGGAGATGAGCTTGTCTGACAATGAGGATGGTGAGGGGATGCGATGAAAGTAAGATAGGATGACGGCGTAAAAACGGAACAGGGGCATGGTTCAACCGCCCGCCAACCCGCATGATGCCGGATTTATCCAGAAACGGATGTAACGTGAGGAGCGAGCTAGTCGGGGACAGAGACTGATTTTGAAGCAGTGCAGATAACTCCAGAGGGAATAACTCCCGCTGCGCCGTTTTGATCCAGAACGTCCTTGAAGCTTCACATTCTTCGGCTGATAAAGAAGAACCTATCGTCGGGGATGTGAGTGAGGGGTGAGAGCGACGACAGAGCTGAAGGAATTTCAGCACGTATGCAGTGACGCGAATCAGCTTAGGCCACGAGGAGAAGCGAGACGCGAGATCCCACTTTGGGAGTGTTACGGAAGACAACAATACCGTCTTTCTCTCTTCGACTAGAGCGTCCTCGTGAGCATGAATGAAATCGCTCGGCCAATGAGGCCGTGATTGACAGAGCCAGGGGGGGCCCTGCCACCAGAGTGAATAGCCGGGCAACTCCCCACCTAACATCCCCCGCGAAGCACAATCGGCCGGATTCTCAGTAGTAGGAACGTGCCGCCATTCAGCTTCAGGAATGCGCCTAAAAACATCCGCGACTCTGTTGGCGACGAAGGTTTTCCAACGAGATGGGTGTTGACTGAGCCACGAAAGCACAACAGTCGAATCGGACCAACACACCACGGCGTGCGGGTTGATGAGTAATGAGGAGCGCACGAATTCGATTAGTCGAGCCAGCAGAACCGCGGCTGAAAGTTCCAGGCGAGGAACGCTCAGGGGTGACAGAGGGGCAACTTTTGATTTCCCAACAAGCAAGGAGGATGTTACTTCCCCGAACACGGACTCAGTCCGAAGATATACCACGGCGGCGTACGCCACGTTAGACGCGTCCGCAAACCCGTGTAGTTCGACGGAGCGGTTCTGGAGGTGAAGTCCTGTCCACCGGGGAATCTCGAGGCCATTGAGATGAACGAACTGGCCATAGATTTGTTGCCACCGGATTAATGCCGGCGCGGGAAGAGGATCGTCCCACTCTAAGGTCTGTTTCCACAATTGTTGCATGAAGATTTTGGCTGTAATGATCACGGGGGTAGTCCATCCTGAGGGGTCGTATAGTCTTGCAATAGCCGAGAGGACTGTTCGCTTGCAACATGGGAGGTTGGAGTCGAGTGACACCTGAAACCGGAAGACGTCCCGAGACGGACACCATCCGAGGCCCAAAATTTTCACGCTTTCGTCGGCGGACAGTGATTTGTCACACGCCAACCCGTGATCGGACTCGTCGACATCCACAAGAATGTCGGGGGAATTAGCCGTCCATTTTCGTAAGGAGAAGCCTCCCCTTGACAGAAGAGCGAGTAACTGCTCGCGAATAGCGAGCAATTGCCGAACGTCGTCGGCTCCGAAAAGTACGTCGTC
The DNA here is from genome assembly GCA_963942575.1 of Priocnemis perturbator. NCBI lineage: Eukaryota > Metazoa > Arthropoda > Insecta > Hymenoptera > Pompilidae > Priocnemis > Priocnemis perturbator. The sequence goes on along the minus strand of OZ012644.1, from coordinate 21,875,772 downwards.
GACGTAGATGTGGTTCTGCAGAATTGGGATGGCAAGAGGAAACGCCCACCCTTCGTCTTCGACTAATTGCTGTAAAACGCGAAGAGCTAAGAAGGGAGCACAGGACATACCGTAAGTTACCGTCATGAGTTGATATTCGGCAGCGTGAACGTTAGCCGGGGCCTGCCACAAAATTCGCTGAAAATCAATATCGCGAAGATCTAGTCTGATCTGCCGGTACATTTTAGCGATATCGGCTGTGCAGACGAATTTCCAGCGTCTCCAATTCATAATGACCAAGACGATGTCACTCTGAAGCTTCGGCCCAGGGATCAGGTGGTCGTTAAGGGACGTACCGTTAGAAGTAGAGCTCGAGGCATTGAAGACTATACGAACGTGAGAAGTTGTACTTTCCTCGCGTATGACCGGATGATACGGGATGAAGACGATGGGAGTCTGAGACTGGTGAGAGCTTGGAACGGGGCGCATGTGCCCAAGACGTTCATATTCCCTAAAAAATTCGTGAACTTCGGCGCTCAAAGTCGGTTGGCGACGAAGACGGCGCGATAATGACTCTAGCGATTTTTGTGCCATGAATTTTGAATGTCCAATTCCTATAGGGGGTTCCTCTCGAAAAGGAAGGCGCACGACATAGCGGCCACTGTCGTCACGCGAGTGAGTCATTGAAAAGTGCCGTTCGCACTGAGCGTCGAGAGGACTGAGAACGGGGCGGCGAGGGATTTCTTCAGTCTCCCAAAATTGTCGGAGAAGGGCCTCCAACGGGTCGAAAGCGGAGCAGTGGTGAGCGGTGAATTGCGACGTATCCGGCATAGCCGAACTTTGAGTGGAAGTGTACGAAGACGCGGAAACAGGGCCTGAAATTACCCAGCCGAAAATTGAATTTTGAGCGAAGGGTTCCCCCGCTCGTCCTTTTCGAATACCGTCCAAAATGATATTGGCGTACAGATCTGCACCGACTATTAAACTGATGGGCTCGGAACTCGACGGGTGCGGATCTGCCCAAGAAAGCGAGGACAAATGCGAGAATGAGGTAAGGCTCGGAACGCGTTGCGGTGAGTAGGACGTCAGAGACGGGAGAATCAACGCGGTTGTTTCCAGAGAGGGAGAAGGAGAGTCCAGGGGAGAGAGGGATATGTGCGCTGCGTGACGGACAGTTCCAACATTCACCCCCCCCCACTGCGGAAACAGACGCTGGCATTCGAAATCGAGACGCCCGCAATGTTTGAACGAGGTTTTCGGAAACGAACGTAACCTCAGAGCCCTGATCTATCAGAGCGCGAGCAATAACTGAGCGGCCATGTGGTACGGTTACTTTAACCCACGCAGTCGCAAGGAGCACGGTATAATGATGTCGCTGCTCCGACGAAGTTAATAACGAGTGAATTTCCGTTGTAGAGCCGCTTGTTTGATCAGTCACGCTAAGACTCGCAGACGGCGCGGAGCTGGGACCGGCCTCCGACTCAATGTGGAGCATACTATGATGCTTTCTCTGGCATACCCGACAAAAGTATTTGCTGCGGCATTCCTGAGCGGAATGGCGCTGACTTAGGCAATTGAAGCAACGCTTGCACGCTCGGACGACTTCGCGCCTCTCAGCCGGACTCTTATTGACAAATGACGGGCAAAAGTTTATGAAGTGACGCGCGGAGCAAAGCGGGCACTCTGGAGGCGTATCGGCTGACGCAGTCGCGACATGAACTTTCGGCGTCGAGACGATTCGCGACGGGGGACTGGCAACGGTTCCCGAGTTTAACTCCTCAAGTGCGCGAATGCGAGAATCAATGAATTGTTCAAGAGCGCTATATTGAGGGATCTCATCACTCTCATTGACTTTAAGCGTCCAGGCCTTTCGCGTAATCGGATCGAGCTTCTGAGTGACAATGTGAACAATAATATCGTCCCACAATTGCGCCGGAGTGCGTGACAAATTCGCTAACGAAGCTAGCGCGACCGAGATTTTGTCGCGAAACACTTGAAAGTCGGTAACGGATTCGCGCGTGACCGTCGGTAATGACAACAGAGTCGATAAATGTAAACTCAGTAACCGACGAGGATTTTCGAAACGCGTGAATAGCGTTTTCCACGCAACGGAGAAGTTTTCGGCTGTGACCGGAAGGTTCCGAATACACTCGAACGCTGGCCCGCACACGCACGACGTAAGATAATGCATCCTGGCAAACGCGGACAATTCCGTATTTTTAATAACGAGCGTGGTGAACCTGTCTCGAAAGGACTCCCAATCTTCGTAGCTGCCGTCGAACGGGGGCAGCTTGATGGGCGGCAGATGCATCGGCGCCGACGTTCCCGCGTTGTGACTCGAGGCCTTTGAGGAGGAAGCCGGGTTGTTGGTGGAGGGTTCCAGAGCGGCCAAACAGTCCGACATATAATCCAGCGCTTGGTCGTACAGGTCCTCCGCGATGTTGAAGAACCCCTTGTTGAAATAATCCATGCTGAGTTGAACCTCGGCCGGCGTCTTCGAAGTCAGAAGGTCATGACCTTCTTGGTATTGTGACCATGTATTAGAGAGCGTGTCCATGCGACTTCGGATTTTTGCCGCAGTGTAATTATTCTTTCCGATCTTCTTTAGATTTTCGACGGCACGTGCGAGAGAAGCTTGGAGGCGCAGTTGAGTTGTAAGAGTGTCAGCCATGACGAGCGATGTCGTAGTCTCAAGTCCGTTGTCCTTTCACACTCTCGCCGTAATCCGGCTCGAAGGACCAATATGTTAACGCACCCACGAATGAGTTTTAAGAAGAGGCTCCCGGAGGTTGAATTAGGAGCGATCCGTGCGTTCAGAGAAGGAGCGCCCAGCGCAGGGCGCGACGAGAGTGATAGTACCCGCCCGTGGGCAAGTTGAAAAGGACGAACACGACACCAAGAAATTTAACACGTCGGGCACACTTGAACAAGTCTGATTCACTTTTTATTGAAACGAGCACGAAACGATAGAAGTAGACGGTACAGAACAAAACAATATGAAACGGAGCTGGTACACGACCTTACGATAGAGAGCGAGCGCTTACAGAATTTGTTAGGTGTGTACTAGTTGAGAATCGCTTGTAGAGTGATGGATCGTTTCCTAGAAATATAACGGATTTTTGGGAAGAAGCTCTCGCTGACGTCACGACCGCGTCACGCGAATCAGCGGTGCGCTAATTAGCCCGAGGCGCTCCTGGGACTCCCGAGAGCGGTGATTTGTTGACATGAGTCGCGTGGAGCCCAGGAGCGCAGGCCGCGAAGTTGTCGCCCACATCTTGACCGAGTAATTTAGCGAATGACGCCAGGGCACGGAATTTGGTCGATCAGATCTCCAACAGTAGATCTCGGTTATTTCTGCTGTTGAAGGCATGATTTCCTGATCCAAAGGTTCGCCATATAGCTTGAAATGGTCGCGGCCCGGGTGGAGGTCGAACGGGCACGGTTGTTCAGTGGAGGTCAAGATTGGAGGCGGAGGGGGATTCGCGAAGTTGTCTGCCGCTTGTTGGGATGCCTGCAGTCTGCGCAAGCGTACGGCGTTACGGCGCGCTCGAACTTCAGTTCCCGACCAGTACGTTGATCTACTGTCTCTACGACGGCCCTGGTCTCGACGTCCTGGATAACGGGGTATTCTCTGGTTACGATTTTGGGTGGAAGAGCTAATCGTTTGTGGGGGGTAGTTACTGACCTTGGGACCGAACCATCGTGCGAGGCGGCAGTTGGATGCCTGGCACCGGGCAGGTGCTCGGTGGTGACCGGAACGAGAGCTCTACGGCGAGGTCAAGTGAATGCCCGTGCTTTGCGACCGGTGGTTTCGGTGGCCCAAGTTACTGTGGGAAGGAGAGTGCGTGTAGCACGCCACTGGGTTAAACTCAGAGAACACCTGGGTAGTATGACGTCGGTCGCGGGTGTCGCCACGGTAACCGGTGCGCGTCCCGAAAATTGCGTGAATCCCGAAATTGATGAGACAGTGTGGGTGTTTGGATAATCGCGTTTCGGTCGAGTGATAGGATTGTGAGGAATTGTAGACACTTGATCAGCTCAGGTTTGATACAAGTTTGTAATATTCAAAGCACACTTCGTTACAGAGGCTAATGAGCTTACAATGGTTGTCTTATAATTAGTTACCTTATAGCTGGTCGAGTTTCGGAGTTGACCTTTTTGCTGCCCTTCGAATTGTACACGGGACTTTACACAGTTGTTCGAGGTGTCTACGTCGATAGGTGTCTAAGTCTTTAGACGGCAAGGTTATAGAGGTACGAATGAAGTGCTACGGAAGTCTTGTGTTACAACAGTATAAATGCACTTGTGAACTAGAAGTACTCTGTATGACAGGTGTCACTAGCCTATATACCCGGCGCGCCCCGCTGAGCGTCGTCCTTTCTGCTGACTCGGCGTCAGCAGCCTTGACTCGGCTCGGCGCGGCAGCTGTACTTTTCGGGAATCAGCGCTACGCGACTTATCCTCCTAGATTCGGTTACCGCGTGCATTGTTTGGACAGTGAAGTATCTTGCGTTTCCCGCCTTAGTGGTTCCTACTAATAAAAGTACGTAAATATTTGTTTTTATTTCTCTTGCTGCGCACTTCCGCTCTACGCGTGACTCGACTACTACGTTCGCTGCCATGAGCTGGCACGCATTGCCACAAAACTGTACAACACCGTTAATTCTGTGAGCTTATAATAAACTGCTCTACCATAATTCATAAAGCGACTATGCCCTTCAATACTCCTGGCGTACCGAGGTGGGATCCGTTTCCGACAGTCTGGCATTGCGTGGAGGAATTTGATGGTTCGGTATTTTGGTTGTTATTTGCGTTATTGGCTGTGTCATCTTAGGCAGTCAGCAGGGTATAGGTTACTCGTTCGCCGCGCGAAGGTCATCTTCGCGAGGCGCACGATTCCGCTAGGCGGGGGAGGAAGTTAGTTCCTGAAGTAGTTCTTAGCAGATTTTAAGTGGTAGTGGACGAGGGAGCACGCGGCGAGCCGTTGCGAGAATAAGTAAGTGGTTAATTCTTCGAAAAAGGCGGGTGGAGGACGTAGAACGTAACATTAGACAATTTTTATTTATTACAAAAAATTATCCAGACTTTTCCTTTTACATTTTTGTTTTTGAGGAGCCCGGTAGTAGGCGGCAGGGTGATTCGAGGCTGGGGACAGCCTCGCGGAAGGAAAATTCGAGAAGGCACGAAGGGAGAAAGAAAGGAGAAATAGTACAGGTGTAAATTGTACTTGTTGTACGAGGAAATCAGGAATATGTCGGAAAAGGTGTTTTAAATAAACTGAGTATAGGAGTTGGCTTGCGATCCTTGTTTCACGGCTTTTAATGTTGTACTTGTGGTTCGGAAAATACACAGTTAAAATCTCGGAATTTGTGAAACGGGTTCTCGGAACAGAGGTTGGAACGCAAGTGAAGCAGGCACGCTTCCGCGATCGTCGTAACTGTGACGAGAGGGGGTAATGGCGCCGTATCGAAGCCAATAAGGTGTCCGAAAGGAATTTGTCCACCAATCCGTGTACCGTCGGAAATTACGCTCGCAGGCGCTAGTACACGAATTGGCGGCAAGTCGCTAAAATTGGCGGTAACGTGCCAGTTCGTAGGCAGCGGAGTGCGGGGCCCCGGGAGGGCTGCCGCAAGACGCGTCCGCGTGAGACGCCGCGTTTACATGTGATATCGCAAACAATTTTCAACTTGCAAACATGTTTAAACATTAGTTAAAGTGGAAAAGACACGTTTCGCGCACATATGTTTCGAGATGTTTTTAAATTTTTAGAAAAAACTGTAACTCCGATGACGATTCCAATGACTACGCAATAGAGCAGACATTTCTCTTCGGAAAACCACTTTAACACTATGTAAATAAGATTTCTGCTTCGCACAGATAAATGAAAACGACGTGCGAGTTACGCAGTATCAGCAGTGATTCTCCGACTGAATGCTGTGCAAACGATAGGCGAAAACAATCCACAACGAAGCGCGTGTTGCTACGTGACGCGCACGATGTCTTAGTTAGTTTTCCTGGGGGAAACCGAAATCCGTTTTACATATTATCATGATGCTTTCCGATGGAAAATGTCTGCTCTGTCGCGTAGAGTCTTTAGAATCCACGTCGGAGTCACCGTTTTTGCTGAAAATTGAAAAACATCTCTCAAAATAGGCGTGCGAGACGTATCTTATCAACTTTGGTTAATGTTTGAACAGGTGTGCAACTTCAAATTGTAAAAGTGCTTTATATCATTTTATTCGGAAAAGTCTAGACTATTTTTTGCAACAAATTAGAATTGTCTAACTTTGTCAGAGAAATCTGCGTTACCGATAAACATCACCTTGCGTCACACTCATTAACTATGCGAGATCTCGAATCAATAATTTGTCCACCTATCATCGATCACCCTAGATCTAATCGATTGCGTTCGAGAACACACGTGACGAGCCGGTGCGCTCCCGGCCCGCCTTTTCTCACTCACTTCGCAGCCATAGAATAGTGCGGATCTCTTTGATTCTTTTGTGCAATACATAGCGATTTCTCACTCCGGACGGTTTCACTTCAACTCTTGTCTATTACTATTACCTGTACGGTATAAATCAACCAGTGATCATTCATTGTACAGTTAAGTGTTGTTTCTTGTGTAAAATATATAGACCTGTTGTGTTTTTTGTTACTTCAACCACCTGTGCGTACTACTTCCCTTACTGTTCTACTATCCTCTCGCATAACACCTACGCGAACACTTCAATAATCAACAAACTCGTATAACTACGGCCTGATTATTGTTCAAAGTCGAAAATCTGTTTATTGAAAATTGAATTACTCAAAATCTCGAGCCAATTTTGAAGAACGGGTTTCAGATTCGTTTTTAGCGAGTCCAAATGAATCGAAATTTGCTAGTGTTACGTCTTACGTCCTCCACCCGCCGCAAATTTTTTGCTTTTCTAAATTATTCAAGAATAACTAATCGATTGCTCTCGCAGCATTCTGTCGCTCGCTCAATAGTTCTATGATTTACTCTAATCTAACTTTAGGAATGTAGCACGGTTCTCACGGACCCACATTTAAGATAAGACACGTACGATTGAGTCGTGGGAAAGGCACCTGTCGCGCCGTTCCCAGGAAATAACGGTGATGCAGTGTCAGCGTGCAAACGCCGCTCAGCGGAGCGCGGCGGTTATATAGGGCAGTAGGAGACCCTCTTCGAGGACTGACTTACTTACGCAGTTACTTCGTACGCGCACTCTTGGTTACGACTTACCGTTCGGGACTTGTGACTTACTCGTTGAACGAATTTACTTCACTTCAATTCTGTCTGTGCAGTGCACCGAACTGCACCGCTATTCGCGTATTAAGAATTCAAGTGCGGGTGCGAAGCGTAAGGCCCGACTTAGTATTTGACCTCGGTATCTAGCAAGTGAATCAAGTGTAACGAATAGAATCAAGTCAAGTCGAATCGAGTCAATAAAATCAAATTAAGTCTAGTGCATAATCAACGCGGTAGAATCAGTGGCATTGTTCCTGTATCTCGTCAGGCAACCCCAGGTTTGTGCAATCAAGCAGTATTTGAAATTCGGACCATTATAAGTAACCAGCGTGGTGAAGCTCGGAAATTCAACTAATTATAAGCGACCTGCGTGGTCAATCTTCGAAATTCGGACCATTATAAGTAACCAGCGTGGTGAAGCTCGAAAATTCAATTAATTATAAGTAACCTGCGTGCTCGAGACACTCCGTCTAGTCTCGACCTCCGACTCTCCGCTCGCGACAACGAAGTGGAGCCGTTCCACTCCAAATTGTAGGGTTCGATCAGCTAATAAACACCAAGTACACAATCTCGTGAATCACCTACTCCACCACCCATCCTCGCGACGCGCACACGTACACCCGCGTAAAACCTGGTTATCGGTGTGTTCTCTGAGTCTAATTAGACGGGGGATTTCACCCCTTTCCCTGCCCGCGATAACTTGGGCTACCGAAACCGCCGGGCGCATTAACCGAGCGGTCCTTGCTGCCGCCATAGAGCTTGTGCCTGAGTTGCTTAGCGGGCAATACCCCGCCGACACCGTCGAGCTTCCGGGTTCCGGTGATCCTTAAGCGAGTCATTCGCTGCAACCTCAGGACATAGATTCCGTTGGCCCGCGGCGGCCCCCTCGCTGCGATCGTGGCTCCCCAACCACTTTCGGCGCACGACGGTTCGGTCCCAAGGCCAGTGGTCATCTCCACGGATCATAACTATTCTCCCACTGAAATCCATAACCAGAGAGCACCCCGTTCCCCAGCACCCCGACGTCGCCAGCGACGTAGGGATTATAGAAGAGCTCCCCGGGCTGGAGTAAAACACCGGGCACGTCGCGAAGCCGCTCGCTTGTATTGGTCGCAAGCATCGCGACAAACGGCGAGCGAATCCGTGAATTCCACTCCGCCTATCTACCAACACCCGGGACAATGCACACAACCGGTCTGGACTTCTCTAGAACAGCCTTGTCCGTTCGAACTCCCCGCAGGGGGGTCCCGCCCTTGGTGGTAGGGACCTTTGGGGCTTGGCGTACCCACGGACCCTACATACGCCGGTACTGGACCCTTAATCGGCTGCTAGGCTGTGGGTCCACCCCACTGGAGGATAATCGGTAGACGGGGTGGGGGGTTCACCGGTGGCAGTGGTAGGGTAGCGTGTGGGAACGTCCCACCCGCGTTGCCCTTAGCTGCCACCGGTCCCTCAACATTTGGGACGGCACCCCGGGTCGTTCTGTCTCCCCGGGGTTGCAATCGTCGTGGCAGTGGTGAAGCCATAGCTGGCAAGGGCTTCTTCCCCGGTGTGGGAGCTGCACTGAATCAGCTCGCCTTACAATGGTGGCAGAATTATGGGAGAGGTTTAGAAAGGCCTCGCTTCTACCAGAATTGTGAGGGGCCAAGCGACCCTCTAGACTGGTAGCTGTCGCAAGACAGTTGATCGAGCGTGAACTCGATTACTCGAAGAGCGTTGTGGACGTATAGACCACTGAGTCGGGGTAGCCACGGCCTTCGGGCCTCCTCGCAAAAAGATAACAATTGTGCCAACTTATTCACAAACATGTCATCTGTACTGTATGGCCACTTTTACACTGACAGCCGTACGCATGCTTTTGTTTGCAAATGTATTTACGTGTTTTATAGAAGTAAAAATGGGTATAAAATAAACATTGAGAATATCAGGAAAAAAAATGTAGTTTGTAACGAGACCGAGGACGCAGCAGCGTCCACACATGGCGATTCCAAGAAATCGCGATAATCAAACAATCGCGTCAGGGCATTGACCCAAGCAGCCGCGTCTAGAAGCGTCTAGAAGCGTCTTGGCGGGAAGCACCATAATACCAGAGACGCCACAGAAACTGCTGAAGAGCACTCCGTGGGGGAGAGTGAGAGAGCGTGTGGAGGCCGCGGTTAAGGCCAACAGAAGTGGTCCTCGAGTCGTGCACGAGAGACTGCCCGGGGAAACGGACTGTGAAATGCGGTCCCGGCGCATAAAAGCAGGAATAGCGGCAAAGAAGGCAGCCGGGGATGCGCCGAAAGCGGGAGGACAGAAGGCTCTCCCTACCACGACGCAACAAGCACGAAAAGACAGAGGTGTGTCCGACGGCGCGCAGGAGGAGGCTAGCCTTACGGTGCTGGGACAAAAGAGAGCGCGCGACTCTCCAGGGATAACAGAAGGTCAACACACTGACAAGAGGGCGGAGAGCGACAAAGGGACTAAGAAGGGAGAGCAGGACACTGGCCAAACGGTCACGGACTGGGAGAGGCTGCCTGCAGAAGTGCGTCGCGCGAATTCGGCTTTAAGGGCCTCTCTGGCCGAAATGCGGCACCAACAAAGGGACCCTTGCGGACAAATTGAACGCCTCACCAGGCTGGTGGAGCAGCTGGGCGGTAAAGCCAATCTTCCTGCGGCGAGGGACAGGGGATCGGCGTATGTCACCAAGGACGAGATCGTTGCCCTCATGGAGGCCGCAATCGCGCGGTTCGATTGGGGCGCGATCTTGGAAAAAAGGGCAGGTGGGAGCGTTAAAGAGGGAGCTTTTTCCTCCCCCCTCCTACCCCTGCAGCAGCCAGGGAGGCTCCTTGCGGGATTAAGCTGGGGGTAGTGCAGGCAGAAGACCGTCGACCTTCGCCGAGGCCGTGGGGGCGGACCTGTCCTCTGGGAAAACTCTGTACCGGGAAATGGGGAGGAGGCCTCCCAGCAAGGAGAGGGCGAGAGGGTTCGCGTCCCTCTAAGGGCCGAAAAAAGGAGGGCCTAGGCGGAGCGGCCAAACCAAAACCGGTATCTCCCCCCAAGAAGCGCCGCCGCCGTAATGCGATTTCGGTTAAAGTAGCGGAGGGGCAGGCCTATGTGGACATATTGAGGGAACTACGGGAAAAAGCTGACTTGAGCAAGGTTGTGGTCGTAGGACACAGGAAGACCCTTACAGGCGACCTACTCCTGGAAGTGGACGGTGCGGATAACGGCTTATCCAGGGCGCATGAGGAGGTGACGAGGGCGCTCGGGGATAAACACGAAGTCAGGCGCCTCGAGGAAATGCTAGACCCGGAGGTGCGTGACATCGACGAGGTGGCCACTGCCGAGGAGATAAGGACAGCGGTCGGGAGTTGTCTGCCCGAGGGGGCAAGGGTCATACTTAGGAGTGTAAGGAATGGCTTTGCGGGTACACGGATTGCGCATCGTATAAATGCCTCCTATGCACACGGGCGGGGCTCCCTGAGCCTAAGTTGGGGCACCTCGCAGGATCGGCGCGATGCCCTCAGTATCGGGGTCGACTGAGGACTCCTACGGCCCCCTCTTCGCAGGCCAAATAAGAGTGCTCCAGGGGAACCTGAACCGAAGTCGCTTAGCGCAGGATCTCCTGGAGCAGACTGCGTTGAGCTCGGGAGCGGACGTAGTAGTGGTGGCAGAAATGCATCACAGCAACCGCGGATGGATTGTCGATGGAGCTGGGGTGCGGCCCTATGGGTGAGGGAAAGTCCGAGGGTGATAATGGATGGACAGGTATTTGTTGGACGAAATTGTTGCGGGGCTGAGGTGACCGGCATATTCTTTATCAGCTCCTACATCTCACCGAATATATCGATGCTGGAGTTCGAAGCGGCACTGGCCGAGATTGAGTCAGCTCTCGGGGAGGCCAGAGTTCCCATCTGTTTAGCGGGCTATTTTAACGCCAAGTCTCTACTTTGGGGCTCGGCTCGGAACGACCGCAGAGGGGCCATGCTAGCCGACCTGCTAGCAAGGTGGGATCTCCATCCGACAGCCTGCACCGGCACTCCAACCTTCGTCAGGGGCGCGAGCAGGTCGGTGCTGGACTTTGCGGCATGCAGCTCGGAATTTGCAAGGGTCGGAATCGTCTCCAACATCTACGACGAATGCAACGCCTCCGACCATAAGTACCTTTGGCACGTCATCGGGGCATCACAGAATCCGACACCTTCCATCATCAAGCCGGGGTGGAACGCTCGTCGCTTCGATGAGGAAGAATTTCTTGCTACGTTGTGGCAGGGGCTCGACGAGATCAGGTCCTCCACCCCAGCTGACTCTCCGGATTGTATGGTGGGAGAATACTCGCGCATACTTACCAGCGCATGTGATTCAGCAATGCCCCGCAGGACACATACCCAAGGTGGAAAGGCCAAATACTGGTGGAATGCCGAAATTGCGCAGCTGAGGTCCGAGGTTAAGCGGGCTCGCAGAAGAGCTAACAGAGCGCCAAATGACCAGGATCGGCAGGAGGCGTATAAGCTACGTCGCAAGGAGTTAAAATCCCTTATTTCAAGAAGTAAGGCGAGCTTGTGGAAAGCCTTCTGCGAGCAGATCAACGAGGATCCATGGGGCAGACCGTATAAGGCGGTTCTTAAGACGCTGAAGCAGGGCACCGAGAACCATCGCATCTCACGTAAGCTCATGGACCACATAGTCGAGCGACTGTTCGTTCTGCACCCGGTACTAGAGGATGAATATCCACCCGCTAGGCCAGCAACAACAACGGCAGAGGCGGCAGCACCGTTCACAGTGGAAGAGGTGTCGAGGGCGGTCGCGAGACTGAAACTCGGGAAGGCCCCCGGTCCGGATGGGATTCCTGCCATCGCCATCAGGCAGGCCCACAAAATGACACCACTAACTCTGACCGGGATTTACGAGTGCCACGCGAGGGCCACGTTTCCAAGTACCTGGAAGCTCCAGGACCTGGTGCTCATCCCCAAGGGTGGCAAGTCGTCCACCGCACCGGAGAAGCGGTTCCGGCCGATAAGCCCGATAAACGGATTAGGTAAGGTTTTCGAAAATCTGATCTTGGCGCGTCTGGAGGGGGAAATCGACAACCTGGGTGGTTTCTCGGAGAATCAGTTCGGCTTCCGCAAGGGTCGCTTGACGGTCGCGGCCATTGACAAGGTGATGGAACAAGCTAACTTAGCCAGCAAAAGGGGCAAACTGACCATCATGATTACACTGGATGTGAGGAATGCCTTTAACTCCGTCCGGTGGGGGGTCATACGTAGTGCGTTGAAGGAGAAAGGCTTCTCGGAGCACACGAGGAACCTGATCGACAGCTACCTCAGTGACAGACGGCTGCGGCAGTGGAACAACGGGCACGAGAGGACGCAGGAAATATTTGCGGGAGTGCCACAAGGCTCGGTGCTAGGACCGTTTTTGTGGAACGTGACATATGACGATCTTACCCGCAAACATTCCGAGGGGGACGTGCTGTTCAGTGCATACGCCGACGACCTGGCGATCCTCATCTCGGCGTGAAAAATGGAGCAATTCCTCGTACGGACGCGTAGTGTTCTAAATGAGGTGGACGAGTGGATGAGCTCCCGGGGCCTTCAATTGGCGCACGAAAAGACAGAGGTGGTGCAACTCTCGGGGCTGAGGAAACAGAGGGTTCCATCAATCTGGTTCGGAGGATGCGAGTTCAAAATCATGGCACACCTAAGATACCTCGGGGTTATCATAGACGAACGGCGTTGCTTCGGCCCGCACGTGGTCGCAGCGTGCGAGAAAGCGCACAAAGTAGCCCTGGCACTAACCAGGCTAATGCAAAATTTTTGTGGGCCCTTCAGCACGAGGAGAAGGCTCCTTTTCTCGGTGGTGGAGTCCATCCTATTGTAAGCATGTCCGGCATGGCAAAAAGCCATCGGGAGGGTAGCCAACAGGACCAAGTTAATAGCGATCTAGCGTCAGTACGCGCTGCGGATAGCCTGCGCCTACAGGACTGCGTCCACGCCTGCTCTATTGACACTAACAGGAATTCCGCCCCTCGACCTCATGGCGGAACAGAGGTGTATCAACTACAGGAACAGCCGGGCTGATGGGAACCCCCCTGCAAACCTGCCTCCACTACAGGCGGATGAACGTGCGGAGAGGGAAGATACACAAAAGGTATGGCAACGGAGGTGGGATGAGGACACACGAGGCAGATGGACGCACCTCCTGATGGCGAACATCGAGTACTGGATAGGAAGGACCCATGGCGTGCTCACTTTCTACCTGGTACAAGCCCTCACGGGGCACGGGTGCTTTGGGCTATTGCCCAAAGCAATATCTAAACCGGATCGGAAAGGAAGCATCACCGGCGGTTGGTTCTGATCGGCACCGGTGGATGACGCGGCGCACACGCTATTTAGCTGCCGCAAATGGGAGTCGGAGAGAGCCCTCGTTCAAGTCAAGTTAGGCGCACCCCTAACCCCACAGGATATGACCAGCGTAATGAATGCGTCGAAGGAAAATTGGAGCGCAGTGACGGCCTTCGTGACAGTGGTCATCAGAGCAAAGGAGGAGGAGGAGTGGGAAAGGGTTAGGAGCGGTAGGAGAAATGACACCCAACCAGCGAGCCATTGACGAGCGATGAAACCCGCGCTGGCCGCGACCCTGAGCCCCTTTCTAAGATCACTCGCGCCTATGTGGAGGAGGGGTTTTAGTCGGTAAGAGCCCGACACTGCCCGGCCGCATAACACCGTAGACTGGATGTCCGACGAGGATTTCCCCTCCTCCTCGAAAAAAAAAAGAAGCTTCTAGAAGATTCCGAATAACTTCAGAGCATTGCATATACCGCGCGCAAACGAACTAAGACGCACCATCCAATACAGCTACGGAGCTTGTTGACTATACGTAAAAGCCTAGCAACGAAGTAATATAAATAAATAAATAGCCGGTTCCCGACTGCGACTCGTTCTCTAGTATTCCTGCGGGAGAGGACGAGGTAAGACCATCGGCCGCCCGCGGTAAACTTTGAGGAAATCCTATAGGAGAGGACGAAGCATGCTGTCGGCCGCCCATAGAGAAGATAGACTACCTCCATGGGAGAGGACGAAGCATTGCTATCGGTCGCCCATGGGAGCGAGACAGGTTAGTTCCATGGAAGAGGACGAAGCATTGCTATCGGCCGCCCATGGAAGTGAAATAGGACAGCTCCATGGGAGAGGACGAAGCATTGCTATCGGCCGCCCATGAGAGCGAGACAGGTTAGTTCCATGGGAGAGGACGAAGCATTGCTATCGGCCGACCATGGGAGCAAGATAAATATTTTCATGGGAAAGGACGAAACCTGGCTATCGGCCACCCATGGAATGGGAGAGGACGAAGCGTAGCTGTCGGCCGCCCAAAAGTACTCGGGAAGGATCGTTTGGTTTCCATGCATGTTCGGGAGAGGACGGTTGAAATAAACCGACCGCCTGATACAGATATGCAGATACGAGTGGACTTCAAGTGTTAGAAATTCTGTACTGGGAGAGAACGGTTTTAAACTAGCCGAACACTCGTTAGTTAAAAATTGTAAAGTCCGTCGATAATTCGTTGCTAGCCATCGGCGTTGCCAAATGTATAATTGAGACACATCTGTAAGAACAAAATGTATCTAACATGAAAAATAAATATTCTGTCCTTAGAACCCGACCCCAGAGAATCCTAAATCTATTCCTACAATCATCCTACAAGTTTATATTAATTTTAGTATCAACTATGAAATACCTAAATGAAGAATTAATTGTAGCAAACTGGGAAAATTTTCTGCCGTACCTCTTGACATAAATCTATTCAAATATCGATGAAATATTAAAAGTAATGTTACGTCCTCCAGCTCGCTTCGGGTCAAGTGCCCCAATTCGACGCAACGCGGCGTCCGTCTCTATCTCAATCTCTCGCAAGTGACTCGTTCCAAGTCACGTTCGTATATATAAGTTCCAATTCCTCCTACTCCTATGCGTCTGGGGCAGGGTCCGTCTACATCAGCCCTACTGATGAGTCTCGTAGACGGACCCAAGATGAAACGTTACCACCTCCTTTCTTTTTCCTCACCCTCGTCGATCCCCCGCCTCCCGGTCATTTTTCCGTTCCGAGGTTTTCGGCTAGCACAGCTACGCTCTGCCCAGGGCCTTAGGGACCTAGCAGCATGGGTAAATGACGGGAAGGCGCGGCGACCCACAATATCTGGTTGCGACCCCCACCCTAGCGGCTGGGACGTAACAGTAATAGAAATAAAAATTGAAATAATAAAACATTATTTATACAAGCATAAATGCTTTTCGTTTTCGAGTTACAGCAGCAACTAAGCGATAGTGTAAGTAACCCGTAAACTATTTTGAGCAGACGGAAGCCTTAAATAGATCGAAGTAAAAAAATTAAACTAAAAAAGCAATAATTTGAAAAAAAAAAAGTGGGAATACACTTTTACCGTATGTACAGGATTTCTGGTGCCACGTGAAGGTGAAGGTTTTAGTCACGGCCTTTCCTTCTTTTTTTACTTGCAATTACAATCTTTTTATGGATTTAGTTGTATCGTATTTTGTTTACATTACGCTTGCTTCACTTTTTATCTGAAGTATCTACCTGCTTAAAGTACGTTACTTACTTACATCGTTGCTCAAAGTTATTGTCAAATCTCCGAAACGAACGTCAACTTTTATCATACACCATCTAAGGGGCATGGCATTCAGTTTTAATGCATTTTTTCCATAAAAATCGGGGGATACTTCAGTTTAAGGTTTTAAACATTTTAGGTATTTGAACATTTCTGAATTCATTAGATGTCGAAAAAATTCAATCAAACGCTTAAAACCTGCTATTTACAAACGTCAAGTATAGAAAAGTATATTTCTGCCATTGCTTCATTTTCTCCCGATTTGGAACTTTCCGAAGTTGCGTGTTAATATTTTTATGTGTATAAAAGTTTGTTTGGGGGTTTAGAGTCAGTAGAACTGCACTAACGCCTGAGGATTCTGGTTAAAAACGCACTGGGATTGTCTCTGACAATGAGGAGAAAAAACGCACGTGGCACTGTTACGTCTCGCGACGTCACCGCTTGAGATAGTATTAATTAATAGAGACTTCGATTATTTCCCTGATGGAACCCGTTGCAAGAGATTAAGCAGACCCTTTCCCAGAACGTGCCACCCACTCGGGAAAGGCAATAAGTTAAGTCCTAGAACATTTTACGAGCGAGGTGAACAAAGGGCCACTGTCCGTTAGGTCGCGACGCGATAAATCCCGGTAGATATAAAAAACCCACTTGAACCAAACATTTGGAAGAGATCACATAACCCGTACTTTCACTTACCCTCCCACTCACCCTGCGTCCGCGGAAAACGCAAGGGCGGGGATGACTGGGAGAGGAAACTCAAAGGTCACCTCATTCGTAGAATCTTAAGAACTAGACCTCCCCCAATGCCCCCAAAAAGTTCATCAGCGAATGACCAACAGGGAAGTATTGGAGAAGGGATGAACCGAACGGAAACCGCGTTTACCTCGTTGAGATTTTCAAAACCTCTCGTCACTTCTTTGAGTTCCTTAAAACTGTAAAGGCCTCGACTCTGTGTGTACCATCGCCTTGATTTAACTGATTGAATACTCAGCTCAATTTCCGAGTAGATTCCTGTACAATCTTCTACAAATCAAACTTCCGAATAAATCAGTGAATCATTCTCGTCATTGAACACTACTTCAATCCGATCTTTCCGAAAGTGCGAATCAACCAACAACCACCGCAAGAGTCAGTACTCACTCCAAATAATATTCGTAACCTCTGGGGGCTAAGGTGAAGGGTAATGCTCGTTAAACCACCAACCAATCCCGAAATCCACCCACCTCTCACCCAGTCCTTTGACCGTGTCTGGTCCCAGTAAAGTCGCGGATCGCGGTTGACGACAAACAGACATCTCGCGCGGACTCTGATCCAGGTCAGATTCGTACGACTGTTCGTCCCACAACCGAGTAGAATCGTGGAGTCCACCACCTTATCGCGGTTCTTCCAAGACTCACCTTGGGACGTAACAGCACTAAACGCACGTGGCGGGCACAAGAGAGAGCACGTGAGTTTGAGAGGTTCCTGATTGTGTTTATTCACTAAAACACTTATTCTACTATTTATAGAGGTGTGTGAGAGGCACCAGCAGGTCTGGGAAAACTTCCCCTTAAACTTGTTCCCTTTATTGACGCGCACTGAGCTAAGAAAATCTGATATAAATGTTCGCAAGCATAGGAGAGTACCTGTGTAGTCGAGTACAGAAAGAACGGTAATGGCCGTCGCGCGAGCGCGCGGGAGCGAGCGAGAACAATTTCCCAAGGAGAATGTGACGCGCCGCTGCTAATTAACAGGCGCGTTTACATAGAGTATCGACCGCATGATTGATTTCCGTGAGAACGTCGCGGGCGCCCATTGGCCGCCCGCCCGAGAGGACTATCAATACGCAACACCATGTATAGAAAAAAATACAACTGTTGGGGAAATTTCCCCGGCTTGCCGGCTCGAGCTGGGGACAGCCCATGGGAGGGTATTGCAAATAAACAACTTCCTCTTCTTTTACGAAGCGAAGAATTATATTTATACTGAGCACTATAATTGTTCCGCAATTACCACAATCACTCTGCCGACTTCGGCAAACGGTAACAATTGTTACGGTAGTCAATACTGTATGTTGCAATTACAACAACTTGCGCAATCGCGCGACACACTTAATTGCACATGTGTGCAGGACCCCGGCAGAACTTATAATAACGTTCTTCTCCACGTAAAGAGGAGGCCGAGGCAGCATGGTCCCCCGCTCTCGGGCCCTACGCGCCCAGTGACAACACGCATACGTCACTCGACGTCATGCGACGCTACGCGCGCGACAAACAAATTCAGAGGGGCGATGCACCTCCTCTCTTCTCTAAATTAATCTTAATCCTAAATAACAACGTTTTGATTTTTTTTCGCCATTTTGCGTACAAAATGGGTAGTTTAAAGTGGTTTATTTCTTAAACAAAATATGTTATCGAAAAAACCGACCGTCACACCGAAGCTACTATTTATCTCAACATATGTATAAAATTGCAAATCAATTAATCAATTACAGTCTCAGATATCGTGTACACCGTCGAACCGTGCACGAAGAGAACCATATTGAACACGAAGTCACATATCTTGTTCAAATATAAACATTTGGTTGTACATTTTTTTATTCATGCTCCCTAAGGTGTGTACAAATACATATTCAAAAATTCATAATATCGCATTAATAGTTTTTTCAAAATTAATTCGCGAAATATAGCCTGTTTTTGAGGTTGGTCACAGTAGGATAACCCCTTAATGTATCTGAACACACATTTTAGCGCATTCCAATGCGCTCTGCCTGGATTCTCCGAAAACGCACTCGGGGCCTTATTGCGCTTCCAAGGTCTGGTCTGCTGCCTTGGTATGCTTAGATAAGACATCCCAGCGCTGCTCAGTAACGGATACTTACCGTTTTTTAATCTGTATTCTTCGGGCACGATTCTTTCGTCAGTACCTGATTTGGGTCTAACGGAGTCCTTGCAGAATTGCAGTCCTCCATGCGTAATCGCCTTAGGATGGAGCTCAGGTAGTCTTACTGGCCTAAGAAAATCACCCTGGGTTTTCGATTCCTGTTTACGTTAATTCCTAAAATACTCGAGGCTTCGCTCAGGTTTTGTATTTTGAACATCTTTTCCGAGTTTCTCCATAATGGACCTGTTTAGTTTGAAATTATTCGAAAATAATAGTAGGTCATTCGCATACGCCGGTATTAACCTGACATTATCATATCTGTCTCTATATACAAATAAACTAGGATCAGTCTGCGAAAGGTCAAACTTCAGTTCTACCAATCCATTGTGTAGTTTCTTATTCCACCCATGGACCCCTTATTTGGGCCCGTACATGGCTCTCTTTATGTTACAAACTTTATCTTCTTCACCTTTTACAATATATTCGCTTGGTTGATGAATGTAAATTTCCCCATCTAAATTGCCATTCATGAACGCGGTTATAACGTGTGTATGTCGTAATCGTTGCTCCCTGCTCTCGAAAATAAAACTGTTAGGGTTGTAACCGTTATTTCGGGGTTGCAAGGAGCATGCAATGCCTACTTGTCCGTACAGCAGTGATAGTCGTCACTGTGTCGTACTTAGCTTCTGACCGTGGTTACGGAAGGTCGTAAGGCCAATCCGGCCTCTGGGCGGCGAGTGTTGGTAGGAAGGAGAGATAGTCGTGAGTGAGACACAATGTATATGGTGTATATATATATACATATATTTGTAACGTACCGCGCCGCCGAGCGCCGCTGAGCGCCGCCGACCAGCGCTGCGGCCCATGGCGTCGTACGCGCTTGCCTACCGTGACGTCATCATGCATCGCCCGAGCTAGTGACGCGCCCGGGCTAGTGACGTAGCCTCGAACGAAGCGCAGCAGCCGCGCGCGATCACGTGCACAGCGAGTGCCCGGCGCATGCACAGCGGGTGCGTGCCGACGTTTGGGAACGTTTGGGAACGTGATGCCCCCCGAAAAAGCGCCCCACCTCAATGCACTGTTTCCTTGCATCTCGCTACCCCTAGCCTAAGATCTAGCCATATAAAAGAGGGCCCCGCCAGGGCTCGCGAGTCTCAGACAGCTTTTGAAAAGGACCGTGCAAGGGTCTGCGTACGAAATTCCCGAGCGTTTATAAATACTTAGAAAAAGTGATTCCAGAATCGCTTAAAGTGTCTTTTTCGCTGTTTGTCCTCATTGCAAGGAACAACCTGTGCGTGTTCCGAGCGTCTAGTTCAAAATCAAAGTCCGGTAGCCACAGAAAAGAGTGTCTTTTCGCTGTCCGTGATTTCTGGCGAGGAATAACTTGTGAATATTCCGAGCGTTATTAGTCTTAGTCGTTTTGCCACACTCCTGTGTGTAGGTTTAGTTCTCAATTTAGCTCGATTTCCTTAAACCAAATATTCTTTTACTAGTCATTAAACGTTTTCTGTATATCTATTCGCGTCGTATTGTAATCACGTTATTAGAAATAGTAGTTGAATTATTGTTTTGTTCGTTATACCTAACTGCTTTTTCTGTATTTATTTTTCTCAATATAGTTCATTTTATTGTTTTCCATATTCCTTTGCTATCGCGTTATTTAATCGCCTAGAACTCGAATCACACGAACGAGGTTTCCCTTTACCGCTCGAGGGAACCAACGAGCCTAAAAAGAGTTACAAAATCCAATATCCTCAAAGTTGCGCAAGGGGTGCAGCCGTGAAAAATCGGACGAGGCCCTTGTCAGCTATCCTTTCGAGTTTACTTGCCTGGGGTGCAGCCGTGAAAAATCGGACGAGGCCTGGGTTGGTAGCTCAAAAACCGAATCTACTGATAGGTGCAGCCGTGAAAAACCGGCCGAGGCTTGAAGTGATTTTCCTAAACCCCCTCTCTGCTCCTTTCGACCAGCGACACGTATTTCCGCGAGGGAGTACGGAGAGCTGTTAGAAAGGCATCACTAAGGGTAGCGACGTGCAGGGTGCAGCCGTGAAAAATCGGACGAGGCCTGTAAATAGCTGCTCACTCCTCTCACATTTACTCATTCCTAACGGCACTGACAAAAATCCTCACCACGTCAGGCCGTGGCTCGTAACATATTATCAAATATTAAAGTAAGAGAAACTAGAAGTAAGGAAATTCCTAAAGCTTGAATTAAAAAATATGATCTAATAGAACTAAATTTCTGATTAGAATTTTGTAAACAAATAACCCCTAAAAAAACATAAAGTACCTGCCTCTATTAACATTCAGCTTATAATAAATGAAGAACTTAATACAAATAAAAATAAAAATAATAACATTCCAAATTAACAAATTAATAATAAAATATATAATTTAGTCTAAGAAGACTAATAAATTAACCAAAAATTAAAATATAATAAATTATAATATATTTCAGTGTAGTGCACAACAATTTTTGATACTTTTATAAATAGAATTAAACTATTAAATATAATGATAATGTAAAAACATTTTATTTACTCGATCAAAGTAACCCTTTAATCAGGCATATCATTTTATTACACAGAAGAAGTAAATTCTATAATTGGGGTATGAACCTAGTAACTTTTTTAGTTTACCTGTATAAATAATAATAAATACAATTAAAACTTAATATATTATAGAATGTAACGTGACCAAGGACGCAGCAGCGTCCGCACCTAGCGATTCCGAGAAATCGTGAAAAGCCAACAATCGCGTCAGGGCATTGACCCGAGCCGCCGCGTATCGAAACATCTAGAAGCGCCTAGAAGCATCGAGAAGCGTCTAGAAGCATCGAGAAGCGTCTCGAAGCTTCTAGAAGAAGCCGGATAACTTCAGAGCATTACATGTACCGCGCGCATACGAACCAAGACGCAGCATCCAATACAGCTACGAAGCTTGTTGATCATACGTAGAAGCCTAGCAACGCAGTAATATAAATGCCGATTCCCGACTGCGACGCGTCCTCTAGTATTCCTGCGGGAGAGGACGAGGTAAGACCATCGGCCGCCCGCGGTAATCTCTGAGCAAATCCTATGGGAGAGGACGAAGCATGCTATCGGCCGCCCATAGACAAGACAGGTTAGCTCCATGGGAGAGGACGAAGCTTTGCTATCGGCCGCCCATGGAAGGGAAATAGGACAGCTCCATGGGAGAGGACGAAGCATTGCTATCGGCCACCCATGGAAGCGAAATAGGACAGCTCCATGGGAGAGGACGAAGCATTGCTATCGGCCGCCCATGGAAGCGAAATAGGACAGCTCCATGGGAGAGGACGAAGCATTGCTATCGGCCGCCCCTGGAAGCAAGATAGGATAGCTCCATGGGAGAGGACGAAGCATTGCTATCGGCCGCCCATGGAAACCAGATAGGTAGTTCCATGGGAAAGGATGAAACCTGGTTATCGGCCGCCCATGGAATAGGAAAGGACGGTTGAAATAAACCGGCCGCCTGTTACCGATATAGGGATACGAGTAGACTTCTCGTGTTAGAAATTCTGTGCTGGGAAAGAGCGGTTTTAAACTAGCCGTCCGCCCGTTAGAGATCAAAACTGTAAAGTCCGTCAATAATTCGTTGTTAGCCATCGGCGATGTCCAATAAATAATTGAGATACATCTGTAAGAACAAAATGTATCTAACATAAAAAATAAATATTCTGTCCTTAGAACCCAACCCAGCGAATCCTAATCCTTTACAACCACCATCCTACAAGAATAATTTATATTTATATGTCTATATACCTTTAACAAAATGCATGTAGATCCTAAATGTAAAATACAACCTAATAGAATAAATAAAAGTTTAAGATATTAAAAATTTTGATTTTAGATACAAAGTTAAGTATTTCTTAAAATTCGTAAATATAATATTAACTAAAATAGTCTTAAATAGACTAAACTAAAGAATCATTTAAAATTAATACAATAAATAATATTAATATTGAATATAGAAACTAATATAGATGAGTGCCGGATCAGGGTAGCCTGACTAGGCGAGCCAGATCAGGTCCTGATCAGGCTTGCCACGTCAGGCCCTGATCAGGCTTGCCGTACGTCAGCCTGATTAGGCTCACGTCCGGCATGCCGGATCAGGGTAGCCTGACCAGGGCCTGACTGTTGGCCAGACAAGCCTGATCAGGGCCTGACTGTTGGCCAGGCAAGCCTGATCAGGGCCTGACGTGGGCCGGACCAGAATTTCTAGTCGGGTAATGGCGTCGTAGCCCCATTCTCCTCGACAACCCGCGATGGACCGGAAACTTCTGCACTCGCACTTTCCGTCTCTTTTTCCGGCGATTCAAGATTCATTTTCACATGCCAAAGCGGATCGGCTTCCGACAATCTATGAATCAAGTCGTTTTTCAGTCCTGATATCTTGAGTCCCCTTACACGCAGGAATTCCTTCGGCTTTTCCACCGAAAAATCTATCTGCTCGTTCGGCATCGTGGCGCACTCACTTCTTATAGTCAAAACGTACTGGCACAAAGTTTTCCAAAAGTTTCACACAAACCACGATATAATGTCAATGCACAAAGCCAAATGGTGTAGCACAAAGCGATAAAATTCACGCACAAAGCGATATAATACTACGCACAAAGCAACGTCCGAACCCGTATCCGAATCCTACTTCTGAATTCTGTAGGCACGCACGTATAATTTTACTTAGGATGATGATGTCAGGAAATTAACTCGGTTATAATCCAGTTTTATTTAACACAAGTCTTTACACGTAACAGGTTAGCGTAATCTGCTCGATAGCTCAGTTCGTCAGCTCAGCTTCGACGCGTCTGCACACGTTTTTCTCGCATGGCAACGCGTCGCTGATCGGCGCGGACTTCGGACCTACTTTCCTCCCTACGCATCGCTCGCTCGCGACCATGCGCGCGTAGGACGCGGTAAAATCAAAAATCGCCTACAAACATTAAAATAAATCTCCAACACACTGAATTTTTTCTCGTACGGCGGCGAACCGATTAATCGATGAGTGCAATGTGAAACCATTGAATTGGTTTGCCTCGACTTGCTCACGCACCTCTGATGACGTCATATTCAGACTGCCTCGTGCGCGTTCGTGCTCAGATGTATACGTACCTTAATGTATAAGTATATTGGCGCATACGAGGCCCGGAGTAAAATAAAATAAGCATGATTTTAACGTTAATACTGAAACAGCGCGCCGGATTCGTTAGGCATAAGCCGTAATACAAGTATTGACGCATCCAGATGCCGGACTAAGGAAAATAAGAAGGATAAACTAATTATAGGAAAATATACTAATAGAAAGATAAATCAAAAAGTTACGTTGGGATGTGACATTTAAAAGCGAATATGTAGTCGCTCGAAAACTTCAACCCTAAATATACATTTTTCGACGTTTTTTCCGTTTTTTATTTTTCACACTTAGGATTTGCAACGAAAAGATCTAAAAAAAAAATCATAACCATAGATAACTATGTCAGAAATATTCTAGATTTTTTTTCAGAATTTATTTCCCTTCAGCATCCCTTTTATTGGGGAAAATGTGGTAAACGCCGATAATTTGAATTTACGCTGTAACTACCCTCTCCGGTTGAGATAGAAGTTTGAAACTTGGTATACAATGGTTTTTTTTTTGAAAGACTTCGATCGGTGTTTTGGGAAGTCAAATCGGTTCAAGGGCACTTTTGAATATCTTTTTCTGCTATACCCTGTAACCGCATGGGTGTCCAGTGACTCTCGGTGCAAATGTCGTTCCCTACTTAGAAAAGGGTCGACCGACCGCTGGCTGGTATAAAAGCTAGGATAGCGAGGGGTGGGGGTCAGTAAGGAAGGAAAGAGCACCTGATGACAATTCCAAAAATCCTGGAAAAGTAGTTGTGAAAAGGTGAGCCAACGGTGGCCCGACAAGTGTATCCTCCGCCAATAAATGCCTTCTCCGGAGGAAATTCGAGATGAATCGCTGGTTTGTCGCCCGCCAGCACAGCTCGATCTCTCTGTCCATCCAACGCCCGTCCCGCACGCTAAGAAACTCACACCCGAAACAGGTGCATACACGGCATACTTAAATCGAAAGGAACGGATAACGGCAACGCCTCGCTTCCCTCGTTTCAGTGTCCAGTGCCCGAACCCGGCACCTTCAAACGAACGGTAACAACCCTTTAAATACATTTTATATTAATATGATTCAAATACTCGAACATAAAACACATGTCATTAACCATGTAATTACGACTCTGTATTTAGGTTATCTCATTGATATTAAAGAACAGTGTGTTATCGTGTTTCCGCCTGTCTATTCCATCCGGTTACATCCCAGAGACTAACAAGTCTTAACAGTGTAACCGTACGCAGTACCCGCGCCGTACATATACAAACACCGCCGGACTCCTTCCCCTGCCAACAGGAGATACCGCTAGAGGAGAACAGCGACCTCCCGCGTTAGAGTAAGTTTCTCGCGGCTGGCACGATGCGCGGCGGTATACAAAAGGCCGCCGCTCCTAGCAACAAGCATCTCATTCCTCGGTCCAGTCGAGCCAGCCACGAGCAGCCGACACCCCTATCAGGCAGCTGCCAGAGAAAACCGTATCTATAAGAGGTAGCCGAATAAGTGCTCAACCCACAGATTAACTGTGCCTGTCACACTTCGTGCCGTTCCTCTAGTATATCAACCAAGGAAGTTCGAGGCGACCTGCGATACGTGCCCGGCTCAATCGCCTCTTAGCGAAAGACCCGCCACGAGTGGTGGTTTACCCCGTTTAGCATAGGGCGAACGAGTGTAGCGAGAGACGAGCGAACGAAGTCGCCTGGACATCCGTACACATGGGTCTGCCATCGCTTCCATTGTGCCGCTCTCTCGCACTAGCATAGAGAAGGAACAGCGAGGCGCCGACCAACTCGCGGCTCATACCCGTCCTGGGTTCCCGCCAGAAGGTCTTGGGCCTTCCGCTGCACCTACTGCGAATAACGCATCGGGAAGCCGCCACGCTTCGCGCACCGAGACCCGGCTTAGCTCGACCGTCGTCAAATCAAACAGAAAGCGGTTAATCCTAGCGACTGCAAATATTCGCGGCCCGGGCAAGCGTAACGGCCCTCACGCACACGGCCTCACACCGAACCAACACGACGTCAACAGCGCGACGCTCACCAATGTACAACCAAAACATACAGAATATATTATGATTTTACCAGACATATAAAATCGTGACTACAACATTATTTTACTACGATACCCTCCACTCACTCACCGCCCCGTGCACGAACATGCACCGGCCGATCTGTAACCCCTGGCCGGTGCATCAGCGACGCAGCCCACTACAGGCGTGGATACGTCCCTACAACTACAGACAGCACCAAGCGGTTACAAACAAATAAAAATAATATAAACAGAAAAACATTGGGCTAAAGGGAATCAAAACGCGGGCCAGGAAATTTCTACTCGGTCGCCTTGCCGCCTCAACCACAGCCGCTTCATGAAATCATATGCTGAGTTTTTGAAGAATAGGGTTGACGACAATTCATTTATGCAATTTTCTCAATAAATAAGCCGCATTGGACAAAACGCCGAGAATGTATTTCATTTTTGGGGGGTTCTAACGTTATGTTGGTGTTTAGAATTCGTAACTGCGAGCGGCGTCACGGCAAGCGCTCTGGCAGTCGGGCGCCCTCGGCGATCCTCGGCTGCCGCCGGCGGTCTGCGCGAGGTGAGGCCGAGGGGGGTCCGTACAGGTGAGACGGCGTGACTCACGGCTTAATTCCTTCTGTTCTTCGGAGACTCTTTTCTAAGAAATACACACATTTGCATTACGCAATATAGTCTCGAGTGAGCCGTGAGTACCGCCGTTTCACCTGCCTTTTCTTTCCAGCTTCACTGGGTGCTTTACCGTTTCATTGTCCATTTTCTTTTCTCTTTCTTTCTTTGATTAATCTTTAGTGTCCGTTTATTTCTTATTACTTTAATTTCTTAGTCCTTGTCGCGTAGCTTAGCGTTTCGTTCTTGCCCGTTTTCCGTCCGCCGTCCGTTTGCTTACCTTTAAGATCATTAGATTACTAGCGTATAGCAGTAGAACCTTAAGATATTTAGATTTCCACGCGGTATTAATTAAGTTAGCCCGGGTATTGCACAGAACATTAGAGTTTAGTTAAATATAATAGATTTCTTAAATATAACGGTAGGCCGCTCAGTGGTCACCTCTTCTGTCTTCTCCTCTCCCCTCCTTCGCGCCCTACCGACCTCCGTTAAGTTTAAATCGCACCGTTTCTTCGCGCACGGAAACCTCCTCTTCCCGTCGGCAAAGGCTTTTCTCCGCCACAGTTGGGGTCGATTGATCGAATTTCAATGTCACACCCGCGGTCTCCCCTTGCTAGTTCCAAACCAGTTTAGCGTTTGGCATATGTTCCTCGTGCGCAAGTTTGTTACCTAGCATATCCTGCAAACTATCCGTCGTCAGATTCTTTTCTTTAAATCGGCGATTCGCTACAAAAAAGATCAACTCCATGACTCTTTGCAAACCCTTATTTTTCCAGGGGGTTGGTTATATTATCTCAGGTATTCATTACAGAACAGAATGTGAAAAACATAAACAATATTATGAAAATACGCAGAGTGTATATTCTACCTTTTACGTAACAATTCGTTACAGTAACCTAGCATACCCCGCAAGAACTCTGGCAATCAAATTCGATCGTAAAACTGTTGGTTAAATACCAGTATGTTAATTTTTGGCAACATCCCCTTGTACACTTGAAACGAATGCACTGTCCAGCACGTACTTTATTTTGTAATGCCGATTAGGTGATTCTTATACATTTCGATGCTCTAAAATTGAATCTGAAACCCGTTCCTTTCCATCACCCTCAGTTTTTGAGAAAATGAATTTTGAAGAAAAACTTTTTTTCAACTTTGAACAACAATTCCGTTAAAACGATAAAAGATAGACAGATTCTATTAGTCGCAAAAAATGCAGCAGACATTTCTGCATAAATTGGCGTGAATCGCTTTTGCAGTATCAATTTACAAAGATGTTTAAATAATAGTTGGATTGGGCGAGACACGTTTTACGCGCCTATTTTGGGACACTTTTTTCAAATTATCGTAAAAATGGTGGGTCTAGGTTGAATTCCAATTACACTGAGCGATATAGCAGACATTTTTCTATGGAGACCCATCATCAGATTTTGCGAAAAACGTTTTGGCTTAGCACAGGAAAATGAAATAGTCGTGCGTGTCACGCAACGAGCGCAGTGGTTCTCCGACGTTATCGTATTGACCGCGCTCCGCTGCGGAGTGGCCCGAGCGCCGGTCACACGCGCGCCAAGTCCCCTGCGCACGTTGCGTGACACGCACGAGTATCTTTAACATTTTCCTGTGCGAAGTCAAAACGTATTTCGCATAGTCTGATAATGGATTTCTATAGAAAAATGTCTACTCTATCTTTCAGTGTAATTGGAATTCACGCTGGACCCACCATTTTCACAAAAATGTGAAAAAAGTGTCCCAAAATAGGCGCGAAAAACGTGTCTTGCCCAATTCAACTATTATTTAAACATATTTGTAAATTTATATTATAAAAACTATTCATACCAATTTATGCAGAAATGTCTACTGAATTTTTTGCGACTAATGGAATCTGTCTATCTTTTATAGTTTCAACAGAATTGTTGTTCAAATTTGAAAAAAGGTGTATTTTTTTCAAAATTCATTTTCTCCAAAACTGAGGGTGATGGAAAGGAACGGGTTTCAGATTCGGTTTTAGAGCATCGAAATCTATAAGAATCACCTAATCGACATTACAAAATAAAATACGTGTTGGACAGTGTTATACGTAAAAGCCTAGCAACGAAGTAATATAAATGCCGATACCGCGATACCCGACTGCGACTTGTTTTCTAGTATTTCTGCGGGAGAGGACAAAGCATTGCTATCGGCCGCCCATGGAAGCGAGATAGGATAGCCTCATGGGAGAGAACGAAGCATTGCTGTCGGCCGCCCATAGGAGCCAGACTGATATTTCCAGGGGAAAGGACGAAACCTGGTTATCGGCTGCCCATGGAATGAGAGAGGACGAAGCAACGCTGTCGGCCGCCCAAAAGTACTCGAGAAGGAACGGTTGGTTTCCACACATGTTTGGGAGAGGACGGTTGAAATAAACCGGCCGCCTGATAGAGATATGGAAATACGAGTAGACTTCTCGGGTTAGAAATTCTGCACTGGGAGAGAACGGTTTTAAACTAACCAAACGCCCGTTGGCTCAAAAACGTACAGTCCGCCAATAATTCATTGTTAGCCATCGACGTTGCCAAATGAATAATTGAGACGCATCTGTAAGAACGAAATGTATCTAACATGAAAATAAATATTCTGTCCTTAGAACCCGAAACCCAGAGAATCCTAATTCCTTCGTACAACCATCCTACAGAATGTTTTTAATGCAACTTTTGTTAGATTGACTGTATGATTCTGAATTCGACTGTTGGTAGGTATTTGTCGTCAGGAGTTAGTCGAGGTGGACTTTCTCGAGCGACGTTATGATCAAGACTGATTTTAGACTTTTTGAGACTTAAGATCTAAAAAAAATGGACGGACCTAGGCGTTCGCTGTTCATGCATTTTTTCTCCCTTACTTTTGCATATCGGGAGTTTGCATTGGTCAGTTGAAAAGTAGGTGTTCTGTGTGAACACGCCTATTGGAAATCGTCTGTTTATTGTCTTTTACGGTTTTGCGGAACGAGTGGGTCGATAGTCATTTTAACGAGTCCAACTCTGCGTCGTCCGTAAAGAACCCTTGTAGGTGAAAGTTTTATGACTTTCTCCACACATGTGGATGTGTCAATGTGCATCAGTCCAATGTCAAGTAGGTCTCGGATGCTTAAATCTGTGCTGTCAAAAAAAGTCACGTACAGGACATCGTATGTTTTTTGTTAGTAGATTGATTTGAATAGAAGGATCAGGAATGTCCGCAGTATATCTGGCCAGCGAATACCTATGGTCGTACTGTAGAGAGTTTTTGTAGAAATTATAAGGATGTAAAATAGAAATGAGAGAGGGATTCTGAATGACAGAGAGTCAAGATTTTATGAGATATTAGTACGTTATACTGATGTTCAACAGCAAGTGTCGAGGTCGGTTTCTCAAATAATAATTAAGGAATTTCCCCAAATATTGTTTGATGTTTAAAGGCTGCCAATCATGATGTGTAATTGTTTTGTATAAATACTTTGTTTTAATCAAATATGACACTTAAAGTTCAATCTGTTTTAATACAATTTCTTTCCCTACAGGCAAGAATATTTCCATTCATGAAAAGTTTTTAACCTTGGCTATTCTGAAACAATCAGGACAATGCTACCAGCTCCTCAGCAGAATATTTGTTTTGCCAACCAGCTGAAACGATATGTGCTGAGGAAAGGATATGAGATTCTCACCCATTCTCATATTGGACGAGGTGGCGCTCGACTCCGAAATATATTTTGACGAAACCACAGATAAAATAATTTCCTTCGAAGACTGGGGCAATGCCAGAACACATAAGATTCACATAAGATGCGGATCATGCCGTGATCAGTGATCTTCATGTTGCGAGGGATTATGAAAAGTTGGATAAGCCCTCTCACAAACAACACTGGACAACACTAAATTTGCCTTTTAAACGAAAATAGCCAATTTCGATTAATCTTGACCCGCTGGAAACGAATCTGAAACCCGTTTTTCAAAATTGGCTCGAGATTTTGAGTAATTGAATTTAAAAAAAAACAGCCTTTTTCCGAATTTGAACAACAATCAGGCCGTAAGTATACAAGTTAGACAATTTTTATTTATTGCAAAAAATTCTCCAGACTTTTCCGAATAAAACGGTATCGAACACTTTTACAATTTCAACTTGCAAACATGTTTAAACATTACTTAAAGTGGATAAGACACGTTTCGCCCACCTATTTTTCGAAATTTTTTTAAATTTTTAGAAAAATATGTGACTCCGACGAGGATTGCAATGACTCTATGCGATAGAGCACACATTTGTCTTTGGAAAACCACTTTAACACTATGTAACTGAGAATTCTGCTTCGCACAGGAAAATGAAAATCTCGTGCATATTACGCAGTGTGAGCAGTGGTTCTCCGACTCAATGCCGTGCAAACGCTAGGCGAAGACAAGCCACAGCGGAGCGCGTGTTGCTACGTGACGCGCACGAAGTCTTAGTTAGTTTTCCCGTAGGAGACCAAAATCTGTTTTACGTATTATCATGATACTTTTCCGATGGAAAATATCTGCTCTATCGCGTAGCGTCATTGGAATTCTCGTCGGAGTCACCGTTTTTTCTGGAAATTGAAAAATATCTCGCAAAATAGGTGCGCGAGACGTGTCTTATCAACTTTGGTATATATCATTTTATTCGGAAAGGTCTGGAGAATTTTTGGCAACAAATAAAAATTGTCTAACTTGTATACTTACAGCCTGATTGTTATTCAAATCGAAAAAGGGCTGTTTTTTTTTAAATTCAATTACTCAAGATCTTCAGCCAATTTTGAAAAATGGGGTTCAGATTCATTTTCAGCGTGTCAAGATTAATCGAAATTGGCCATTTTCGATACAAAGAAAAAAAAAGTCCAATTTTGTTGTGCAGTGTAATTATTGTGTAAGTAGGACTGGACTGCGCAATTGATATGGTGCATACAAGAAATTGTGCAAAGAGTCATACTATGCTTCAAAATTGTTGCCACTGTGTGCGAGCAAGGCCCAAATAATGTGAATGGCATTGTAACCGTGACTCGTTACAATCTATCTCTCGGCGATTGCGGATGAGCACTCAGAAGGAATAGCGAATCCCTGTGGCAATGGCCGAGAAAAATAAAAAATAAGTATCAGATAGGTGTCACGACCTATTAAGTGGGCACGTGTGATAATGCCCGTGGATTCGACCACTAAGCGACAAGAGGCAGTGTAATAAGTAGGTTCAGTATGTATCTGGTAGAAAATATATGTATTCTGTGAAAGATCAGTGCCGTTGTACAGAAAGTGTATGTACGCGATCGTATTCGTAGTGCGATGCGTGTGACAGACCACACGTATTGCTATTCGGCGTTGTATGTATGATCTCTGGCACAGAGATGTACGCGAGGTGGTGTACGCGTTCTATTTATAGGAATGTTCGGTATGTTTACAAAATGATACTGCACACACAGGCGCTCGTGTATACGTCTGGGAACTGCAGACTATGGCTAGAAGAGCCGTACACAGCTGTTCCTTTGTAACAAAAACGCGACGGTGTCTATCGCTTGTCTTACGACTCAGGAAAGCCTGGCGTGAGTTGCAAATATCGGAGTGGCAGAGGGCTTTCACCGATGAGTCGCTAAAACGCGGCGTCTATCAAGATATTCCCTCTGAGGTGACCTAATATCTATACGAGTCTATGCAAGTGTACAATTATATTGTGCCTGTGAGTACTTCGGCGACGACAACGACCAGTCGGCGGGGGATACAGCCAAGTACCAGCCGTGCAACCAATCAGTTTTGCCTTGTTGTCACAGGTTTCTTTGATTTACTGAGTGACTCGGACTTAGGTCAAATACAAGCTATGTCTCTACTGCAAATTGTTCTTTATAATTCTTACTACGAGAACACTTCGGCGAAGGAATCTAACCAGACGGCGGGGGACAACAGTCAAGTGCATCCAATCTACCTGCCGATAGCTATCTCGTAGTGCTTTTGTATTTACGGAAACTGCCTTCCACGGGAAAAAGTCCCTGCCAAAGGGGGCTCGCAATTACGCAAAGCCGGCAATGACAGCAAACCATCCACCGAAAGGTTAACACACTGCGAGGAGTCGGGTAGGCCGAAGACGGACGGCAAGGGGTACAGTTAAGTACCGGTCGAGTGTCTTGGTCAGGCACCTTATTCCTCCGTGGATCTAATAAATATGTCTTACGTTCTACTCTTTGGAATTATCTTGAAGAACGACCGCGTCAATTCGAACTAGTGCTTCCTCGAGTAAGGGAGTCAGCTTGTAGGATGTTGCATGCGTGAATTTATAGTTACGGAACGTTTGTTTAACCCTTTTATAGCTCTGAGTGAATTTAATACAGAAATTGAGATTTTACTCGTGATTTCCCTATTATCCACACAGGCTCGCCTGAGACGTTTCAACGTGTTCTAAAGACCGTGATGCAATATTCAAATCCTTCTGCTATGAGTGTACTGTACGTACCTCGACTTTGGATACTTCGTAGGCTAGTGAATTTAGGATGGGTCTCGTTCTTGCGTAATGAGGATGGCTAGGCCTCTAACTCAAGATAAGACAAAATTGCATTGCGAATTCGGGGTTTCTATACCCGCGGTGGAGTAATTACACATGCGAGAGGGGGTGTCCCTCTGTCGATGTAACCACCGCGGCGCGCGCGAAAGATCTCCCTCTATTGAGGGCTCGATCTATCACTTGTGGTATATGCGCGGTGCACAGTCATGCGTGTACGGATGTAACGTCTTAGAAATACGGTTACAGCATAAGCACATTGATTCGCGAAACAAAGACAATGTGTTTAATTGAAGGGAACTGATAAATATGTATTTACATTTCATGTTTGCATTTATTGTTGGAACAGGAAAGTAACTAAGTTTGCTTTTTCCAGATAGAAAAATTGAAATATATGGACAAAACATATTCAAAATTAATTCAAAACAACTTTTTGAATAAGGAGATTGAAGTATTTTGGGAGATGCTTCGTGCCGAGGTCAGGAAGCTCACTATAACGAAGAACCGAATGCAGATTTCGAAAAATTATTTTGACAATATGGACGATATTATTATTGGCCAGAAAAGGCTATTTGCTTCATGGGCGATATTGGAATTAGTGTTCGAAATTGACACCGCATTGATCGGCCACATTATCAAACAGATGCCCAAAGTGGCTGCACGTCACATTAGGAATCAAAATATTCCTAAATTTAAAGCGAGTGTTGCAGCCCAGGCTCTCAGCACAACAATGGCTGCATCCAACAAGAGGTTTGTTCATTTTGTACAATAAAATTTTGGAGCACTGCAACAAGACTGTGGTAATTGTAAAGTTGGCCGGCGTTACTCCACGCAGAGGATAGGAGGTTGGCAGGTGGTCGTTGGCAGAATTTCCCAGCTCGGATTTCAGAACAAACCCAGGGCGTTTTAGGCCGCGTGGGCGTACCTTTATTGTCGCAGAAGAATACAGCACTCGCGTCCGAAGGAACGTTTTCGGTTTTCGCACTATTTTGCAACAGTGGGCTCGCTTACGTGCTCGCAGGAGCAGAGGTAACGGTAATCTAGACGCCGCGCGGTCTCGCTCCTTTTCGGTCATATCATTTTGAACGTAACGGTCCTCCGATGGTGGCCTGAGAGGCAAGGGGGCGCAGCCTCGGGTCAGCGATCGGGGGAAACCGTCAGCCCGCTTGTCACAACATTGCGGCAAGCAAGCGTCAGGTGTGCGACTTTCCGACCGCTGACGGCCGCGCCCCGCGGATCTTTATCGCCTCTCCTTATGTTCAAACGGCCGAAAAGGTCGGCCGGAACATTCCGCCCGCCTCAGCTATGCTGATGGAACCGACAGGGGTGGTGAACCCTCCGCCCGCCGTGAAGGGTCACGGGGACGGCTAACCCACCACGGAGGAGCGCTACCTGACTTATTCTATTCGGAGGACGCCTCAGAGGAGGCGTCGCTGGGGCTCACCGGGAGCCTCACGACTTGAGTTACCGGACGCACTAAGGTGCCGCTCGCCGTTCTTAACGTAACTACTCGCACCTTGCCGTCCGGTCCGGGGTGCACGTTCATAATGCGTGCCAGACGCCACGAAGCCGGAGGCAGGTTCGCTTCTCTTAAAACTACTAGGTCTCCCACTTGGAGACTCTGCGCCGGACGCCACCATTTACTCCTTGCTTGTAAGGTGTGCAGATACTCCTGCTGCCAGCGCTTCCAAAACGCGCGAGTGGCCTGATGCACCAACTGCCACCTCGAGCGTGACAGGCTGGTTTCAGCGGAAGAGGCTTCTCCCGGAAGGGTAAGCAGAGGGGCTCCCGTCAAAAAATGTCCCGGAGTAAGGGCCGCTGGATCGTCCGGATCTGAGGATAAGGGGGACAACGGACGCGAATTGAGACAAGCCTCTACATTGCACAGAAAGGTGCACATCTCTTCAAACGTCAACGTCAGTTCCCCGATAACCCGACGTAGATGGTGCTTGGTGGATTTGACCGCGGCCTCCCATAATCCGCCAAAGTGCGGGGCTCCCGGTGGCGAAAAATGCCACCGCACTTCCTGTATATTCAGCACCGCGCTCACCTCCGCAGAGGTCATGGCCTGGTGGCCGAGGTCGTGCAATTCGCGCGCGGTGCCGCGGAAGTTAGTGCCATTATCCGAGTATACGTGGGCCGGGCACCCCCGGCGCGCCACAAACCTACGCAGGGCGGACAAAAACGCGGCCATTGTGCAATCGCTTACCAGCTCCAGGTGTACCGCGCGTGTTACGAAACAAACGAATACGGCAATATATGATTTAAAGGCCTTGATCCCGCGGCCTTTGGATGCACGTGTCCGAATCGGACCGGCATAGTCGATGCCGGTCGTATGGAACGGTCGAGACGGCGTGACTCGCCTCTCCGGCAACGGAGCCATGGTCTGCGAGGCCGGAAGGGCCCTATGACGAGTGCACTTGACGCAGTGCCAGACCACGGACCGAACGGTTCCCCGAGCCCCCAACAACCAACACGTTCGTCTCAGGACGCTCATAGTGAACTGAGGCCCGCCATGCAGCGTAAGCTGGTGTACGGCTCGGACTAGCTGTTCCGTGACTTGATGCTTTGGTAGCAATATGGGGTGTCGTTCGTCGTATCGAAGACCAGACGCCGCTAAGCGGCCTCCCACGCGTAGCAACCCTTCCGGATCAATGAAGGGCGACAATTTTCGGAAACGCGACTTCGGACCGATGGGTCCTCCCTGCTGTAGTCTCTCTAATTCGTCGCCGAAAAACGACGCCTGGAGCCAGTGAAGCCAGTGCACGCGAGCGCGGTGGAGAAAAGACGGCTCGTTACTCTCCCCTACTTTCTCCGCACGACGGGGACTGATTTTTGCCACGAATTTCAGAACTAACGCGGTGACCCGAAGGAGCTTCTCCCAGGAAGAAACGCTCCCTGGGAGAGGGTTTAATGGGCTCACGGGATCCGGAGTGGCCACGCCTAAGGAGCAAGCCCTAAGTTCCTCGCGCGTGGTGATATTAGCGGGCCTACTCGGCCACCTTGAGCACGGGCCCTGCAGCCAGGCGGGACCCGTCCACCATAATTCGAGCGTTAATAACTCCTCGGTACTAATTCCTCGCGACGCGCAGTCCGCGGGGTTGCTTTCCGAACGAACGTGTCTCCAGGCGACCTGCGGTATGGAGTCCAAAATATGCGCTACCCGGTTAGCTACGAATACGGTCCACGTAGAGGGGGTCCGCGACAGCCAGGACAGAACGACGGTGGAGTCTGTCCACGCGAAGGACTCTAGGCGCGGAAGGCGCATTTCTTTCGCGGTGCGTTGCATCAGGGTGGCAAGCAGCGCCGCCGCACATAACTCTAAGCGAGGGATGCTTACCGTTTTGACCGGCGCCACCTTGGTACGCGAGGCAACGAGAGAAGTCTGCACACCGCGCCCGCTCAATGTATCGCGTACCACCAGGTACACTACCGCCGCGTAAGCGCGGGACGAAGCGTCGGCGAACCCGTGCAGCTCGTAGCACGTATCCTGCTCCACCGATCGGACACCGTACCAGCGTGGTACACGGGCCTTCTCCAATTGAGGCAAACTGGCGATAAAAGTCCGCCACCGCTCTTGTATATGTGGAGCTGGGGCGACGTCCCAGTCATATTGCTCGAGCCAAAGATCCTGCAGCAGGATCTTTGCCACGATTAGCACGGGAGCCGCCCAGCCCAGGGGGTCGTACAGCCTCGCGATAATCGACAAAATAGACCGTTTCGTTGTCGACGGAGCTGGTTGTGGGATGACAGCGAAGCAGAAGACGTCCAAGTGCGTATCCCATCCTAACCCTAATACTGGCTGGCTGCACGTGGACCCCTGGGTCAGGCGGACTGAGGATTCAGCGCACTCCTCAGGGTGGAGGGCCTGGGGTGTGTTTGCGGCCCACTTGCCGAGAGTGAACTCCCCCTTCCGAAGTAGAGCTTCAAGCTCCTCGCGACGCGAAACGGCCTCCTCAACACAGTCACCTCCGAATAAAACGTCGTCGACATAGAAGTTGTCGCGGAGAATCGTGGCGGCGGTCGGAAATGCCTCCTCCTCGTCCCTTGAGAGCTGCAGTAAGACGCGTTGCGCCAGAAATGGCGCACAAGACATGCCGTAAGTAACTGTGTTGAGGCGAAATTCGGCAAGGGCCGAATCTGCAGCGCGCCTCCACACTATACACTGTAGATTTACATCGTCCTCATGGACGCGGATCTGCCGGAACATTTTCGCAATATCGGCCTTAATACCAATGCGCACCGTACGCCAGCGAGAAATGATGGCGCAAATATCTGTTTGGAGCTTAGGCCCCGGCAGGAGGTGGTCGTTCAGCGACCGTCCGGTGGAAGACCGGCTAGAAGCGTTGAACACAACGCGAATTTTCATCTTTCCTTCCCCGTCGAATTTCACCACAGGGTGGTGGGGGAGAAAAACTCTAGTTGGCATGAGGCCATTTCCCGGAAAGGGGCGGATCTCGGACATATGGCCCAGATTCTCATATTCCCGAAGGAACTCGCGGTACGCGGCTTCCAAAGGACGGGCGCGAGCGAATCGGCGCTCCACGCTCCGCAACATGGACAAGGCCCGGTTTCGTGAATCCCCGACATCTACCTCGAGCTCCGGCTTCAGAGGAAGCCTTACAACATATCGGCCGTCCTCAAGACGT
The DNA here is from genome assembly GCA_963942575.1 of Priocnemis perturbator. Classification (NCBI taxonomy): domain Eukaryota; kingdom Metazoa; phylum Arthropoda; class Insecta; order Hymenoptera; family Pompilidae; genus Priocnemis; species Priocnemis perturbator. The sequence goes on along the minus strand of OZ012644.1, from coordinate 21,838,160 downwards.
GACACCGTTCGAAGAAAGTGGTTTTCGCACCACTCGTCGTCTGGATGGAGCGTCCCGACAGTGGACGCCTCCTCCAGCTCCCAAAAACGGCGTAATTGCTGTCTCAACTCGTCGTCATACGTCCCATGCAGCGTCGCCGCCTGAATCGGGCTGGAAGCGTCCGCGGTTGCGTCCGGTCCCAATATCACCCACCCGAAGGCGGTGTTTTGGGCGAAAGGCTGGTCGTCAGGGCCTAATCGCAGCCCGTTCCGAAGAAAGGCCCCGATTTGATCAGAACCAATTATGAGTTCAATCTTACCCTTCCAGCTCGGGTCAGGATCGGCGAGGCGCAATCCACGAAGGTGTCTTAATTGCATAGTCTCGCGTGTAAGATTCGGCTGATATGCAGTCAGCCGTGGCAATACGAAGGCATGCATTGACTTCTTGCCCATTTCGCGATCGTCCCAACGGACTACAAAGTCCACGCGGCCACGCGCCCTTCCGACGGGTACGTCCCCTGCCCCCGAGACGGAAACCGAGGCGTTGGTCCGTGAAAGGCCCAACGATTGGACAAGAGACTCCGACGTTAAAGTCACTTGCGACCCCTGATCCAGCAAGGCCCGGACCGGCAACACGCCTCCGTCGCGAGTCTCTATTTTTATAACCGCCGTGGCCAAAATAACCGGCCGGATATCAGAAAATCCCTCCGCAGCGCAATTGAACACGGCGGACGGCACGCAGTCATCATGCATCGTCTGTTGCGTCTCTGAGGTTGTCGTATGACTACTGGCGGCACCCGCGCGATAGCCGCTGGTCTCGCCGTCGACGTGCAATAAAGTATTGTGTGCTCGTTGGCACACGGCACATCGCGATTCGGAATTGCAACTTGCCGCGGCGTGTCCCATTCGGAGACATTTGAAGCAGCAATTATACTCGCGCACGGCCTCGCGCCGAAGGGACGGGAGCAATTTCTTAAATGATTCGCAACGATACAATTCGTGTTTCGTCTGACAGCGCGGACAGCTGTTCTTGTTTGTTGACGTCTGATGTACGCGTACGGAGCGGAGTGAGGGACGGCGCGACAGCGGTTTAGGAGCAGAAGGCTCGGAGATTCTACAGGGCGAATCCTCTAGCGCTGTTAAAGTCAATGTACGGGTATTGATAAACTTAGTAAAATCTGCGTAAGTCGGCGGATCCGTACTCGCACCGACAGATCGCTCCCACTCCTCTCGAGAGGCGCGATCCAATTTATCGACTAAAATCTGCACTAGCAGATCATCCCAGTGCTTTGTGGAACGCCCTATATTTGCGAGCGATGTGAGCGTTTCGGCCGCTCGATCGCGCAAGCGCTTCAAGTCATGACCAGCTGTGTTGTCGCGTACCGCCGGTAGAGACAAAAAATCTTTGACGAGCTCGCGCACGAGAATCCGTTTATTTTCGTATCGCTCCTTGAGAAGTTCCCACGCACTCTTAAAATTAGCGGATGTAATCGCGATATGTTTGGTCGCGGATTGCACTTCCCCTTCTACTGTCCCCTGCAGGTAATGCAGTCGTTGCACGTCGTCCAAAGACGGATCGTTAATTACTAACGCCTCAAACTTATCGGCAAAACTCGGCCATTCCGTTATGACGCCCGTGAATCGCGGGAGCGGAATACGCGGGAGCCGTCCGAGCGAGTGACTCTCTCCGCTCGACTTCAAATCGCCCTTGGTCGCTGCCGGAGCGGACGCCGAGCTCGCGATAATTTCGATGAAGAAATCGCTTGCCTGTTCGTATAGCCCTTCCGCCTGGTCATAGATGTTGTCGGTGAAGTATTTTCCCAGGCGGTCCTCCACCGTGGCCTACAGTTCCAGTTCGAGATGCAAACGGGTGCAGGAACTCCAGTCCGCGCGCAGTCGCTGCAGGCGTTCCTCGGCGGTCGCCACTGAGAAGTTGGTTTTCCCAAGCTTCTTATAATTGGGAAGGATTCGGTCGATGCGTCTGATCGTGAGCTCCTGCTCCTTCAGCAATGCCTCCATGGCGGCAGACCTGGACTGGCACTATTGGCTCGACACGAAGTCACTTAAGTCCAAGACAATTCCTGGTCCAAGAGAATTCCTCGTCCAAGAGAATTCCTCGTCCAAGAGAATTCCTCGTCCAAGAGAATTCCTCGTCCTCTCCTCCCTCGAATGTGAACAGTCACTGGGTGGTGATATCCGGCTCGAAGGACCAGTTTGTAAAGTTGGCCGGCGTTACTCCACGCAGAGGATAGGAGGTTGGCAGGTGGTCGTTGGCAGAATTTCCCAGCTCGGATTTCAGAACAAACCCAGGGCGTTTTAGGCCGCGTGGGCGTACCTTTATTGTCGCAGAAGAGTACAGCACTCGCGTTCGAAGGAACGTTTTCTGATTTCGCACTATTTCGCAACAGTGGGCTCGCTTACGTGCTCGCAGGAGCAGAGGTAACGGTAATCTAGACGCCGCGCGGTCTCGCTCCTTTTCGGTCATATCATTTTGAACGTAACGGTCCTCCGATGGTGGCCTGAGAGGCAAGGGGGCGCAGCCTCGGGTCAGCGATCGGGGGAAACCGTCAGCCCGCTTGTCACAACATTGCGGCAAGCAAGCGTCAGGTGTGCGACTTTCCGACCGCTGACGGCCGCGCCCCGCGGATCTTTATCGCCTCTCCTTATGTTCAAACGGCCGAAAAGGTCGGCCGGAACAGTAATGAATAATTGAAAATAATTTTGTAGAGGATCATTTTTGACTGTAAATCGTCTGAGAACAATGCCGGTCATGTAGGGAGTCACCACGGCTATTATAGTTGTAGGGAATTTTGTGATTTTATCGCGTGCTACGCACCCATGGTCGCGAGCGAGCGAAGTGTAGTGGGGAAAGGGCAGTAGGTACGAAGTGCGCGCCGATCCGCGAGGCGTTGCAACGCGAAAAAACGTGTTCAGACGCGTCGAAGCTGAGCTGGCGAGCTGGGCTATCGAGCGGAGTACGCTAACCTGTAAAGACCTGTGTTAAATAAAACTAAATTACACCTGAGTTAATTTCCTGACATCAGCCTGAGTAGTAGTATACACGCCCCTACACAGTTCAATTCTTCAATGATGTCTTTGACTCCGTCAACGGGGCCACAAACCAACTCAGGCTACACACGACCGAACGGTGGCAACCCGTCAGCGACAGAACCTTTCATATGGATTTCTGGAAGGAAGCCGTGAGCTGTCTCAAAAAGCTAATATGCTTTGTAGACCGTATAAAAAAACTGCTCGACAGGTACCCCCCGCAGGGGGCTCCCGCCCTGGTGGTGTGTGACCTCTGGGGCTTAGCGTACCCACGGACCCGACATACGCTCATACTGGACGCATAATCGGCTGCTTGGGCCGTGCGTCCACTCCACCGGAGGATAATCGGTAGACGGGGTTAGGGGGCCCGCCGGTGGTAGTGGTAGGGCGGCGCGTGGGAACGTCCCACCCGCGTCGTTCTTAGCTGCCACCGGTCCCCCAACCTTTGGGACGGCACCCCTCTTTGGAGGTCATTGGGGTTGCAATCGTCGTGGTAATTTTCCCGGTGTGGGAGCTGCACTGAATCAGCTCGCCTTACCATGGTGGCAGAATTATGGGAGAGGTTTAGAAAGGCCTCGCTTCCACCAGTATTGTGAGGGACCAAGCGACCCTCTAGACTGGTAGCTGTCGCAAGACGGCAAGATCGAGCGTGAACTCGATCATTGAAGAGCGTTAGTGTCATATAGACCTAGAGTCGTGGTGGTCTCTGGCCTTCGGGCCCGCTCGCGTAAAAGACAACAATTGCTCGAAAGGTACCATCGATGAACAATTGGATTACCACACTGAACGCCTTTAGATTACTTTGGCGTACTCTAAGGAATCTTGATTTCAAGAAATTTTGTCCGCGATATGTAAACTCAGATTCCTTAGATAACTTTTTCGGATCATTAAGGAGTCACGGTGGCAGAAATGTTAATCCGACATGACTACAATTTGCAAGTTTGTATAAATAGCTTCTGATTAATAATCTTACATCTATAAAAACTGTAAAGGGAAATTGCACAGATGATGGACCAGTGGCCTTGTTTTGACTTCGTGGCTTCGCGAAATTAGGTCGAAATCTGGAGAGAAAAAATAATACTTCTTCTTCAAGTAATATTCGTCAGAGCGCCGACGATAAAAACAAGTATACACTATTCCATGATCTGGAGTCAAATAGAACTGGAACTTGCATCAACAAATCCCGTATTTTTACAAAATTATTGAGTTTTACTAAGAATATGAGCTACTGCGAATGTGTTCATGACATAAAGACTTTTCAATATTATAACTCTATTTTCAAAGAGACATGTGCCATTATGGATAGCAACATTTCGTCTTTTTGTTTAAAAAAACATATAGTTCAACATTTTAAATTGCCTCTTCTTTTACTGTTAGATTATTCGTTCATTTCTTGCGCGACACACACACATGAGTTAAAAGAGAATTTTACTAAAATTATTTGGGCGCCACCGCAGAATCATTCTTGGCCAAACAGGCAGTAAAGCAGTATGAAAAGTCGCTGTACAAAAAACAATTGGTAAAAGTTCGTCGGGTTGCATTTCTTCTACCGCAAAAATTTTTAGAATTTAATTGTATATGTAGGAACTGATTGTGCTGCTCGCCATTATGTGTGTGCGTGTGTGTGTGCCAGTGCGTATGCGAGCGTGAGTGTGGATGCGAGTGCCGTGCGAATTTCACGCAATGCGCTGGACGACGGGCGGGTGTTTTAAAAAGACGGACGCGATGTGACGTGAGTGGCAACGGAGAAGACGGAAGACAGTGACGAACGGTACGGAAACACGGAAGGACGAAACAGAGGGTTCAGACGGAACCCCTGTTGCAACGACGCAAACCGCAAAGACGGATAATAGGACGAAGGCGTGCGTGACGTTTATTGTTAATGTGTTTTGTTCGTTTTGTTCAGTATAGTTGTTCGTTCTTTTCAGTATAGTTGTTCGTTCTGTTCAGCACAGTTTTGTTGTGTGTCGTGTGCCTTGTTTAATAAAAGCTAATAATTGAAGTGTGTTGTTCCGGACGTGTGCACTCGTTTCTCGTTCATTCCAACCGCTGTAGCATGTCTCCTGAAAGATCCTATATATATGTTAGATTTTATAGAAATATGGCGTCTTTTGCGATCGATTCAAAGGTTCCGGGGTAAGTGCCGTGACCCTTGACAACAGTCCTCTTTCCAGAGAGTTCGGTCTCCCCCGAACTCTCCCCACTATATGGCCTGTTGCGAGATGAGGAACGCCAGTTATTTAAACTTCCGGGCGATGGCGCCACTTCCGCCTAGCAACACTGCCGTGAGGCGCCTTACTGGCCCACTGCGTACTTCGAGTCCTTCTTCTTCCGCCACTCTCTGTGACGGGCACATGTGTAACAGTTTTTTCTTTATCTTTGTAAAAGCTTATAAATGCTCTAAGGCCAAATAAAGTCCTCTTGTAAAGCACACCTAATCAGTTTATTCACGCAACAGGTTATGGGCCCAGTCTCCGTGACATAAAGAACAATTAAGGTGAAATAAAGTAAAACTGATATTTGAGGCTAAGTGCAATACAAGTTCAAAATGGCCGAGCACACGCGGTTCAGCGTTGCTAAATTGAATGGAGAGAACTACCAGGTTTGGAAGTATAAGTTAGAACTGTTGCTGATGAAGGAAGACCTGTGGGATATAGTTAATGAATCACCACCAGTTCCGCTGACTCCTGCATGGTCGAAGAAGGACGGGCAGGCACGTGCCACGATCGGACTACTTGTCGAGGATAGCCAGTTGATTCATATCCGTCAAGCTAGTACCGCCAATCAGGCTTGGGTGTCTCTAAAGAGCTACCACGAGAAATCAACGCTTTCAAGTAAGGTTTTTCTTCTTAAAAAGATATGTAATCTGAGACTGTCAGATGATGGCAATATGGAAGCACACATAAGTACCATGGCTGATATGGTAGACAAGCTGGCTGCATTAGGGGAAAAGCTTATGGATCATCTAATTGTTTCCATGCTTCTAAGTAGCCTCCCAGACTCTTACAGCACCTTGATAACTGCATTGGAGAGCAGATCTGAGGATAAATTAACACTTGAGCTCGTTAAAGGCAAATTAATTGATGAGTTCCGTAGACGTAAAGGACAAGAAATACAAGAAAGCACAAACAGTACTGCAATGAAAGTGACATATACAAAAGACCAGCTACCGGATCAAGCTGAATCAAAATGTTTCTTCTGTAAAAAGCCTGGTCATCAGAAGAAGAATTATCGAAAGTATATTAAATGGAAAGTCAATAAAGAAAAGCCTAAAGACAAAGCTTCTAAGGTAGTGCAAGAGAATGATGAATGCTGTTTCTCTGCACAAACATGCAGTAGTGTAAATGATGTATGGTACATTGATTCCGGTGCCACAAGCCGTATGTCAGGTGATAGAGCTTTCTTCAAGGAAATTAAGCATATAGATGGCACTGTACAACTTGCCAATAGTAAAAAGGTGAGTTCAAAAGGCATGGGTTCAGGCACAATTCAGTGTTTGAATGGCAAAAATGAAGAGGTTACAGTAACCATAAAAAATGAAATTTACGTGCCATCACTTGAGGGAAGTTTGCTATCTGTAAAGAAACTCACAAAGGAAGGATACACCGTGCAATTTAACAATAACATGTGCAATATTATGAAAAACGGTGTTATAGTTACCAGTAGGATTACAGGCTCTGGGTTATACAAGTTAAAAACTGTAGAGAGAGCATTAAAAACTAGCAACAAAGGCAGACACAGTAAGAATTGTCAACATTTTTGGCATCGACGTTTCGGTCATCGCAACATGCAGTCAATTAAGCAAGCTGCATCCAAGCAATTAGCTACAGGTTTAAAGATTGTTGACTGTGGAATGAGAGAAACCTGTGAACATTGCATCAAGGGTAAACTTGCACGCAAGCCGTTTCCAAAAGTTTCAACAAGCAGCACTGCATCTATCCTTGAGTTGGTGCATACAGATATTTGCGGGCCGATGCGTACGATGACTCCTAGCGGGAATAGATATATCCTTACAGTTATAGACGATTATAGCCGATTCACGAAAGTATGGCTAATGAAAAATAAGTCTGATGCGGTTGAAATAATCAACAATTTTATTGAAGAAATGAAGACTAAGTTTGCCAAAAAGCCGAAGATTATAAGGTCAGACCGCGGACGGAAATACGTAAACATTGATATGCAGACATACCTAAAGAGAGAAGGAATACAGGCACAGTATACGGCTGGGTATTCTCCCCAACAAAATGGAGTTGCTGAGCGAAAAAACCGCAGCATTATGGAGATGGCACGCTGCATGCTTCTGGATGCCGGAATGGACACTAAATACTGGGGTGAAGCTGTTGTCGCAGCGAATTATTTACAGAACCGTCTTCCGACCAGAACGACAGGCACAACGCCATTTGAACGTTGGTATTCGAAGAAGCCTGATGTGCAACACCTCATTATATTCGGATGTCCTGTCTATGCACACATACCTGACGTACAGCGAGGCAAGTTGGACGCCAAAGCGAGGAAATTAACGTTTGTCGGATACTCTGAGGAATCCAAGGCGTATCGTTTGCTAGATAAGGCTACAAACAAAATTGTGATATCCAGAGATGTGCAATGCCTTGACGGACATATAGAAATGAAGTTTAACAGGTGTTTGAACCCCATAAGACTGAAGACATAAAGACTGAGCTTAATATATCTGAAGTAGTTATAAGTAAAAGTCCTAGTCCCGTGGATCCGGAAGGTACACATGATGATTCGAGAGCAGATGAATCAAGTGGAAGCCTTGATGAATATGAAGAGGCACATGAGGAATTACCCTTAAGACGCTCCGAACGGACAAATAGAGGAGTGCCTCCCGATAGATATGATCCACAGGCTAGACTCGTCACACAGTTGGGTGACGAACCCAAGAGTCGGACGGAAGCCCTAGCTGGCCATGATGCAGATCGCTGGCAAGCAGCTATGGATGAAGAAATCCAGTCTTTATCAAGGAACAGGACATGGGAATCCGTGAAGGCCTCCATAGGACAGAATATTGTAGGATCGAAGTGAGTCTACAAAATAAAGAAAAACGAGAGAGGTGAAATCATAAAATACAAAGCTCGACTGGTGGCTCAGGGATTTTCGCAAAAATTCGGAACAGACTATGATGAAGTCTTTGCACCAGTAGTAAGACAGACAACCTTGAGGACACTCTTGGCAATCGCTGGAAAGAATAAGTTATTGATTTATCACTATGATGCGAAGACAGCATTCTTGAACGGAGAACTAAACGAGACCATTTTTATGAAACCGCCACCTGGTTACGAGGCGGCAAACGGAGAAAATATGGTTTGTAAATTGCGGAAATGCATATACGGGCTTAAACAGGCGGCGAGAGTTTGGAACATAAAGCTCGATGAAATGCTGAAAAACGCATAGTTTCAACAGAGTGAAAATGACCCCTGTTTGTATCGCAAAACTATATCGGACAGTCGGCTGTATCTGGTTGTGTATGTGGCCGACATACTCATCGCTTGCAAATACAAGAAATTATTCGAAGACACAGCGGATTTCTTAAAAGAAAACTTTGATTTGTGCAATCTAGGCGAACTCAAGCACTATTTAGGTATACAGGTTCACAGAGAAGATAACGGCATGTACGCTATTGATCAAACTGCGTACATTGAGAAGGTGTTACAGAAGTTCGGATTGCAGCATGCAAAGTCTTCAAAAGTGCCTCTCGATCCTGGATATTTTAAAGCTACTGAGAATCAGGAACTACTCAGTAATAATGAAAAATATAGAGAGGCAGTTGGAGCATTGCTATACATAGCAATCAACACGCGTCCTGACGTTGCGGCTAGTCTATCCATACTAAGCAGATGTGTTGCGCGCAGTGATAGAAGATTTGGCATAAAACACCGAATGTGCTGCCGAGAGTGGGGATAGAAGCAAGGTGTGTGCGTGGCATGTCTGTGTGCGATGTGCGCGCCGCGGTACGGCCATTGTCCATACCGTACGGAGACAAGGAAGGTGCTATGCTCCCCGTCTCCTTTCCACCAAGGCTTGCGTACCGTGACGTCACAACCATCCGAAAGAAAGACAGATCTATGCTCCGTCCCCTTTCCACCAACGAAGCGTCGTTATGACGTCGACGTTGCGCGCGCACCCGGTGGAAAGAAAGGCAGAACTATGCTCCGTCCTCTTTCCACCACGATCGCACGCACGTGCTTCGTTCGGCATACGACAGCGGCAACGAAATTCTCTTTCGACTGGGCAGAGTGAAATGGTCAAAAATACACTTTAGCCGAATTTGTATCGCAAGACGTCATTCGATAGGTGATCAAAAGAAAATGTGCTTTGACAAGTTTGAACCCTCTATCTCCATCACACGGGTAGTTATAGGGTAAATAAAAAAATCGGTTTTTAGCACATTTTCCATATTTAACGGTACGCAAAAATTCTGCAAACAATTCAGAATATTCTGAACATATATATGTATGGTTGAGAATTTTCGCAGATTTTTTTCTTGCAAATCCTAAGCATAAAAAATCAAAAACGTCCAAAAAACATTAAAAATTCCACTTACGTGCTGAAGTTTTCGACCGATTGCATTTTTATAAATTCTGTAGTTAAGTATTGCCATGACTATTATCTCCATTTTTTTCCAGATTTTTTGGTAAGTTGCGTCATGGTTGAAATAAATAAAAACCGATGTTTTCGCCATATTTTGTACGATAACCGAATGAATACTTTAAATATTTCCTTTCCCCTGATATAGTGAGTGAATTTTACGATTCTTTGTATGTCTGCACAGAAGCGAGTGATATACATACCAAGGGAATGTAGTCGTTTCGATTTTATTGAGGATGTGCGCATTTCATAAATATAAAATACCTTCTAATGAGTACCGCTAGCGCAGCGGTTACGAGCTTTTGTGTCGCAGGGTCGCGGCCCGCATTGGTCAAATTTTTGTTTGCTGCGCTTGTTGTTTTTTCTTGCTTAAATTACAGGACGATGAGCCACATTCCTTTGTAAATAATGTTGAACACACTACCATCAATAATAAAACTCATACATAATAAAAAAACTGCATTCAAATGGATTCCATAGCCCACCTACTGACCCAGGATCGCACTTCGCCTAATTCTATCGTCTGGGAAGTGCAACATTTCTTAACCCATATTTCCGCAAGCATTTGAAAGGATCCCACCCACGGGACGCATTTGATTTTTTAATGTATATGTATGCGCATTACATTTCTGTGTTAGTACACAAGTGACCGAATGTCTTTTCTGATACAAATTTTTACGTGGTCTTCCACGCCACCCATGAGGTGCCATGACTAGCGCGTTAGGTTTTTTAATGTGGACCTTCGCCAGTAGCCCTATTCTACCACATTTTTAAATAAATGGTTAATGAGAGTGTCGAATGGAATATATACAGTACAATTAATATCTTTAACACAAGGTAACATTCAACATACAACACATTTTTGACACATCTGTTGCAAGGAGATGTGTCCCTGTCTGGCACAGTGAAGGCCAGACAGAGTTTTGACACATCTCTTGCAAGGAGATGTGTCCCTGTCTGGCACAGTTAAGGGCAGACAGAGTTTTCACACATCTCTTGCAAGGAGATGTGCTATTTAAAAACAATAATACCAGAAAGAAAATAACTGGTTACACAATGTGTTTAGAATTGCCCATAAAATGAACAGTTAAGTTTATGTTTGTTATTATGGGATGCATTAGTCTTGCAAATCTTGAGATGAGCTCGGACTAGCAATGTCTGCTGTATGCTGTGTGACTTTGTCATTCGAACATACAGAATATAAAGTTTCACTTAACATGAGAGACAAATGCTTGTCAGTGATATCGAGATTTGTAGCACTTTCCCTGTTCACTTTTAATGTTGATTTGACAACACAAATTGCATTTATCATGACGGACGAGAGTTTATTTCGTTTTTTTGTTTTCAAATCTGTCAACAAGGAAAAGATTCTTTCCGAATCAGCGTTAGAATTCGGTAGGGATCTCACAGCATTGACGAGACACTTCAAATTGGGATATTCACGAATACGGAAAATTTGTTCCCACATTTCATAAAAATCCAATAGCACTAAGTAATCTTTTTCTGTGTCCGTAAAATCTTGATGCAAAGCAAACCATTCTGCTCTTAAAGCATTTTGATCGAAGCCTCTTAAAGTTTCTGCGACAAAAGAAACATCATTAAATGATGTTTCTCTGTCCATATCACGGAAAGTCGTATGCGGTTCAAAAACTTTTAACTTTTATAAAAATGGGTCATTTACAGGTAACCTTTTACAAATTTCGTCAGCGGCGCTCACGTAAAATTGCAAACAGTTCTTACAAACATTTGCAACTACATCTGTGTGCCCTTCTGACAGCAATTTGTTTAGGTACACTTCACATTCAAGTCCAACATTAATTTCATGTAAAGACTTTTGATACTCAACATGCGAATAATCTAAATTTATAATGAAATCTGGTAAAAGCTCCGATTTCAGAAAATGTTGACAAATTATATGAAGTAGTTCAAATGATTTTGGCTGCAACAACTGAATTCTGGTGTCCAGAGCTTGGAAAAAGGGAGAAAACAAATTGAAATAATATAAAATATTTTTCAGAAATAATAAGTATGCTTTTAAATCAAGACTTTGCATTATTAACAGCAACTGTTCCGACTTGTTTGTCTTCTCAGTTGCATTTAATTGTATCATAAAGTGCTCGATATTATCCCAAGATTCCAATAGTCTCCTAATACATTTCTGTCGTGAAAGCCATCGTGTGTCGGCTAACTACCAAATTTTATGATTTGTTTCTTCACAACATTCAGCATAAAGAGCAGATAGCTTCGGACTGCAGTTAATAAAACTTGTTATTTGCTTTACAAATTCCTCGCATTCGTCTAGAATCATCTTGCATGCATTATTTGCAGCTAGCGCTACGGAATGGCATGGACATGTCAATGTTAAAACATTTCCAGACTTTTCCTCTAGCTTTTTCTGAAATGACAAATGCTTTCCTGTCATGACGCGCGCATTGTCGCATGACAGAGCAATAATATTAACGAATGGAATTTGGAGTTTATACATTTCGTCTCTAAATGCTTCGAATAAGTTTTCAGCGCCAAAATTGTTTGCATCAAGATCGATTAATTTGACTAATTGCGAGGTAATATGTAAACTTTGCGGATGAACGTACCGAACATGAAACGTCATCCATTTCGTATTACAAATATCTGACGTTTCATCGATAAAAATACTGAATTTTGTATTTTGAAGAATGGCCGCAACACGTTCCGTTTCAACCGGAGAGAGGACATTAGTAATAATATTTTTACATTTTGTGTCTGACATAGTCATTTGCTGCAAGATGTCAGATTTTTTTCCCTCGGTTTGAAAAAATGTTAATATTTTTGTGGCTGTTACAAACGAAATATTGTGTTCAGCGATAAAAGCAGCGTATCGAATCTCCGCTGCCTTCTTTCGCATTTCAAAAGATAAATTATCGTCGTTCGTCATATTTACATCTTCGTCAGTTCCTGTTTTTTGAATACATTTTTCTTTTGCAATGTGCATTGCGGATTGTGCGTGCATATTTATAACAGACAGTCTTGCTGTCATTTGCTTTTCACAAAATCTACAAAAAGCTAATGCCCTGTCCTCTGATACTTCACATAGCCATGGTTTATATTGTATCTCGTCTAACCATTGCTTGCGAAACGTTCGTAACTCTGGACGATCTTGTACGAAATTCGTTCTGTTTATTAAAACAGATGTATTTTCTGTCATATTCTTCATATGACACTCAGAATCCGCATGTCTTGAAATGCGTGAAACGCAAGACAAATTTTTTTTGCATATTATGCAATGAAATAGGTTATTATTCAATGGTACTTTGCGTATCCAAGAATTATATCTACTGTCGTGAAGCCAAGCTTCACGAAACTTTTGCCTATATTTGTGTCTTTGCGAATTGCTCATTTCTGTGTATACTAAAAGAGGAACTGACGAAAATGTATTGTAATAATACAACTAACTACAACTAACCTAAATATGAATATTAATAAAGAATACAACTAAACGCTACAAAATAAATCAAATATGCGGCAAGATAACTACTAAAATATAAAAACAAAAATGGAACGAAAAATAAAAATTAATACTAATTTAATAATGCTAAAAGCTTAAAGCATGCGATAAATACTCTCACGTGCCCACGGACGCTCCTGCACTTTATTGGCAACGTGGGAAAAAGCAGTGTCGCCGCGCGCGGAAACAATATGTTGCGAGTTCCAAGGAATAGCAGCTCTCGATGCCACTCGCCATTAATTTTAATCCCTACTCTAGTGTCGTCCGCGTTACGATCTTTCGACGTTGTTGCGGAACCGCCACTTTGTCCCCACACGTGGAAGAGAACGGGATACAATGAATTCTTCACGTAAGTACTGTAAATTATTTTCAATCTTCCTTCATTTAAAGATAATGCATGATCGTATTTGTAAAGACAATGTAATGATCGTTTGAGTGCTATGGACATGGACGCATTATACGTATAAAGGTATCCACGTGGACCATGGACGCATAACTTCGTAGAGAAACAATGTGTTCGACACGCGTCGTCCACACACAGTGCTTCGACCGGGAGTGTACAGGACTGAAGGGGATCAAATTTATGTGTCGCTTTCTTTTTCCCGCAGAAAATGAAAAGGAAGCTGACCACCCGGCGCCCCAGGCCGCCGAACAACAAGCGCAGGCGGCCGTACGCCAGGACTCTGGCCAACAACAGGGCCAGGAAGAGGCCGCCGTGCGCACAGAGCAGCTGCTGCAGCAAATTTTACATTTGCTGCAGCAGCAACAGGCGCCCCGGCCCCAGGAGCCACAGGCACCCCAGGAGCCCCGGCCCCAGGAGCCACAGGCGCCCCAGGAGCCCCAGGCGCCCCAGCCCGCCCAGCCCCAGGTCCAGTTGAAACAAAGTATGATATTAATACTTGTATTATAAGAACATTAGCGACCCATGCACGAACGAGGCTGATTTCGGGTGGGCTCGCTCCTGTATGGTCCGTTATTACCTAATGTAGCATTGTTACAACGAGTGAGCGTGCATGTCAATGTAAGGATGTATCGGTGCGAGTGAGTGCATGCGTGGTATGGTATAAACGTCGCGTACGTGCGCGACTGCAGGTTCGCGTTTGCTATTCCCGAATTTCGGGAGATCGTAAGATCTGCGGGGAGGCCAAGGAGGTGCGTGACGTACGTGACGTGTACGTGAGAAGGACACACGAACGTGAACGGACGAGAAACTGAGAACACTATCAACCGAGCGAATTTAAGAACTGTGTGTGTATGTGTGAGTGGCCGAGTGTGCATAAACCTATGCGAACCTATTTTCTTTTTCCTCCTACAAAATAAACTCGTTACTGTCCACTCATTTGTACAAAAAATCGCTGTGTCACTGTTTTCCCCGCAACTGAATCCCACACTAATATGTGCCACAGTTTTGGTATATTCGTGTATGTTTTTATTTTAGAGCGAAAGAAAAGGGGCGCTGGTCGCAGCAGGGCGACCCGCGGCAGACGCGGCGGCGGACGCGGCTACGGCCGAGGTGCTTCAGATGAGGGGCACCAACATTATTATATCAATTTCAACAAACATTAAAATATTTTGAAAAAAATCGTTTTTTTTTCCATACCACTATTTTCCATTTCCTTTATTTTTCCATACACATAACTAATGTTATATATAGGATTTATTTATAACATTAAAATATTACAAAGGCGTGTACATTTCTCCCGCACGCGGTCAGGCTAAAGCCTAAAAACATTCTTCCTCTCGATTCGCCTCGACACACACACACACGTGCTTCCGTGACGCTCGAGGGAGAACAGTCGCGAATCGCCTCCCGGCCACTCGCACAGCACACAATGCAGAAAACAACCATGCACACTCACATCTACACGCATCATACATACACGGGTCCTACATATATTTAATATATACGCACATGCCGATACGTGCGATACAAGGGATTAGAACCTTATATATTTTTACATCGCCACTCGTTCCGCGACGACGTAGACGTTTTCCGTAGAACAGTTAGACATCAGTATTGAAGAGTGTCGCATTAAGACACTTTACGAGACAATAAGCCTTTTCTTTTTGCTAAGTTCATTTTAATTCAATAAACCTGTGTTAGTTTGTACTCAGTATTGTTCCTCATTATTTTCCGTCGGCTATCCAGAATAGAAATCATAAAGTTGTTGATTGGTGGACGCCACACTAACTGGTCCATATATCCATTGGACATAGAAGAGAGTATCTAAACAGGAATGGATATAGTCAACAGGGAATCAGAGAAATGGAAAAGCAGGGAAGAGATGTATGTGAGGAACTGGTAAATAGGGATAGAGAAAATCAGGGACAAGAACAGAATAATAGAATAAGTAAGACTAGATATAATGTAAAATATACATCCCATAATAACAAAGATGAACTTAACTGTTAATTTTATGGGCAATTCTAGTCACATTGTATAACCAGTTGTTTCCTTTCTGGTATTATTATTTTTAAACAGCACATCTCTCCTTGCAAGAGATGTGTGAAAACTCTGTCTGGCCTTCACTGTGCCAGACAGGACACATCTCCTTGCAAGAGATGTGTGAAAACTCTGTCTGGCCTTAACTGTGCCAGACAGGACACATCACCTTCCAAGAGATGTGTCAAAAATGTGTTGTATGTTGAATGTTACCTTGTGTTAAAGATATTAATTGTTCTGTAGATATTCCATTCGACACTCTCATTAACCATTTATTTAAAAATGTGGTAGAATAGGGCTACTGGCGAAGGTCCACATTAAAAAACCTAACGCGCTAGTCGTGGCACCTTGTGGGTGGCGTGGAAGACCACGTAAAAATTTGTATCAGAAAAGACATTCGGTCACTTGTGTACTAACACAGAAATGTAATACGCATACATATAAATTAAAAAATCAAATGCGTCCCGTGGGTGGGATCCTTTCAAATGCTTGCGGAAATATGGGTTAAGAAATGTTGCACTCCCCAGACGATTGAATTAGTCGAAGTGCTATCTCGGGTCAGTAGGTAGGCTATGGAATCCATTTCATTGGAGTTTTTATTATGTATGAGTTTTATTACTGATGGTAGTGTGTTCAACATTATTTACAAAGGAATGTGGCTCATCGTCCTGTAATTTAAGCAAGAAAAAACAACAAGCGCAGCAAACAAAAATTTGACCAATGCGGGCCGCGACCCTGCGACACAAAAGCTCGTAACCGCTGCGCTAGCGGTACTCATTAGAAGGTATTTTATATTTATGAAATGCGCACATCCTCAATAAAATCGAAACGACTACATTCCCTTGGTATGTATATCACTCGCTTCTGTGCAGACATACAAAGAATCGTAAAATTCACTCACTATATCAGGGGAAAGGAAATATTTAAAGTATTCATTCGGTTATCGTACAAAATATGGCGAAAACATCGGTTTTTATTTATTTCAACCATGACGCAACTTACTAAAAAATCTGGAAAAAAATGGAGATAATAGTCATGGCAATACTTAACTACAGAATTTATAAAAATGCAATCGGTCGAAAACTTCAGCACGTAAGTGGAATTTTTAATGTTTGTTGGACGCTTTTGATTTTTTATGCTTAGGATTTGCAAGAAAAAAATCTGCGAAAATTCTCAACCATACATATATATGTTCAGAATATTCTGCATTTTGTGCAGAATTTTTGCGTACCGTTAAATACGGAAAATGTGCTAAAAACCGATTTTTTTATTTACCCTATAACTACCCGTGTGATGGAGATAGAGGGTTCAAACTTGTCAAAGCACATTTTCTTTTGATCACCTATCGAATGACGTCTTGTGATACAAATTCAGCTAAAGTGTATTTTTGACCATTTCACTCTGCCCAGCCGAAAGAGAAGTTCGTTGCCGCTGTCGTATGCCGAACTAAGCACGTGCGTGCGATCGTGGTGGAAAGAGGACGGAGCATAGTTCTGCCTTTCTTTCCACCGGGTGCGCGCGCAACGTCGACGTCATAACGACGCTTCGTTGGTGGAAAGGGGACGGAGCATAGATCTGTCTTTCTTTCGGATGGTTGTGACGTCACGGTACGCAAGCCTTGGTGGAAAGGAGACGGGGAGCATAGCACCTTCCTTGTCTCCGTACGGTACGGACAATGGCCGGACCGCGGCGCGCACATCGCACACAGACATGCCACGCACACACTTTGCTTCTATCCCCACTCTCAGCAGCACATTCGGTGTTTTATGCCAAATCTTCTATCACTGCGCGCAACACATCTGCTTAGTATGGATAGACTAGCCGCAACGTCAGGACGCGTGTTGATTGCTATGTATAGCAATGCTCCAACTGCCTCTCTATATTTTTCATTATTACTGAGTAGTTCCTGATTCTCAGTATGCCAAATTTTTTATTGTTTTTATGCCAAATCTTGTATCACTGGTTGCGCGGCCTACGCAGCGCGATTGGAACGAAGTAAAAAGAGTATGTACTGCGGTTGTTAGAAGCGGAGCTACCAGTTGTCACGCGAGTAAGAGATGACAGTGCTTATGCAGCTTGGAGATGAAAAAGTGTATTTGTAGTACAGTTAAATATACTTTCTATAACACAATCCCTTTTAGCAATCGTTACATTTGAAGTAGTTCCTGAATCTCCGTCGCGACACACAAGTTCTCGTTAGGAAAATTCCTTTATTATTTTTTCTAAATATCAAAACCAAAATGTGTTCCAAGAGCAAGGTCAGAAAAACCGATAACGGCTATAAATGCTTTAAAGAAGAGTGGACGCCATTGTTTGCTTTTGTTAAAAACTCTGATGGGTTGCCGTTCTGTTTAATTTTTAAAGACCAATTTATTAACAACAAAAAATCAAACCTGGAAAGACATTTCAATACGAAACATAACCAGTTTTCTTACAACTATCCGGCGGGGGAGTCCAGAAAGAAAGCAGTGGAAGATCATGTCACACTAGTAACATTATTTGCAAGGTATGTAACAAATATCGGTCCCAGGGAAGAATTACTTGCACTCCTACCACTCAAAGGACGGACAACTGGGGAGAATATAGCAAAAGCAGTGTTAGACTTTCTCGGAGAGAATAAAATAAATACCAATAACTTAATTTCTATTGCCACCGATAGTGCACCACGCATGCTTGGGTTAAAAAACAGAGGATTTGTAGCTTTGATGCGAAAAGAAATGCAGCACAACATTATGTCTTTTCACTGCATCATTCACCAAGAGTCGTTTCAAGAATTGTTACGTGAAGTAGATAATGAGTATTTCGACCTGTTAATACACAATAAAGTGAGATGGCTGTCGCGAAGCGAAGTGTTGAAACGTATATCTGGATGAAGTTAAGGCGTTTCTAGCAGATAAGAATATCGATCATCCTGAACTATCTGATGATAATTGGCTGTCCAAATTTTACTTCTTAGTAGACATAACATCGCACTTAACAAAATTTAATTTGAAACTTCAAGGAAAAGGGAACATTGCTATTTCCATGCTGGAAGAAATCTGTAGTTTCGAACAAAAACTACTGTTTGTGATTGGTGCTCTCCCTTAGACCCATTCGCATGCCGCTCGCCTCAACGTGCCATTTGTCTTCCGTGCGTATCGCACCTAGTGAGGTCTTCGATTTTGTGAACCCACTTTGTTTATTTGACCCGTGGCGTCCTATTATAGGCCCACGCGTCATTCAATATGTTCCTCGTAACGGTTCCTTCGATGAATGTCACTGATTGGATTTTGTCACACGACGGTGGTGGGAGCCCCACCTCCGTCGTCTTCCCGGGTCGTGGCTGTGCGAGGCCGGTTCTGTTCTACTGCATATACCTTATTAGCTAGTCGCGTAATATTTGCCGAGTAAGACACGTTTTGTGTGTCCAACCCACCGCCTTTTTTGCCTCCTTTTTTGCAGCGAGTGCGACCGCACCTTCGCTCCTCTTTTATTTATTGCACAAGTGCCTGTTTGTGCACTTTAAAAGCGCTTGTTTGTTCGTGACACCTCTTTGATTTAGTATTTGATTTCCGCTCGTCAGAACAATCTTGGTCTGACGAAAATCCTACCTTCCTGGCAATCGTGGCGGCGTATCCCCGGGCGCGCATGGTTTGTACGGTCGTCTTCGATCCTACAGATTTCCTGAGGCGTACGTAGCAGGATAAAATCTTTTGCTGCCTGAGGTATTCGGCCAAGAGATTTCGTGCAGTCGAGCCTCTTCCTTCCTTCCCGCTCTTTGAAAAGGCAGGCTCAAATATTAACTATTCTTCCGTTAAATCATTACTCTTCCGACGCGTTAATTCTAAGCGATTTTACATGTGGACCTTTAGTTTAAGCGCGGCTTCGTTGTTCTTTTGTTCAAAAATAAATGGCGGCTCTTTAATTCCTTGAGTCAGAGTTACGATTGGCTCTGATTTTGTGCATTTTCCTGGATTGCCCCCAGTCCGAATCAGTCCCATCGCGTATGGGTTCCTTATGTGATACAACTACTCTTGTTCGCTTCTGACTTGCAAAGGGGCACCTACTTGCATTTTAATTTGTTGAAGAAACATCATGAATCTGGAGTTTCAATAGAATTTGAATTTTTCAAAGATTGTATGGAGAGAATGCAGAATTGCTTCCTCAAAAGGTTCCAAGAGTTTCGGAATTACAAGAATATATTGTCCTTTTTGACAAAATCGTTGATATGCGTGTCAGAATTTTTAGATTTTTCAATATTCCCTAATTTGGATCGTGTCGAATTTGAATTAAAATTTATTGATCTGAAATCTAAGGAAACAGGGGCATCAAAATTCTCTGATTTGAGACGCAAATTGGAAGAACATGATCAAGAATGCAGTAAACTAATTTCAGAACACAAGTGGATTGAACTTAAAAACATTACTTCTATTGAAAATATTGTTTTTGAGACTGTAACCGTATACATCAGGAATTTATTCGAATCATGAAGGGCCACGATATCCGCGGAATGATTTTATCGAAAGTGTCCGACCTACGCGTGCAGTGGTTACTGCTGCACATGTTTCTGCTCGCTTTTGGGATAGAGGGGGACTCGGAAGTTGGTTTCATAGTGAAATACACAAGCGAATTAATTCTGTAATGTATGGTGCAATATATTCTGCTGCAAAATAGCTGTGAGCTAGTGATTAGGTGCGGCGCTGGTCTTAGATTCAACAAAAATCGGACTGTTTGCGGGCGCTCGTTACCCCGTGGGTATATTACTAGTAGTATCTTAATATACGCGAGCTTGGCGGCGCTATTATCCTAATTATGATTCTGACTGGTACGTTGCTTGTCAGTGAGGGAAATTATAGCTTAAATGTTTTAAGAGAACTGACGTTTTTGTGTAATTAATTAAAGCAGCAGTGCCTCCAGTAGCACTGCTTTTGGATCTCGTTATGAAGAAGCCTCTGCCCGGAACGTGGGCAGGCAGAGCGCCACCACCTGGATCATATACCTTCTTTAACAATCTACGGCACACGTACAAATACACCTCAAGATCCCAGTGAATTGCCCTGACCGGAACGTGGGCGGTATGGGGGTCAACCATTGGCAATTCTATCGATCAACTCACACACTACAGAAGTAAGGCTTCAGAATGAAGCCGAATTGCTCCGACCGGAACGTGGGCAGTAGGGGAGTCAACCAAGCTATCCTTTCAACTTTACCTCGTGATGCGATTGAAAATGCAAGCAGCAGATCAAAGCCAGTACGAATTGCTCCGACCGGAACGTAGGCGGTATGGGAGTCAACCACACCGCTTCAAATGCTGATTTCCGAATGATTTTATAACTTTAACTGGATCACGCTAGACTCCACAAGGGTGAAGGATCTGCTAGCCGGTACCGAGACCGGGTCGCTCACCCACCCTGTTCATACAGCGTGTAATATACGTGAGGGCATATGCACCTCATGGTCAAGTGAATTTATTTCTACTTCAAGTCTACTTGAGACGTAACACTTTTAAATGACTCTACCTAATTACTTTATGCCTTTGCAGCTTTTATAATTGTTTCCTTGGCTCTATTCGGAGTAATCTCTCTCCTGTGAGTTAATCAAATGGAGAATTGTCGATGTGCATTATATTTCGCTAGTATTTCTAAGAGTAATTGGAATTCCGTTTACCGTGATAGTTATAAGTCTGGAGTATCAGGACTCAGTGCGGCAGTTCAGTTTGTACCGGTGACTCCTCCGTTTGAGGCGCACACAAGAGAATGTATGGTAGCGGAGTTTGATTTCTGCGCTCGTCTGACGATATTTTATAATTTCCCTCGTGTCGTGTTTCGAATCGGACTACCCGTGCGTTTGAGTTTTTTCTTAGGCGAAATCTCTACTTGAAATGATTCTAGCTGTGTACCAGTGAGAACATAACTCGCACGGGCTCAATACCCGCCTTACATACCCATCGCCTGGACCTCGGAGAGTGCCCGGGTGGGAAATGATCTCGATTCCTGGTTTTTTCAGTTCTCGTAATTAGCGGAATTACGGCCTAATTCCGCGTAATGGGCTATAAGCCGTGCCATATGGGCCATACGTGGGTTCGAATCTCACCTACGCTTCGCGGGTAACGCTCACGGCGCACCGCCAGACTTTATCGGCTCGGGCGGTCGGTTGACGCCTCACACGGGTTCATACATACTTGGTTCAACTTATTGTTGCGAGCAAACTTTTTCATGCATGAATTTTATAAAAAGCAAATTGAGAAATTTACTGACAGACGAGAGTCTCCAGGCTTGTCTGAACATTAAAATAACGGAATACCAACCGGACATTAAAAATCTAGCAACCGAGATACGAGTACAGATTAGTAGTAGTCGCTAAAGTTGGTTCAAATTGTAACAATTGTTTTATATTTTACTTTGAATATATTTAATCTTGTCCACATTGTAATAACTGTAGGAGTGCTGTGTGAGAGCGATTGTATGTGTGTGCATACGTGGGAGTGAATGCGTGCAAGAGAAATAGCAAAGCGTATGTAGCGTGATTGAGCGACTAAAATAAAGGTTTGTTTGTTCTATCGATCGATAGATTTCGTTTTGCCGTACCCATTCCACGCACGAGCTATAATCCCACATAACTAATAAATTTTACTTGCCTTTAAAAGCGACTTCTTCATATTTATTAACATTTTAATTGAATAAGTATGTGTTTTTATGTTATTAAAGTTCTATGGCTCTTCTATAAATAACGAATCTGTTTTGTACGTCTTTTTGGCTCTTCTGAATCCTGAATTGCCGAACCCTGACCAAGGGGAGACACTACGCAATTTCTCTGATTCCAATCTTCTACTAAAGTGCTTTATTGAATCCAGCCCGGCGAACAGTATTGCAATCTATACCAACGGTAGCTTAAGGGGACTAGGCAGTCAAAAAATTGATTTTTTTTATTTCATTTTTCAATAGTCTAACATCTTGTGCGTAAAATACCGTTTGAATTTTACCAAAATTCGCAAAATTGCGAATTTGGCGGTCAAAAATGTCGCAAGGCGCGCCAATGCTGCTTGCCAAGCTTGGAAAGGGAGGCGCGTGTACAACGCTGATATTAATTTAAAGAATTGCTCAAAAGATAGCCGAATACGTAAAAGAATCGACGAACAAAAGCAAGCTGATTGATCCTGCCGCAGAAAAATCGTATTATGCTCCTGGGGGTCATTAGATACAGTATGTATTGATTATCACAGTGTAAAATCTTTCAAAACTTTAAACGTGTTTTTCTCGGTTTCACATTTTCCTTTCGTTTTGCAGTGATAACTCAAATACCGAGACTCAAATAGACTTGAAAAAAATTCAGCGTGTTCACAGTATGTACAATTTCGGTGTGAACCTCCAAAAAGTCTGCGGAAACTCTAGTTTTTGAGAAAAAAAATCAAACAGACCATTTTTCTAGGCTAAAATCAGGCTATAAGGAAAAAATCGTCTGTTTATAGCTGCCATTTCCGCAATTTGTATTGGATTTCTTTCTTTGAGGTTCAAAGCAAAGCCGTATTATTTCTGAAGATATATGTACAAGATGGCTGCTGTATCGCTTTAATTGTAGTCAAAACTACTGCAAAATGAAGAAGAAACATTTGAAAATTCGCTTTAATCAATTATGTACAACTTTTTGTTCATTGCATATTTTCAACTGCGAATTTTTTTTCGTACGTCTGGTGACCTTAGGAAACATGTTCATGAACGAAAAAGTTCAATTCACATTTATTCGTTTGTAATAAATTACGAAGTGAAGCCTTCGTATTCGACAAATTTGACTGTCCCCTTAACTGAAAACTCTCAATCGGCTGGAGCTGCATTCTATTGCCCACAGTTGAATATCTCACAAAAAATGAGCTTGGATACTAAAATATTAATCTTTACAGCCGAGTGCTATGCCACTAACCGAGCTCTGGATATAGCAAATTCAGACAATTCTGCATATCTTCTTATTTTTAACCACTCCCTAAGCGCAATCAAATCCATACAGAAACCAGCTTTCCACTATAACATCAATATACAACTTATCGAAATTAAGACTAAATACGCTAGTTTCGTATGTAATAGCAGAAACCAAAATTTTATTATGTTCATCTGGATTGCAGCTCATATTAGAATTACTGGCAACGAAAAAGCAGACCTACTTGCAAAAGAAGCAACAAACGAAAGACCCACACCAGATACCCGGGTTTGCTCTTCCGACTTAGTTCGTCACCTCAAAACAGAAGCAAGAATCAATACTAATATTATAATGAAAGAGCAAGGTCTACTTGAAAGTAAAACTACTTCCGGCTTTTCCGCAATGACAAACGGGACCCGTGGTATGTTAGGCGGGGGCTTCCGAGAGATTTTGTAGTTTTTGTGAACAGAAGTCGCTCTAATCACTACAATTTGAACGCTTCATTAGTCAGTTAGCTTTATACCTGATAGTACTTGTGACTGCGGCGCAGAACTACAGGATTTAACTCAGATAATATGGCAATGTCCAAACTTCGAAGAACAAGGCAAACCACTTCTTTCTATGTTCCCCAGACGCAAGTACTGTCTTCCACTCTGTATTAATTCCTTTCTAAGTGGCCCTGACATCAAGGGTTTAAACATAATCTATAACTTTCTTAAACAATGTCTGATAAGAATTTAGAAACAATTAACCAATGTAAATCACACTGTGCAAACTCACTGTAATATTCGAATTACATGTAAGTACACTGTATTCGCTTTATAAGCTACCTAGCTTAAAGGATTAAATAAATAAATAAATAATAGTAATCGATTGTTGATCGATTGATATTGTTAAAAAGTATATTAATAAAACGCAATGTCGCAGATGTTGTGATATTATTTATTGATTACGACGTGGAATGTTGTCGGAACGAGCAAGTACTGTTATCTTTCTGTGCTTATGCAGTCAACGAAGAAGTTGATATTGGACATCTTTGTGTGCCCAGTTGGGATTTTTCGGAAATTTTCAATATTATTATTAAAATTGTTGATATCTTTTATCCGACGATACGCAGCGAAGCATTGATATTGGATAAACTGTTTTTGAAAGTGTCACATTTTGTCAAACAAAAATATTCAAATTGGTTTAGCCAAGATGAACGGGCTCATCGAAAAGACATGGTTTATTTGGCATTTCAAGTGGCATTGTCAAGACGTTCGGCAAACAGATTTTCAAAGTTATCGCATTTGCAAAATGTTTAAACTTTGTACTTCTTTGTGATATACCTGCATATCTTAGGGCTTTTTTATGTCAACGCTTACTAGCTATTTGTAGTATAAATCCAATAATTAACCGACTTCAAAAAAGGATCTTGGAACGACCACAAACATTTTAAATACAATTTTATTTGAATATATTATTTTATTATTTTCAGTGCATTTTCAAACACGGTGTTACTTTTTTTTTAAGTTTTTTATTATATTAGAAATTGCAGGTTATCGCTTTTAGTTCGAATGTTTCTTGTAGATCTTATATATAGCATGGAATACTTTGTTGTTTATGTAATGTGTTTTATTTCTAACTTCGTTTCCGAGATTTTATTTATACGTATTTTAGAAAACATTTAACGTACTCTGGGATGATAAAGACTCCCTTTCGCTCCTTCACGTGGCCCATCCCGTCAACACTATTACTTCACTTACTGCGTGTTGTAATTTACTGCTAGTGAAAGTAATAGAGCAACCAAGTTAAAAGAGAGGTATGTTGTATTTTTTTTTAATTTGTCTTGTTATAATTTTGTCTACGATGTGCGCATGCTTGATTTTCTCAGTGCAGCACACCAACAGCAGTGTCATCAGAAATAGCATCCTGCCGCATGTGGCACGCGTGGTGGGGGAAGAGAGAGAAGTACTATGCGTCGTGTCCGTGAAAGCTACGCGCGACTCGATTGGCTCGTAGCTTTCACGGACATGCACGCATACTACTTCTCTGTGTGCGGCAGGATGTTATTTCTGATGACACTGACCAACAATGTCGGGCAGGGTTGTTTTAATTCAACTAATAATACGGTGGAAAGGAGACAGAACATGGCTCCGTCCTTTTCGTTACGAGGTGCGACGAAGCTGCGCGCGCATCGCAAATAAATCGCGCACGCACACTGGGAGCTCTTTCCGCCACCACTGCCGGCACCAACGGTGTTCAGAGCACCGTCTACCATCACTGGTGATATGGCAACCGCGCATTTTTTACGTACATTTGGCAGCACCGCTCAAGTTATTAATTCTTCAATGAAGTTTCGACTTCTACCAGTCTTAGAGGTAGAATGCGTTCGAACAGGTCTGATTTAATCCGACAGATCGGATACAGCTGAGATACGTCAAAGTTATTTCGCCACGCTCTGCGAAACTACGACTTCGTAAACTCTGAAATCGATTTCGTGAACTTGCGTATACTATTCGTAAACGATTGAGACCAAGAAACTCGAGAAATTCGATAGTTGTCTGCTAACTATACGGAGGTAGGAGCTTCCCTTTCGTGCGAAAGAGCAAACACCTGCTACAGTTAGTGATCGTCTTGTTCGTGTCGGGTGTCATACGATCTAGTCGTGGATTGATCTCGCTCTCGAGGAAGTGTCTGCATTTTGTTTCGTTAATGAAAGAAACAATGTTGAAACTGATTCTGCTGTCCCTTATTACGCTGGCCGCGGGTGAGTGTTGGTGTTTGGGAATGCCGCGACGCCGACCAATCGTCGTCGCGGCATCCTCAAGGCGGCCTGAGGGCCGAGTCACACGCGGTTTTTATGCGAGCGCGCCTTTAACACGCGCAGCACGCGGGCGGCGTTCCCGCCGAATTGGTCGGCCACTACCGTCTCAGCAATTATAGAGAACGCACGGATTGTCGCTATTTAGCTTTCTGGTTATCTCGCATCTTGCTGTACTTTGGATCTTACTCAGTGTATCACGGACTATCTCTCATCTATCTCAGGCGAAGCTCATAATAATACGCACGGTACATCCACACCAGACGACTCAGGCTCTGTACGCGGCGCGAATCGTGCACGTGCACCCGCAAAGGTATAAATCATTGTAAGGCAGATACAATTCATATAATTGCTTATCTCGCTCATTATGACTGTTACTTACACTACCGTAGAGCACCTGTGACCACTATTTTTACCAATAAATAAAGACTCTGTTAAACGGACATTATGTAGACCACGTGGAAACATAACCTCTCCACCGCCAATAGATCTTCTCATTTCCCCCCTTTCCTCTTTCCTTTCATTCCTTCTCATTTCCTCATACCGGGAATCGCGAGATTCTCGAACAGTTGGATTAAATTGTAAATTTTACGTCTTAGTATTTTTTTTTTATTAACCTTCGGGGGTTAGACATAGCAATTGTTACTGTCGGCCAGTTGTGTTTATCCGTGGCATTTTTCTGTTATTTCAGTTCAGGCCAGCGGCGATCTCGTTGTTTTATACAGTCCCGACAGCGTCGGATTTAGCGGAAATGAAGGAATACAGCAAAGTTTATTAACAAATGTCTTTGCAGCCTGTTGCGTATTCACAGTCGCCTCGGGCGGGCGGCCAATGGGCGCCCGCGACGCGCTCGCCCGAGATCAATCATTGCGGTCGATACTCAGGCGATACTCTATGTAAACGCGCCTGCTAATCAGTAGCGCCGCGTCGCGTTCTTCTCGGGCAATTGTTCTCTCGCGGTTCCCGCGCGCTCTCGACGGCCATTACCGTTCCTTTCCTGTGACACAGCAAAAGTGTGCTCTCTCACGTGCGAAGTAACTGGAGATTTTCTGCCAGTTCGTGTTCTCGGGTGTGTGTTTATTACTAGGGATAAGATCAAAGGGATCATTGAAAGACGCTGTAGTGCCCCTCAACTAGTTTAAGACGTAGTTTGAAACGAAACAGATAGATTAAAAGTGATTGATAGCTTTTACTCCATCTGTGTCGTCTCAAAATAGATTTTCAAACAAAGTAAGACGTAGAATACATGAAAGCAGGAAAATATACAAATAACAGCGGAATATATTTTTGAAATTGATAACGGAGACAAATACTTATATTAATTAATATAAAAACTTGTGATGAGGTAGCAGAATTTTCTCTCTTTGTCTTTTTGGAATTCTGGGACAAATATACAGATTTAATCAGTTTTGAACGACGATACAGGCATGGGTTATATATATTTTCCATAGTCTGGAACTGCTGACAGGGACTGCCCTGTCGCGGCGAATTCATAATCGCCGCGCAACTAGAGCGCAACGCTAGCGCCTTCCTCACCTTCGGCTCCCTCCGTCGATCCTCGGCCGACGCCGGATGGACCGAGTAGTTCGGTGGTCGGTTCGAGGCGGGACGGGGGAGCACGCGTGAGGTAAGGCGCCGGTGTCCGACGGTCCGTGTTCTTCTTCCTTTTTGGACATCCGATTCGCACAGGTGATACAAACATTCTAGCACGTTTTTTGTAGTGACCTTGACCGCACAGTCGGACACCACGTGTAGTGAGCACGCTTCCCGTTATCTTTCCTTTGCCTTTTATTTCATTTTGCTTTACATACTTTATTATTTCATTTTGTATTCGTTGCTTTGCCTTAGTTGCACATTTTCATTTTCTTTCGCGTTTATGTTCTTTAGACCTAGGCTTAATACAATTTCGGTTCTTTAATTTCTTTAGTTAGTAGTTAGCCGCTTAAGTTCTTTTAATTCGCTTCTAGTCATTAACGTTGCGCTTAGTTTCTCGTCGCTTCGCTTATACGCGCCTTTAATTTCAGTGCCGTCTTTTCTTTTCCTGTACATAATATTTTGCTTAGAATATATTAGCTTAATTTATTTTATAATCCAATCCTTTTCGTTCTCGCACCTTCTCCTCCACGACGCTTCCCGGCCACCGTTCCTTTTGAAAAAGGGGATAATCCACCGCGCTCAATTTCGAGCCGGCGATTTCTCTGAACAGCCCTGTTTTCTGACGTTTCAATTTTAACTGTTCGTTCCACGGATTGGAATTTAGCGTGTAAAGGCGTCTGGGTGACCTCCTGTATTCTGCCCTCTGGTAGACGACTGGCGGATGGTCCTACCGTTCTCTCCTCCAGAGAATGACCACGGTATAAGTCCCCGACTCTCCTGTGCTAAAGAGGCGTCGTACTCTCCTAACCATAAGGGGCGACCGATGGTATCACCTCGTTCTGTCCCAGAAGAGTTTAGCAAAAGAAGGAAGAATGCCTCTGCGCCGGCGACATTTATATTCAATCGTTACTAGGGAATCACGGCCTGTCAATAAGATCGTTGCTAGGAGAGGCGAAGCTTCTGAAAAGTTCTCGATCTTTCTAGCTTGATCGATAAGTGATATCGGTATTGCAGCTCCCCGATCGACTTGAAATTTTGGGAGCAAAATTAAAATTTTGTACAACTGACATTTTAGCGAGGTTGCAATGTATTTTACACATTATTAACAATTTGTTTATAAATTGTTTACAAACTTTTTCGAGCAAAAGTTAAAGTTTCACCAGCGTACATTTTAGCGACGTTGCAATGTGTTTTACACATTATTAACAATTTGTTTATAAATTGTTTACAAACTTTTTCGAGCAAAATTTAAAGTTTCACCAACGTACATTTCAGCGACGTAGAAAAGTATTATTTTATAGATTTTTCACAATTTGTTTATAAATTGTTAACATGTTTTAAGCAAAATAAAAATTGTTGCCTACGTATATTGGAGCGACGATACAATGTGTTTTATAGTTTTCAAGAAATGTTATTGCCAGTACCGTGTGTAAAGGAATGCCGCTCTCTTGGCACCGAAAAATTGACCCAACCTGGTTATGCAAAGGTTAAAAACAATTAATATATGTTTAAGTACCGTTACGGTATACCTCGTTCGCATCGAAGCGTTGTAGCCGAATTGGTATGATGTCGTGCTGTGAGTCGCATGATCGAGGGTTCTAGTCGCCCCCCCCCCCCCACCCCCCCGCCCAGCTCACTTTTTTTTTTGCAATAATATATTTCTTCATACTACGTGCATTTCTATTTTACCTATTTCGAAAATGTATTTTGACTACAGTGTAACCCTTAGTTTCTTTATCGCAGTGGGTGAGGACTAAGACCACTGGCGTGTGTGTCACCCACTGTCGTGCTCTACTTGAAAGTGTTCTGCTGCGACGGACTGTCGAGCCGGTGGTTGCGCGCTCGACGGCCACTGTGACGAACGTGGTCCTGCCACCGAGCGAAGGAGCCTGGAGGGATTCGTGCAGGTGTTCGATAAAGTTGAATTCGTGCATTTTACAGTTTAGTATTTATTGAGTTACGAACTGACGATGTTACAGGGGTGCGGATGTCGCTTACGCGAGTCGCGGTTGGTCTGCGTCGTGCGCAAATATCGCTTTTCTCTCTCTCTCTCTCTCTCTCTCTCTCTCTCTCTCTCTCTCTGTCTCTCTCTCTCTCTCTCTCTCTCACACACACACTTTTCTCTCTAGATTTCAGATCCTGTCGGTGCGACAATTGGTCTACCTATTGTTTGTTTCGCAGATCCTCGGAGAATACGGGCTAACCGTCTCGGCAAGTCACTTTGCGTGAGTGAGCGGGATCGGTGCCGCCTTATGTAGGCTGCGCTCAACTGATCAGGGCTCTGCGGGGCGGCGGGCAGACTCCCGCTCTGACACTCCGGTCTTCCCCTTTGCCGTCGCTACTGGCGGCAACGAAGGGAGGGTATACCGTCACTGCTGGGTACGGTCACAACAGTAGTGTTATCGCACTTATAATAATAAATTATTATCACGCATATGCTAACTTACAAGAGATTGCGAGAAAGATGTAAGATTACTAAATGTACGCGCACAACCGGACATCGAAGTATATCTTTTGGATTGTAAGTTACGGCAAAGTACCACGGGTAGAAGTTGCTTCAGACCAGGAGCCCATTATTCCTATGTATTGGGGAAATGAGTGGGAAAGTGAGTGGGAAGGAAAATTTAGGAATGGAGAGGGGAAGGGTGAGGAAATGAGTGAATCATCTGGTGGTGAGGTTATAAAAGACACGTGTTCGCGTGTTGCGTTCGCTAGTGCCGATTTATTGTAGGTAAACCGGTGCAGCTCGTCAGTGTTATACAAAGTCTTTGTGTGTTGATTCGGACACAATTGCTATAATTAATGCCCCCCAGTGTCTTGTGTAAATGCGCGGTCGCGGATGCACGTGATAAAAGTACGGCCACGTGCAGTGCCTGATCGGAAACTTGGTGATGTACCTTAAATAATGACGCTTCGGTTGTCGGCGTATCGCTTACTGTTCACGGCAGCGTATCTCGTGTTGATCGGTCGGAAAAGCAATAAAGGTGAGAAGCTGGGATGCGGTGAAAACTGATAATTCGGTGATCGAACTCGAAATCTGACACGCGCTACAAGAGACGTGGTAGAAGTGGTCAAATTAGCGGAACGGCGCATGGCGCCGCCCGCGTTTCGCGCATTCCACGCATTCCAGCTTTTCACCGGTACGCGAACCGGCGCTCGCGAATCGAGCTCGGGAGGTGCTGCCGCCAGGTGGTCGTCGGCGACAGGATGCGCTGTCGAGCGGGTTTCTCAAACACTATGACACTAACATTATATGAGGGTCTTGTTTTTCGAAATTTCAATGTCATCGATTTGTTTTTCCAGGA
Organism: Priocnemis perturbator; assembly: GCA_963942575.1. Classification (NCBI taxonomy): domain Eukaryota; kingdom Metazoa; phylum Arthropoda; class Insecta; order Hymenoptera; family Pompilidae; genus Priocnemis; species Priocnemis perturbator. The sequence goes on along the minus strand of OZ012644.1, from coordinate 21,807,004 downwards.
GATCGTGATAAAAATGGTTGCGTATTCATCGTAGTAGGATTTCTAAAAGCATCGAAGATATACACATACATATATATATATATATATATATATGTGGGATTAATAAAATAAAGATGAAAATATATTTTAGAAAGAAGTGTACAGGCGAAACAATACAATCATGGCAACGCTTCGATCATTCGCTTACGACTGCTGCCCGTGCCAACCTCGCGCAATCGTCTTCTTTTGGGCCTTCCGTCGCCCCGCGCCGCGCATTGTCCATCGTCTTCATTCGCTCACACATTCATTTGTTCATATATTCATTCGCTCACGCACACCGGATACCACATATATATATATATATATATATATATATAGTTATATAATGTAGTATGATCAGGATGGAGGTAATCCGTAGGGAAAGCGCGTAAGAGAGGCAGATAATATTTGTGGCAATCTTGATATAGATAACACTATATTTAACACTCCAATACATAAGGGCGCCAGGCGCATTCGCGGCCGCAAATAACTGCCTAAAACCGGTTCGTTAGCCGGTAGCACGGAAGACGGAAGGAAGAAGTCGGAATCGCGGAAGAGGTGGGAATCTGGGATCTGGGTTAAAGGGGCGAGGGGGGGTCAGCGTTGCGTATCCCGTCCCGGCCAGCTCCTCACCACGGAACTCTCGCCGAAAACGGAAAACACGCGTCCTCTGCGCAATGAGGAACGCCGGCAATTATAATAAGCAATCATATTTCCCTCGTTAAATATTGTAGATTTTTACGTGGTCTTCCACACCACCCATGAGGTGCCACGAAAAGCGCGTTTGGTTTTTTTATTGTGGACCTTCGCCTGTAGCCGTATTATACCACATTCTATAACATTCTGGCGAAAATTCTACCAGACCGATTTTGCATACATGTATTGTTTATTGACGCCGGGTCTGGCAGAAATACTACCAGGCCAATTTTGCATGCATGTATTGTTTATTGACGCCGGGTCTGGCAGAAATACTACCTGGCCAATTTTGCATGCATGTACTGTTTATTGACGCCGGGTCTGGCAGAAATACTACCAGGCCAATTTTGCATGCATGTACTGTTTATTGACGCCGGGTCTGGCAGAAATACTACCAGGCCAATTTTGCATGCATGTACTGTTTATTGACGCCGGGTCTGGCAGAAATACTACCAGGCCAATTTTGCATGCATGTATTGTTTATTGACGCCGGGTCTGGTAGAAATACTACCAGGCCAATTTTGCATGCATGTATTGTTTATTGACGCCGGGTTTGGCAGAAATACTACCAGGCCAATTTTGCATGCACGTATTGTTTATTGACGCCGGGTCTGGCAGAAATACTATTTTATTGTAAATTGGTATTTATCATTATCGTAAATCATTGGACGAGGAGGGACCTGCAATTTCAACAATATCTGGTGCATGTTCCGTGAATTGTGTATTCATCGGACGTTCAGCATATAATGTCTTCGCTGACATTCGAGACAAATGTTTGTCAGTGATTTCCAGATTCAAAGCTGTTTCCCTTCTCGCCTTTAATGCAGATTTAACGACACAGATCGCATTCATATGGACGGACGACAGTTTATTTCGTTTTTTCGTTTTTAAATCTGGTAGGTAGGAAAAGATTCTTTCCGAATCAGCGTTAGAATTCGGCAATGATCTAACAGCATTAACGAGACTCTTCAAATTGGGATATTTATCTGTACATTGAAAAATAAATTCCCACATTTTATCAAAAGTTAATTGGAATAGAAAATCTTTTTCCGTTTCTGTAAAATCATGGTGGAAGGAAAACCATTCGCGTCTTAAAGCATTCGTATCAAAACCGGTAAAGGTTTCTGCAACAAAAGAAACATCATTAAATGACGTTTTTCTGTTACTGTCGCATACAGCCGTTTGCGGTTCAAATACTTGTAATTTTGCTAAAAAGTTGTCTTTTACTGGTAATCTTTTACAAATTCCTTCAGCGGCACTTATATAAAATTGTAAACAATTATGGCGAACATTTGCAACTACGTCAGTCTGCCCCTCTGATAGCAATTTGCCAAGATATTCCTGACATTCGTTTCCTACATTAATATCATTTAGCGATTTATGGTTTTCTATTTCTGAAAAATGTACACTATGAAGTGAATTGTTTAAAAGCTCGGATTTTAGAAATTGTTGACACACTATGCTTAGTAATTCGACCGATTTTGGATACAGTAAGTGGATCCTAGTTTCCAGAGCTTGGAAATATATTGTAAATAAATTGAAATAATGCGAAATATTTTTCAGAAATAATAAATATGCTTTTACATCACCAGTAAAAAGTCTTTTGAGCACTTTTGCTATTTTCATTCAGAATTAATTCTGAAAGAAAATACTCAATTTGATCCCAGGATTCCAGGAGTCTTGTAATGCATGCGTGACGAGAAAGCCATCGTCTTTCGGACAATTTAAAAATTTTTCGGTTTCTTTCCGGACAGCACTCACTAAAAATGGCCGATTGCTTTGGACTACAGTTAATGAAATTTGTTATTTTTTTTACAAATGCCTCGCATTGGGCCGGAATCTTTTGGCATGCCGTATTTGCAACTAACGCTACGGAATGGCATGGACATGTGAATGTTAAGACATTTACACACTTTTCCTGTAGCTTTTTTTGGAAAGATAAATTTTTACCCGTCATTACGGCCGCATTGTCGCATGACAAACTAACAATATTCAAAAATGGAATCTGTAATTTGTACATCTCGTTGCGGAAAGCCTCAAATAACTTTTCCGCGCTACAATTTTTAGCATCTAGATGAATTAGTTTGACCAATTGCGAGTTAATGTGTTGCGTTTCCGGATGAACATACCGAACATGAAACATCAACCATTTCGTATTAGAAATGTCTGATGTTTCATCAATAAATACACTAAATTTGGTATTTTGAAGAATGGCCGCAATACGTGTTGTTTCAACTGGGCACAATACATTAGAAATTATCTTTTTACATTTCGTTTCACTCATAGTCACACTTTCCAACACGTCGGAATCTTTTCCTACTTTCTTAAAAAATTGAAGCACTTTTTTTGCTGTGGTAAAAGAAATATTGTTTTCCGCGATGAATGCAGCGTATTGAATTTCTGCTGTCTTCGTTCGCGTTTTTATGGGTACAATTGTTTCGTCCGTGACATTTACGTCTTTGTCTGTTTCTTCTGGTTCGATACGTTTTTCGTTAACTATGTGCTCTGCGGATTCTGCGTGACGATACATTACATACACTTTTGCCGTCAAACATTTATTACAAAATAAACAAAAAAATAATGTATTGTCCGGCACTTCGCGTAACCATGGTTGACATTCGACAATCTCTAACCATTCTTTACGGAAAGTACGTAAATTGTCATTATTACTACTTGAAACAGATGCATTTTGCATACTATTTAAATGGATCGCAGAATTCGCATGGTGTGCAATACGTGTGTTGCACGAAACATTTTTTTTGCATATGACGCAATGAAAGCTACTGTCATCACCTGGTACATTCCGTATCCAACCTTTATATTTTTCATCGCGAAGCCAAGCATCAGAAAAGCTTCGCTTCGGTTTTTTTAATAACTCGCACATTTCTCATTCATTTCTGCCACCGGTGCCAGCGGCACCGACTCCCGCACCGGTGACAGAAACGGTGCCCGAGCTCGTGCCCGAGGTGTCCCAGCTGGTGCCCGAGCCCGGGCCAAATATGCAAGGCCAGCAGCAAAAATACAGTAAGTACATTATTGATACAGACAGTTCGGCACCCCCTATGCAACACGATTTCTCGTATATCGCACAAATTCCCACCGTTTAACAATTAGATTTACTTCAGGCCGAGCGTACACTTCCGATTTCTTGTCGCGCGATTATTGTAGAAATAAAAGACAGATTTCAATACGAATGTGCGCACTTGCGGCTACATAATCGCAGCGATATCGATTGAAACTGTGCATTTTATTCTTGCGCTTAAATAATCACGCGAGACAAAATCAGAATTGGCCGCATATGTTGCAACAACGGTCATGTGTCACACGAGATTGTCTTTATGCCGCTATCGCAGTTTCGGAATGTAGTATTCCTTTCTTTGTCCCACTCGCAAGGGTCATTCGCGTCCCAATACGTATGATGCATCGCCAATACACCCATCCTTCGGGGAAGTTTCCCTAAAGGGTCCGTTAACCAAAAACTGTCGGAACGTCTCGAGGCATAGTGTTAGTTCCTCGATGGGATTGAAGCCGTCATCGAGAACTGTTTCTCAGGATATGACGCGGGTGCGGTTGGACGGATAAACGCGAATGAGAAATGTGGGTAGAGGAAGATACAAGATGCGAGCAAGCGCAACGAGAAATACGGAAATACAGAACTCTGGAAGAAAGATGCGAGCCAGCGCATAAAGAATATCAGAAGAATGCGAGGAAGCGCAAAGAGAGAGCAGAAAGAGAATCCTGGAAGAAAGATGCGAGCCAGCGCATAAAGAATATCAGAAGAATGCGAGCAAGCGCAAAGAGATAGCAGAAAGAGAAACCTGGAAGAAAGATGCGAGCCAGCGCATAAAGAATATCAGAAGAATGCGAGCAAGCGCAAAGAGATAGCAGAAAGAGGAACCTGGAAGAAAGATGCGAGCCAGCGCATAAAGAATATCAGAAGAATGCGAGCAAGCGCAAAGAGATAGCAGAAAGAGGAACCTGGAAGAAAGATGCGAGCCAGCGCATAAGAATATCAGAAGAATGCGAGCAAGCGCAAAGAGACAGCAGAAAGAGAATCCTGGATGAAAGATGCGAGCCAGCGCATAAAGAATATCAGAAGAATGCGAGCAAGCGCAAAGAGATAGCAGAAAGAGAAACCTGGAAGAAAGATGCGAGCCAGCGCATAAAGAATATCAGAAGAATGCGAGCAAGCGCAAAGAGACAGCAGAAAGAGAAGCGAGCAAACGCAAGGCCAACGTAGAAATAAAGCACCACTTTATAAAGACTCGTAGACACCATATAGAATTCTAGAAGGAAGATGCGAGCAAGCGCAAAAAGAAGATCGGAAGATTGCGAGCAAGCGCAAGGAGATAGCAAAGATAAAAGCGAGCAAACGCAAGACCAACGTAGACACAAAGCACCACTATATGTAGACTCGTAGACACCTTTATACTTTCGTATTCTCAGGACGCATGTGGACTGACGCGAAGCGGGCAGTCGGCCCTCGAGAAGCCGGCTCACGTGAGCGAAGCGCGAGCGGTGGGAGACGCGTCCGGCCAATCACAGGCAAGGGCCCCATCACGTGGTGGACGCGTCCTCCAACCGCCGACAAGGGGAACTAGACAAAGACGGTACGAACACAGAGGAGAGCGAGCGCACGTGCCGAATGTGGCAAACATGTCCTTATATGGTAAGCGAGCTAAAAATAGATTTCCTGACTGCTACAGCGCAACGAAAGTCTAAACTAGAATCCACGAAAAATGACATACAAGGCTCTAACAAAGGGTCAGAACGCAACACATAGGCATAGGCCAGTACACACGTTAGTGTAATTATCCGTGAAATATTGCAGTTGGTGCGGTTTGTGACGAGAGTAATACATATACTTGTACAGTAATACCCCGAAAATTCTCGTGTACGACGATTATAACGCGACTGCACACAATGCGTAACAGCCGTAACACATTATCCGCGTTATACGGGAGTCTGCTGTAATATGTATCATAATGTTATTATTATGGTAGGTTACGATGTGCGACACACTGGTAGTATATTCGTTGCCGAATGTTCCAGAACGAATAAGACTTTTTACGGAACACTCGCCGCGCCGGAGCCAAGC